>OZ005662.1:15062812-15525312 GCA_963930645.1 Salticus scenicus | reverse complement strand
TTTTGCTATGAGGCTAATGGTGTATTTTACATTTAATTTAGAAAAGACTAAGTCATACCTGCTAAACTTAGCTCATTAAATAAAATTAATTACCAAATATGTTAGACTGTTGCATTAAATGATCAATATTGTTTAGACATATTTCTACTCATTGCTATAAATATTATATGATTTTAGATCTGTTTATTTACTTATCATTTCAAAATTGATTGAAAAATATCAAATTTAGCTTTTATATACATCTTTAAATATGTGAAATTACTAAATTACATTTTTTATTGATATTGTACATAAGCTAAATTTTTATTTTTAAACATACTTCTATAAAATAAAATAAATACACACACATATTACAATAATAATAATAATAAAATAAATAAAACAATAAATATCAGGTTACTTTTACATAAAAATACCACCAACCAAAATTACTTTAAATTATGTACAATAGAGCATCTTTTATATGTTTTTCATTTATGCATTTTTTCTCATTTATACATTTTTCAACTTTGGTCTCAAATCATTCCATTGAATTCTAATGTTAAAATAATTTGCTTATATGACACAAGTAAATTCTTAATTTCACTTATACTTTTTTTTTTTTTTCCTCTTGTAGAATCTCAAGTTTAAATTTCATTCGAGGACAAAAAAAAAAAAAAAAAAAAAAAAAGATGTATGCTCTCTATGTTTTTTTTTTTTTTTTTTTTTTTTTTAAATCACTTTTGATTATTTTATCTTAGAACAATAGTACATACAAAGTGCAATCTGCATCGATAGCCTGGGGAAGGGGGGGGGGTGTTAGAGAAACTTTCAGAAACAAGCAGTTGGGGACTAGGTTGATTGGTTGGTATACAAGTAGCTGGGATTTCTAGACCACTTGTAGACCTCCCACTCTCTCCTTTAATTGATTCCAGGGATGGGGTGTGAAAGAAAAAAGAAAAAAAAAAAACCCACAACTTTAAAGGCATTTTGTAAACTTGAAGAATTATTACCCACTTGCGTTGGGCGACTTGAATAAGGCATTGGAAGATTTTCTTATTTCTTATCGCGTTTATCTGACATTACAGTTGGAGAGACAAGATTTTTTTTTTTTTTTTTTTACTTTTAATCGTTTGCAAAAATGTCATGTTCATTTAGAGAACGAATGGCTTTGTCTTTGAAGGTTAAGATCGAAATCTTGAGGAATTTTTCTGAATTTCTATATTTTTACTTATTTAATTTTTATCCTACCTTTTAAAAATATTTTAAATTTAATTAAAAATATATCTTAGTCAAATAAATGCAAAGGAAATCATGAAAATTTATTCAACTTTTATTATTAATATAACACTTTATTGTGTATTAATGTTAAAACAAATTTTCAGTCGTACGTTTTTTTCAGTTATACGTTTTTTACGAATGGTCCCTTTAAAAATGTATAAACGGTGCTCCACTATATAGGGGGAAAAAAAAGAAAAAAAATCAGAAAAATACATAATCTATATTTTATGGTACATTAAAAAATAAATAAAATAATACCTGTTGGCATTAGTATGAAACAATCTTCTCCTAACAGAGATGCATTTATTGCTTCTAGTTGATTATGCCGAAATTTTTTCAAACCAAAAACGTTTTGAAATACTCGCATAACATCTTGAGAAAATGGAAATTTAAAGCCTTTATACTGGGAGCTTGCGCCATCATCTCTCTGATTACCATAGAATTTACCAGCAATGACTGAAAAGAAAAAATCTGCATATACTATAATGCAATAAATATTTAAAAAATGGAAAATATGTACAGGATATTTCATCAAGGGTAATTAGTAATAAAAAATTGATGAATTAATAATTGATTATTTACCACTTTCTTTTTTTTTTTATTTAAACCTTTTGTAAAAAAGTATGATTTTGTTAATAATGCTTCTATTACATACAGTGAGTTTTCGCACAACTTTTGACCCAATTGTCAATTTGAGGGCTCAAATCATCTCAACGCCCAGTGTAATAGGAATTGGGAATACGAACAACTTCTACTATGATAAGCCAATGAGAAGAAAGTTCCTTATGCGCCAAGAAAAGATGGTGCCAGCAGGAATTCATTCACAGCTGTTCTCTTTGCCCTCCCACATTGTCCCCGTTAAAAGAGCGATAAGTGACATGTACTGCACACCGTGCAAACCAGTTTTTATAAGCAATTTTTGACTCAACTATTGTAACCCTCTTTTGGATTTCGGCTTCTAAAAATTGGAGCATAAGACATTTCTTAAATCATTAAGTTATTTCGTTTAAACTTAAATTAATAAGACATTTTTTGTATTGTTATTACAACCTACTCAATAAGTAAATAAGTTCAATGGCAAATAGTTGAAATTTTCCCCATGAATCATTAAAATTTATATGTGCAGCAAATCAGGTTACATTCTATGTGGTAGAGTCAATAAATTTCCGGAATAGTCACCTACATTCATGCAGGTGTTTGTTGGAGGCAAAATATCTTTTTTGGGGGGGGGGGGTTGGTAGCATAAATAAGGAGAACACACAGCCACCTAGAATTCATGTCCGGTACTGTCGACGTTAGCTGTGGATCATTTCTGACAAAGTGAATTTTTCATTCGTCGGATTTTGAAATGTTTTTAGAGCAACATGTAAATATCAAATTCTGCATTTTGCTCAAGAAAACATTTTCTGAGACGCTCGAGTGGTGACAGGTGAGAAGACATGGTGCTTTCTTTATGACCCTCAGACAAAACGTCAGGCAAGTGAATGGAAAGCAAAAAACATCACTGAGGAAGAAAAAGTTTCGCTTGGACAAAAGCAGAAGGAAAGAGATGGCAGAGGTGTTTTTTGATTACGAGGGCGTCATTCACTGCAGACTTATTCCTGAAAGCCAAACTGCCAATAAAGAACTTTACTTGGAAATCTTTAAATGACTACGAGATGCAATCAGATGAAAATGATCTGAAAAATGGGGAACAAACAATTGGTTTCTTTTACATAACAATGCTCCACCACATTGCTATCTGATTGTGAAAAAGAACATTGCTAGACCCCCTCTGGAGCACTCTTCTTATTCTCCTGACATAGCACTAGCAGATATTTGCCTGTTTCCACTGCTGAAAATGAAATTGAAGGGACACTGTTTTGTGGATTCAGATAAGATGATCGAAAATGCGACGAAGCAACTGAAGGACCTCTAAAAAAATGGATTCCAGCAGTGTTTTAAACAGTTATACGAACGGTGAAAGAAGTGTGTGGATGCAGGAGGAAAGTACTCTGAAGGTCCATGAGGTAAAATTATTGTTCTGTTTTTTAATAATTTGCAATTGATCTATTCTGAGAACTTTTTGACCCTACCACGTATATAATATTAAAGTATGTCAGTCCTCAAAAGTTTGAAGTCATATTGAGAGACAATAGAAATGATATTCAGGGGCTTTTCAGTTAAAACACTTCTTTTATTGGAACTTACAACCAGAATATGGCCCATTTATTTTTATCACAAGGGTCTTTACATCAACAAGATTTTGGTTAGTAATCAGATCATTCTGAAAATCCTAGAACAGCATCAAATTCTCCAGAAATCAATTTTTTTTGCTGTTCTTTGTATGTTTTACATTATTAATTACTGAAATCGCCACTACAGATTTCAGGATATAATTTTTGTAAAGCAATTTTTTTTTAATAGAGTCTTGTGATTTAAAATACTTTGATACATTTAAATTTGAAAGGATATTTTCAAGCTGAAAATGTGCCCCAAAAATTTTGTTGATTTTTCATAAAAATTTTTGCAGGAAAGGATATGTTTACTTAAAGGCAAGGTCATTTTATTTTATTTTAATCTTTTATTTTCACTTAAAGATGGGGGGGGGAGGGGACATTAGCTTTTAATTAAAAAATTTATTACATCCTGTTACATAGAATAATGTTGTCAAAACACTTTGTTAAAAATTCTTCTGTTTAAACAAAATTGTATGTTGCTTTTTAGGATTAGTTTGTTTTCTCTGGAAAGTTTGTCCATTCATTTCACAATCTTTGATTGATTTCTTTGGTTGTATTAACTTTGAAATTAAAATAAATGAACTTTTCATAATATAGTTATGATAATAACTTTCATAATATAACTGTAAGAGTTGTATTAAAAAAATGATTTATTTTTGAAAGAGTTCTTATCTAAAGAAAATTAATTTATGATTTTTTTTTTTTTTTTTTTTTTTTTAATAAAGAAAAAACAAGCACGAAAGTTTAATTTTTCACAAGTTTATCTGAAATTCTGTACACAAATTTCATTCTACTGGCAGACCAATGAAAATAAATAATCAAATTTTATATGATGCTATAATGACATATAAATAGCTTTATAATTCTATGCAACAGAACTGAAACTACCCAACATACAAAAACCTTGAAAACAGATACTTGTATGCAGAATGTGTAGCAGAGAAACTTATTTAATAAAATTTTATATGGCTAATATCAAAAATATTTATTTAAAGATATAAATAAGTGATATTTGGAAATTTTTTAATTTTTAATACATTACATGGAAAATAAAAATTTAAAAATGTGACATTTCTTTAAAAATAGAATAATTTAACATTAAATTCAGATAGCAAAATGTTCAAAAATCCTGAATTTAGGGGTAGCTTTTGAAAAGCTTCACCCTGATATCTAGTGTAGTGATTAGAGGCAACTGTATACAAGGTGACCAACATTAGAATTTTTTCAAATTCCCTGACTTTTCTATTATTTTTCATCATTTTCCCTGACTTATGCTGTTTTTCCCCAAAAAATTTCCCGAAATTAGCGAATAATTTAGTAATTTTTAATAACGATCTTTCAAATATGGCCTGTATCCACAAAATTTGACAAAATTCCCTGACTTTACATGAAATTCCTTGACTATTCCATGACTTTTTCAGAATCCCTTAAATTCCCTGACTTTACATGAAATTCCTTGACTATTCTATGACTTTTCCAGACTCACTTAAATTCCCTGATTTTTCCATGATTCTCTGCCTAGTGGTCACCCAGTGCATACTTTATTTTACAACTGCAAGAGTAATTGTAAAGTAATCTAAACATTTAAATTTAAATGAATCTACCATTGAAGATTAAAAAAGCATGTACAAATACATTTGGAGACAAAAAATTTTTTTACTTTTTTCTTTAGAGTCACTTTGGACAGCAACATTTTCATTGAATTCAGGCTTAGTTTCTGTAAGAGAACAATAGTATGTATAAATATAAGAATTCATAAAAAAAATTAATAAAAATTTAAAGAGCATATAATAATATATGTATATATATATAATAAAAAGAAAAAATAATTACAAGATTCCTTGAAAGACTGCATGGCAATTTGTCTTAACATTCAAGTTCATTACATACTTGGCTTAATTTTTGGCAAAACAATTATGGGAATGCTAATGTTCTTCAGAATTTATGTTTATATGCATCTCAACTTACTTTATTGATAAATTTAAAAATGCTTCACTCCAGTTCTCGAAGATGTAATCAAGTATTATAAAGAGCAGCAAAGTATACAGTACGAAGCCGAAAATCCGGACTCCAAAAATCCAGAATCGCAAAAAATCCGGACAATTTCGGCGGCGTTAATCATCATCATCAACAGCAATTTTTTTTTTTTTTTTTTTTTTTTTTTTTAAGTACAAATATGTCTAAATAAAGAGCCGAAAAAGTATTTTATTTCTTAGTAATCTTCAAAACCAGCATTTGCAAAGTCTGAGAGAGGAGGGAGAAGAAGATTATAATAAAAGTGACAATTCTTAAACATTTATCTAATTGAGAACTTAATTCTATTTTCTATTTCAATTATGCTGAAACTTTTAATTAAAAAACCTAAAGTACTAAAAAAAAAATAAAAAAAAATCATGGAAATGCTTTAAAAATGGTATATTTTTCTTATTTATTCTCTTTTATTGTAACTTGTACTAATTTTTGTCTGCAAATATTTCAATAAATCTGTTTTATTTTTCAAGTTTAATTATATTTATTTATTGTTAAAGTTGATAAAAAAATATTACAGAATATATTTAAAAAGCGTAATATATTATTTTTTACTTAAATTTGCATATTATCCAAGTATTTACACTAAAATATTATATTTTTTAAGCATGACCAAAAATCCGGAAAATCTGAAAATCCGGAATCGCCGTGGTCCCGACGATTCCGGATTTTCGGCTTTGTACTGTAGTTCTATTTTTCATTTGAAATTTAACCTGATGTTTATCCTTTGGAAACAAATTCACTTTTATTTTACTATTTACGTTTCTGCTTTTGACATTTCATTTAATACACATGATGACATGACTTAAAAGTATGCTTGCAATTGGATACTCAGCTATTAAAATGTTTCTTAAAAAATTATTAAACTTACAAATATAATTATTCTACTGCTTACAAATGTACAATATTACTTTTATTTCATATTAAATAAATACTTTTGTTCTTAAGAACAATATTTAACTGAATTTGATTCTTTATTATTTCTACACTACATGATTTAACAGACGACACTGAGAAGAGCCCATTAAGTACAATGTAAAATAGTTTCTTTTTTCAAGCTAATTGGAAATTAACACATCAAAGTTTCTTAGATAGTATTAATAATTTATAAATTCAGTCAAAGAAAATTTCACGCACAACATTCAAAATAAAATGTTTATAAATTAACTATACACAAAATACAAAAATAAATGAATAACAAAAACACAACCTTTTGATCCAGAGCAACTCAACAAAGGTTCTTTCTCTAAAATAATATCTGAAAATAGCATAAGAATTAATTTTCTGAAGAAAATATATTATGCAAAGAAAATATATAACTAAAATACTTGAATAAATAATAGGCTGTTATTACTTAAATAAAAAAATCTTATAATTTACATGAGTCAAAAAGGAGCAAGAAGATAACTATATATAAATCAGAGGTACATTGAATTCAAGAGCAGGCAAGGAAAAGGGATTATAAACATTATAACAAATATGATATTATGATAAACATGATATTAGTATATCATATTTGCCAACCAATTTTAATAAAAAAAAAGGGAAGATTTTTGTTAAAAAACCAGAAGATTTCATAAAAAAAGGGAAGATTTTTTTTCTTTTCTTTGACGTGTTAAACAATACAGTTTTACAGTTTTAATATTTTGAAGCAAGCTATAAAAACGTTTTACTATAGATTGGTTATACTAAAAATATAAATGTTTTAAATGAAGTTATTCCTCTTCAACATATAAATATCTATAAAACAGAATCTGTAAGAAATTTATTTAACAATAGACAAAAAACTTAGTTAAGTTAAAGTATAACTAATTTTTTAAACAAATACAGAATATGATTTTTGTGTATGTACATTAATCATACATATTAAAAAAAAAAAAAAAAAAAAAAAGTAGCAGTAACTAATTATCAGTTTCAAACGTGCATAAAACCAACTGAGTATCAATTTTCTTAAATTGATTTGGGAAAAATTTTCCTACCTGAAAAAATTATTCTTCATTTTTTTCCCCATGTTTACACATTTGGTATAAATATGACATACAAATATTTAATTTAATTGAGGAAAAATAAACAGATTCATTAAATTCAGCAATAAAGATCTAAAAATAATTACATATGTGAGAAATATTGAACACTTCCACTGCTTTATTGTTTCTAGAATTGATCCTTGATCACAATCCGGGAAAGTTGGGGGGGGGGGGGGTAGGGAATACAAAAATAAGTACAGAGTAAGAAATATTAAACTTTTTCAACTCTACTTCTAGAATCTAATGAAAGAAGTTTAAAATTAATATCATTTATGTTGCGGATGGATAAAGATTAGGAAACAAAAGACTTTTGCAGAACATATGATTGCTGTTCACTAGTTGGAGATAAATAAATGGGGGTGGAGGGGCAAAAATAATTACATCAGCAGGAATTATTTAACAATTCTATTCCTTTACATGTTCTAGAATATCATAAAGCAAGTTTGAAATGAATACTGACATTTACGTTATGGATGGAGAAAGATTGTGAATCAGGAGTTTTCGTAGAACATTTGGGGTTTCTTTTTAAAATGAACGATATCTGCGACTTTTTTAAAAACAGAAGATTTCATCATCTGTCTGGAAGACCGGAAGATACGTTAAAAAACTGGAAGTCGTCCGGGAAAACCGGAAAGTTGGCAAGTATGGTATATGAAAAGGGATTATTGTGAACAGTATAATTACAATACAACATTAATGAATAAAATGCTGAGGAAATATTTACCAAGAGTATCTTCTATATCAGAAAAATCTTCAATGGTGTCTGCCAACTCTTTTTCATTACAATTTTCAATATCCTTTGGATAATGTTTAAATGAGTTTTTATTCAAAGAGCTAGCTTTCACAAATTCATTATTAGAAAAAGTGTTTTGATTGGATGTAGATGGTAAATTTATTGACGGTGTACTCGCAGATACGTCATTTGTAAAAGATGCATCAGTTAATTTGCTTATTTCTTTTATAGATGACACATCTCCAAAAGGTGAAACAGGTGGTTTATTCATTTCTTTAGCATTTACTTTAGTTAATTCATTTTTAGAAGACAACACATCTCTTATAGGAGTAGATGAATTCAACTTGGAATGTGATTTTTGTGACAATGCAGAATGAAATGTGGATGGTGTGCTAAGCTTTTTAAAGCTTTTACTTGTAAGAAAATCATCATCATCCTCATTGTCACAATTTTGATTATCTTGAACAATTTCACAATCATCACTCAAATTGGTACCATTGAATGAATTCTTTGTAACATAGGCTTCATCATCACTTACAGACTGGCGCTGGAGAAATTTCTTCCTAGAATAAAATTATTAAAAGTTATAGCATTAAACTGAATCTTAAACTTTCATAGATAATTTATCACTTAGAGAAGTAAGTTTTAAATAGAGGAAAACCTTAGTTTAGGCAATGAATCCTATAAACTAAGTCAGGGATCATACTCAAATATGAGAAAAAAAATTCTGAGTTTTCAAGAAAATATTAACGACATATTACATAAGTAACTAGATGGGAGGCACCTTTAAATGTAGAATTGGGCTTAGATGAACATTAATTTCCTATCTTTTGTTCCTTTTCAATGACTTAATTATTTGTATTTTTTTTATTACATTATTGGCAAAATAATTCACATTAGCTCGTTTTACAATTGCATTTAAAAATATAGAAACAATGGAAAAATCTGTACTATATTATAAAAATGATTTTAGATCTATAAATCATAATGTTGATTTCCTGTAATACTGAACAAACAAATGTTGCATTATTCCTGTGTATTACTAATTAACAAACTGTAATTATTTAAGTGAAGGAAATTACTGAATAGGATTTCTACCACAGATGTTACTACAGTCGAACCTCATTAACACGAACACACTTAACACAAATTACAATTCCCATCAAAATGAAGATTAGTTTCTGAGCTACTGATAACATAAACAAATTTTTTACCCCCCTTAAGATTTACAAGAACAGGATTTGACTGTATTTAGAAACAGCAGTAGAACATATTTCATAGAACTAAAAAATTTTGTCTTGTGTTAGCTCAGGGCGCGAAATTTCCACTCGCCAGCTCGCCATTGGCGAGTGGAAATTTTACTGTGGCGAGTAAAATTTCGGTCTAAATGTAGATTGAATTCTTACACTATACAGTGCTACAAGAAAAAAAAAATCCATTTTGAAACGTAAATTCATGCTAATCTTAGGAAAGGTGACCAGGCATCCTCTTTTTAAGAGGGGACAATACCTAATCCCGCGGACAGCCGTAGCCAATGTTATTCTATGGGAAAATTTGTTGCGACAATTACACATTACCTAATGTATATTTTTTAATTCTGTTTTCGCAGTCAGAAAATTCATAACCGTTAAATGAGTACTCATTTTTGAAAATTTCATCTTTTTTCATTTTTACATTTTAATTTTGAGTTCAAAAATGCGATTTTTCACAAAATACACTTTTCTCATTTTCTTATTGCAAAATGAAATACTAAAATTTTAAAATATCAATTTTTGGAAAACAAGAACTAATTTAACGCTTATGAATTTTCTAAATATGAAAACAGAATTGAAAAATATTCATTAGGTAATGAGTAATTATGTAAACAAATTTTCCCATAGAATAACATGGGTTAAGGCTGCCGGCGAGATTAGGTATTGTCCGCTCTTAAGAGGACGGTCTTCTTTTACAACGTTCTGCCCTCTTAAATGAAAAAAAAAAAAAAAAAAAAAAAACATTACAGGGCTAAAAAATCCTCTTTTTTATGTTTTTCGTCCTCTGTCCTCTTTGTCAAATGAAAAGGATTTAGTCCTTAATTTCAAAAATTTCGCAAAACTGGGAAGCTCAATCGGCTGTTGGCTCTTTCGAACGGAGAACACTAACTTTTTTCTGCGTTAGGTTCACAAAAGAACAACTTTCTAATAAACTTGCCAAAGTATAGTATGATTTATGTCTATTCAGATTCTTCGAATCGCAAAGAAATTGTTCGGTTCTTTGATCCAGAACACAGAATCACTATTGAAATTGTCATGAAATCATTAAGAAGGTGGTGCTCCGTTCGATACGCGGTAGGTTGACGTGTGTTCTCACTTTTGCATGAAAATAGGCCCACCAGTAACCGAGAGATTCTGTCCTCGAAGCTGGTATACGTAAGGTGCTAGATTCGATACCCGGTCGCACTCGTTAGCTTAGCCGTTAGGAGTTTTCCGTGGTTTTTCTCCAAAACTAGCGTAAATATGGGGTAGGATATCTTAGAAAGACCCCATGGAGAACTCTCCTACTCAGGCCTAGAGCCCTAGTGCAGACAATTGGCCTTAATTATAACACTACCACAACCTCACAAAAATATGCGAAAGTTAGTTGAATTCATTTTATGTCCTCCTGGCAAAAACGCTCCTACAAAGCGACTGTTTTCTTCAATGAATAAAATGTAGATATGTGAAAAAAAATCTCCTATATATATCTACTTTAAAAATATATTTATTACTAAGACTAATTTAGGTTATACTTCTGAGAATTTTATAAAATGTTGATAAAGAATGACTGTTCGTTAAAACAAATCTTTCATCAGACGAATATTATTATTGTTATTATTATTATTTTTTTTTTTCATTTGCCAATTTTAATTTTTCAGTTATGATTATGATTTTAATGAAAAAATGTCTACCAACTTTTTTTTAACTAACTGCACGAAAATACCACGGGAAAAAAAAAAAAAAAAAAAAAGTTTTTTTCTGTAGCAAAAATTAATATTTAATATTTATATATATTTATATATACAATTGTCCAGTGACACCTATAAAAATTTAGGATTTTTCCTCTCGTATTCGTATATTATTAATTCAAATTAAGGTGTACTGAACCAAATTCATAATTTGAGATAAAAATGTTTCCACCACTTGTGTAAAGTAGCTTGTGAATCGGTTTTTATAATCCTTCTCATTCAATTCTGTGTCCTCTAAAATGACCTCTTTTTCAAAATTGAATGACTTCTCTTTTCTTATAAAATAAAAGACGTGTAATTTCTGGTCACCTTATACGTAAAAAATAGAGTAAGTTAATCATAATTTGTGGCGAGTAACTTTTTTTTCCAGCGAGTGTAATCTAAGTTGAAATTTCGGGCCCTGTGTTAGCTTACCCAAAATTATTTTAAATAAAAGTACTGTTTTAAGGCTCTTCTCTACCAGTGGCACATCCACAGGGGTAGTGGTGGGTGGGGTGGAGGGCCTCTTGGGCTAACAAAACAAAACATTATTACAAGAAAATTCAGGATAAAAAATTTATGCCAAGTACTGCTGTAAGGAATCAAAAGTGTGTGACACCATCTTAGTATCAACAAGCATTACTGAGAGGTCATTCTCTACAACGAAGAGGTTGAAAACTTAATTGAGAAATAATATGAGTGAAACTTGACTAAATGGACTTGCGTTAATGAACATTCACTGTGAAGTGGAAATTGGTCTAGACCAGATAATAAATTATCTGGCTACAAAGAAGAATATGAGGCCAAACTTTTTTCTTATGAATATGTATAGACAGGCCTCGCAGTGTTCCTAAAATTTTACTCTGGTTTTATTATACTGACACCACTATCATTAAAAACTTTTTTCTTAAAGGTTTAATGTTAAAATATTAGGTAAATAAGTGTTCTTTTAAAATAGTGGTGACAATGTAGCAAAATGATTTTTAAAATTCCTAAAATTTTAGGAACGCTGCGAGGCCTGTATAGATCATAATTGAAAAGTATAACAATATGCAATCATATGAGAGTTGTTGAAAACAAGACCACAACAAATATTTTTATCTTCATCTATTTTTTAATATTCTTCTAATCATTTAATTATCTTGTACTGCACTGTAGAATGATTTGTAATAGGATAAAATTAAATGTACAATAAAAGACAACCGCCTTATGAACTGAAATGGCCTCTGACCATTTTTGACTCAGAAAATTAATCAAGCAGTCATCCCTCTCTCATAAAAATTTTGTGCACCACTGTCCTCCCTTTGGGAATGTTCTCTAATATGTGCTACTGCTCTCTACCTCTTACAATTTTCCCCTTTTCAGCAACCAAACCCTTTCACTTCTACTGTATGAGGTGATATTATTGCAAACTGTGGTGGAAATTTACATAGAAATCATTCTTTACATGCGTATTTTCACAATATTTAATCATTTGAATCTCAATATGAAGTAAACAAGAAAAATATATATGAGAGAATTGGGAATATTCTTACTTTTTCAATAAAATCTTTCAGAATTTTATTGAAAAAGTTCATTACAATAATTTAAATTGTTAATAATTTCGACGTGTCATGTTACATTGTGTAATTAAGGCTATTGTAATTTGAGATTTTCGTAGTGTTTTCAAACTTTATTTTAATGTTTTCTTCGTTATACATTTTGGTTAAGCCTGAGGCAATTTTTCCTGTTTTAATATTTCTATATTCTTTTATTTGTACCTATTGCATTCATTCTTTATTCGTATTTACATAGTCACAACATTAAAACAGGAAAAATTACCACAATTTTTCCTGTTTTAATGTTTCTATATTCTTTATTTGTACCTATTGCATTCATTCTTTTATTTGTATTTACATAGTCACAACATTAAAACAGGAAAAATTACCACAACCGTAACTAAAACAAATAACAAAGGTGACATTAAAAATAACTTTTGAAAACACAAGAAAAATAGCAAATTACGTAATGTACTGTTAAACCATCAAAATTATTACCAATTTAAATTCTTGCAATGGCAACAAGGCAGCGGCAGGTATTGACAAAATGTGGTGCTACCTATTAGGAAGAGCAACTCAGCATGCCGAACATCAAGCACAAGTGCAAAAGGTTTCTACACTGTGTGTGCCACCGAGGACAGTGGGGTGCAATGCAGAAAGTACTACAGCAACATGATGAAGCAAGTAAGATTTTTACATTATTAAGTTTTTAGTTTAAATCCTTCAATTTATATATTTTTAAATAGTTTTATAATAATAAGTACAAAATTTTGAATAAACATCATAAAATATAAGAAAGAGCTTTCTTATAGCTCTATACTCTATAACATTTTTTTTTTTTTTTTTTTTAAGAGAATACATACATTAGAAAAAACAGATCTAAAAAAAAAGGGGGGGGGGCTTGAATAGAGATGCACTTTTAGACAGGTCTCACTGAATTATCACAGTGAGAAATTAAATTTAACCTACAGCTAAGAATATGTTTAATTTCTTACCTTAATATTAAACTATAAAGTTTTTTATTTTTCTTTAAAAATTCTTTTTCAGTTTCAAGAATGTCACATATTTCAGACATTATTTTGAAAATTTTATCTTTCATAGATATTGGAGACGTTTCTTTAGGTTTTTCTTTCAATTCCTAAATTGGAAAAAAAAAAAAAAAAAAAGTTTAATAATAAAATTATTATAAAATATTTAAAATAAAACTGTCGTGGCCACCAAAAAACTTTCTTCTTTATTTTTCTAAACAAATTCATGTAGTAAAAATTATTTTAGGAAATGCATTTTTTTTTTGCTAAACATGGGGGGGGGGGAATCAATAATTTTGTTTCAAATTATAGCAGATACATGATTCAACCATACATATTAAAGGTATTATAGACTGTTTTTGAAAAATACTCTCTGGGTGGGGGGGGGGGGGGGGGGGGGCAATGCTACTACATTCATGTGTAAATTTTATCTAGTTGACTGTAACCATTATAAATACTTAAAGTATTCATCAGTGTGTACATTTAAATATGTATTTGTCTTTTAAAATACCGGGTGATCCAAAAGTCAGGACCAACTTTAAAATTGAATAATTCGAAAACGAATCAAGATACAAAGATACGGTTTGCACCAAACGGATGAAAACGAAACCGGGTTTTGTGTGGCAAAGGAAAGAAATTAGTTCTGTTGGCGACCAACAGATGGCGCTATAGTGTTTTATTTCACCAAAAGATGATTTACAAATGAAAAAAAAATGTTGACAACTTACAAATCACCTTAATTACAGTTAATTAGTACTACTACAGTAACTGTTCAATGTCCATCATTCAGAAGTACAGCTGTGAGATGATTCAACACATTGTTCACAGCATTTAGTAGCATTTCTTGCGTTATGGCAGACAAATTTTGGCGGATGGCATCTTTCAGTGCTGCTACTGATGCCGGTTGGTTGCGGTACACTTTTGACTTCCAAGAATCCCCACAGCCAAAAGTCACAGGGTGTCAGATCGGGAGATCTTGGAGGCCATGCGTGATTAAAGTAGCGACTGAGAATGCGATATTTCGATGCATATAAGCTTTGACTACCATTACCTGCTGTAGTTGTTCCTTTTTATATCGTTTGTTGCTTTGCATAATCCTACATCAAAAATACGTCAGCGGCATCCGTTGGTCGCCAACAGAACCTTTTTTTTTTTTCATTGCCACAAAAAACCCGGCTACTTTTCGATCCGTTTGGTGCAAACCGTATCTTTGTATCTTGATTCGTTTTCGAATTATTCAATTTTAAAGTTGGTCCTGACTTTTGGATCACCCTGTATATAACACCACTTAAAATGTATTGCCAGTATTTTTGCAAATATTTTTAAAGTCTCATAAACATTTACTTGCCTTCTTCCTAGTGTCATTTATAGTTAATGCCAATCCTTAATATACAGTTGAGAGAAGAAACATTATTAATTAAAAAAGATTTTATTTTTTAAAAATCTTTATGAAAAATCCACTTGTTACATGATGACTAAACAAAAAAGGAAGTGATAATTTAAAAAATTCAATAATTTGCCACTTTTCATTCTTTTGTGAGCTTTATATAAGAATGAGATTTATTAATCAATCCCCTAACAATTGCATATTTACCAATTAAAAGTGTACATTAAGTGAAACAAAGGTGATATAATCCAGCATTTCAGAAATTGGTCACAAAAATGCAGCATTTTTAGAAATTGCTCTCTAAGAAAAAAGGGACTTATTTAATTAAGGCAAGACAATGTTTTGGGGAATTATCTCTGAAGAAAAATTGCAATTATCACAAAAATCTTGACAATTAGTGTTGAAGTAATTATCTATTTTAGCAATCTTCAGTAAAAATAAAATACATATCTCAGAATGTACTGTTATTAAACTTTATTTTATATATTTTTTATTTTTGCTTTGAAATAATTCTGCATTTTTAAAAACAGCTGAAATAATAATAATATTTTATTCATTAATTAAGAACAAAATTTCCCTAATATTGCTAATTTCATCAGTTGACTAATGAAAAATTATATTTTCTGTATCTATCTAGGAAAAAAAAAAGGGGGGGGGGGTGGAAATCTGTAGACAAATATATATATATATATATTCTTCACAAGAGTCAATCTTAAAATATACCCTTGACAGAAATTAGCAAAATGAAAAACCCTTTATGAAAAGCAAACATTTTTTTTTTTTTTTTCAAGAGTTTCCTGAAAAATGTAACACAAGAAAATTATTTTGGATTTTGGAAATAAAGTGAAAATTTTGCAAAAAGTGGTGAGTGAATCTACTGGTCTCTGGCAAGTTAAATTTGGTGTTTTTTCATCAATCAACGTCTTTCAAATAGATCGTTGTTTGCAATCCTAATGCAAGATATTTATTAGCTTTTCTATATAATTTGCTTTTAGAGAAGTAGATAGAATAAAGAGATTGATACAGATAACGGCTTGAAAAAAATCTTACAAGCAAATTGCACAGGGTTCATACTCAAATATGGAAAAAAAATTTCCTGAGTTTTCCAGACAATTTTCAAGAAAATATTAGCAACATATTACAAGAAACGTTCCTCTAGAGAAGAGAAAATACATCTATCATTTGATTTTTAATATGAAGCTAAACAAGAAAAATATAATTTGAGAGAGAGGAAATATTTGTTTTTCCAGGTTTTATAATTGATTTTCCCTGACTTTTGATGGAAATTTTTATTTTTCCTGACTTTTTTTAAACAAAATCAGAATTCCCTGAGTATTTCAGGTTTTTCCCTGATGAGTATGAACCCTGTTGCAAAATAAATCATCCAATTCAGTGTTCAAGAAAATAAGTCACATAACAGATGGGAAGTTACAAATTTTTTCGACAATCCATATTCCTACACTACTGCTTGACCTTCTTACTCTGAGATGTGTTTGATATAACTATTTTTCATGCATATTTTTACCAGTGTCACTTGATTTGCTTGTTTTTCACACTTGTGATTGTGTGTTTTGTCCCATCCCTCTTCCCCATTCTTTTTTTCTGAACTCATTTTCCAAAATTAAATTCACTTTACAAAATATTTTAATTTATGTTTTGCAAAAATAGATTGCAGAAGATGCATACAAATAACAATACAAATTACAGTCAAATTTTTCAGTTTTTAAATTCAGAATTTTGTTTATAGGAAGGGAAAAAAAAAAAAAATGCTTACATTCTTTCGAACATCAGGTGACTGTGCTTGATCAATGAATTTATTTGGCAGTGAATGAGGGACTGCAAGATAAAAATTTAACAATAATATCAATAATTAAAAAAAAAAAAAAAGAAAAGAAAGAAAAAACAGAGTAATAATTTACCAGATTTTATACTATTCACTTTATTACTGACTTCACCATCTTTATATTTCACATCCTTAGAAAACATGTTCTCCTTAAAATGTGTACTCTTTGGGAAGTCCATGTTCTCCTTTCGGAAGTCAGAAATAGTATTTAGATTCTCTACAGATTTTAAATGAGCATTAGATACTTCAGGAACTTGATCTAAAATAAAGAAAATTAAAATATTCAAATACATAAAAAAAAAAAAAAAAAAAAACTAATCATATGGTCTTTTCACAATCAAGAAGTACAGATACAATAATTATAGAAAATTTATTGCTGCAAATGGTATTCTATATTATGGGTTTTTTTAATAAATATTTTTTTTTTTTTTTTATTTAAAAACCTTGAGAAAAAAAAAAAAAAAAAAAAAACTAGCTACGATGGGTAACACTTGGGGCAGTTATAAATGGTATCACCCCTTACATTGATAAAAAAAAAAATATATTACTTTCTGAACATACATATATAAGGAAAGTATGGTAATCATGACAAAAATTCAACTTTGGGATTTTGGTGGTTCTATAAGTTTTGAGGCGCTCTTTGTTCATTTTTGTGGTGATGTATGTGTGTGAGTGAACACAATAGTGCCTAAACGCTTTGTTCGAATGAGTTGAAAGCTGGTACGTATGTTATAGATCCCTATAGCACGAACCCTGTTGACTTGGGTAAATCAAGAAGTTATAGTGTTTTTTTTTTTTTTTTACAGGGAACATAAAGAAAAATTCTTTATTATGACTAATGGGTCCAAATTATTCAAAGTGCGATAGCGTCTACTAAATGCCTTATTGGACTGAATTTAAAATTTGTATACATGTTATGGGTCACTGTCGCACGAACTGTATAGATTTTGGAGAATCTAGCATTTATAGATTTTTACGGGAACATATTTATAATTTATAGGATGAAATTATACAAAGTGCAATAGCGTTAAATTAAAGAACATAACTATATGGAGAAAAATACTTAATCACCCTATTATAATTTTCTCTTTTGTTTATTTAATGATTTCTTTTACTTTAATGTATTATTCATACAAGGTAAATATAATTATAGGAAAATTTAAAAAACAAAAACAAAAGTAGGACATAACTTTTAATTTTTTGAATTACTGTTATCTACTTTCTACAATATTTACGTATGCAAGAGAAAACATAAGATTAGTATAGTAAAAAGTAAAACATTAATGCAAAATACGACAGGATAAAGATAAAATTTTAAATATGCCTTAAAAATCTATGATTCATTGCTCAAATTTAAAAAGTAAAACTTTCGTTTTCAGTCACATTGGTCATATGTCACAGAGAGAGTACATTAAAACATAGCATTAATCAGGGGTGCAGAAAATGTTCAGACCTCGGAAATTTCCCCCAAACACAGTATAAATTTCCCTCAATAATGCAAAAATCTACTTTGCTATACAAAGTCATTTGTTCTATGTAATAAATCTTTAAGAGAATAAGTATACAACGTAACATAAAAATATCGCTGTTAGTGTATATTATAAGAACTTCAAAGCAGCAAATTTTTATTTTTTATTTACATTTTTATTTTCTCTTAAAAAAATATTCAGAATTTCCCCAGTTAGTTTAAATTTCCCCCGAACCTCGTTCGGGCGTTCCGACATATTCTGCACCCCTGGCATTAATTACTCATTTATTTCTAAGCTTGTTGTGGTAATACATCCATTTACCAATGAAGAAATATTTTTAATTTAAAAATTAACTGCCAATCTTAGAATTTTTTAATGTTTATAAGATGTTAATTTTAGAGATTCATTTACTATTGTTGCAGACCGATAAAATTCTCTGATGCATGATGTAAACTATACTCTATTTCCTTTAGGCTCTTGTGTCAAGGCCATGCTCAGATGAACTATGATTTCACTTCTTCCATCCGTTGCTAGGTTACTGAAGAAACGACATCTCTTTGGATGGAACTGAGCATGTGATCTCCCTCTCCGCAGAAGAGAGAAATTCCTGGGCCTTGAACAGACTCTGCTAGGAAAAAGGACTATAATAAAATGTTCTTCATCATATTTTGAAAACAATTTAGCTAATACCAGAAAATGGTCTTTATTAGTAGAGTTCCTGATTTCTTCATAACCCCAAAATGGCAAATTTTGCTTCGATAAAAATAAAGTAGTATCTTTTATTTGGCATCTACTAACTGTATTGCTGTGTATCAATTGTTGAATTAAATCTTAATCCCATTTCCACAGTTTTCCATTTTTCAAGATATCCAATGTATGTTCATTTGTGACCTCATGATTAGCTACTTTAGGATTTATTTTCCACCATTTACAAAATTCATTTATAAATAAAGCCTTCGTGTCTGTGCAAGATGAAGCAAACAAACTGCAGCTAAAGCAATACAACTCGTTAGGAATTGGTGAATAAATCATCCATAATAAAAAATTTTTTTCAACATCAGCCTTTTTCTTAACCTTCTGAAACTGACCCGTTCCTTTCCTTATTGAAGTAGCAAAAGTTTTATCAAGGCGAGTTATGTTTGCAAACATGTTTTTGATGCCTGCCTCCCCCTAGGGAAAAAGGGGAGAAATTTTACAAAACCCCGTTTTAGTAGGAGTCAGGCATCAAAACCAACATTTACACCGAAATTCGTCACCTTATTTCCCATAGAATCGCCACAGCTATGTTGAGCCAATGATTGAGTGGATGTACTCTTTGAATATATCTAGATAAATAAGTGCATGAAATATGTCAATCAATGAAGCTAATAACAACAGTTTAATAAAATTGACAAAATTACCAATTGGTTGGTTGGTTGGAGGATTAAGGCCGATTGACTCCTTATGTGTCCTAGGCCTATAGGGGGAATGCCCTCCGTGGGGGTCTTTCTAAGGGGTCCTAGCCCGTATTTACACGAGTTTCGGAGGAAACCACGGAAAACTCCGAACGGCTAGGTCGATGAGCGCGACCTGGGATCGAACCCGGCACCTCCCATCTACCAGCTTTGAGTGCAGAACCGCTCGGCCGCTGGTGGGCCAAAATTACCAATTGATGGGTTACAAAAAATAATCATTGTGCTCTCACAAAAATCTGTCATTTACTCAAGCAGGTGACATAAGCCCATATTTTCCATTAAGTGAATTAAGCCCTACGGCACCCCTCTCCCCACTTTTTAAAAGTCCCCTGAAATTTTTATTAAAAAAAAAATATATATATATATTCATTTTGCTAAAAATACTACCTTTCATAACATTATTTTTTTTTTTTTAAATAAAATATTCAAAATTAATTATATATACTACAATATTCAAAACTTATCAATCTGCATTAGTCAATCCAATGTGGTAAGTCAAAACACAAATTTAACGAACCCTGTGTTTTAGGAAGTGCATCAGCCAAGATGTACTATGCCTAATGGTCCAGAATTTTTTTTAATCGGGCCCTTAATACACAGCTTTTGTTTGTTCGCTGGTATATTATGTATTTAAAAATAAGATTCCTATTCAGAATCGAAAACAAAGAAGAATTTATTAAGTTCCAATAGAATTTCAATAATTTTGACTTTCTCGTGTGCTGTGCTTGTTGTGGCCTAAATCAAATTGATAAGTTTTTCTTAACTGTTTTATTTATGTCACTCTATTTTGCATACAATCTCATCACTACTAATAGAGTGAAGTTATGTTTTAGGCTGAAAAATTCACTTTACATATTTGTTATACAGTAAAGAGCCAAAAATCCACCGAAGCCCGAAATCCGCACAGCTTTTTAGATACAAACAATGAAATTTAAGTTACAAAACTGCAAATCAGAATTTTTGTAAAAGATCTCGAATGCAGATTTTGTGCTCACATTTTATGATTACAATAATAAAAATATGAAAAACTGCAAGAACCAAGTTGCTGATAAGCAAATTATCAGTATATTAAATTAATCAAATGAAAAATATGATTATTATGATGATTAAAACCAGATTAAAAGCCAGTAATCACATACCCAGTTTTCAAAAACCCCCTTTAAAATTCACCTCTTCCATATCGTACGATCGCGGCGCATCAAATAAAATAAAAAATACAGCAACTAAATTAGGAATTAATATACCTATAAAACCTAACCCAAATATTTTTCAATTAATACGCAGTGATAAAGACCCCATCCCCCCATTAGAAACTGCCGGGATTTATCAAATACCATACATAAATAAACAAGAAAATAAACCAGGTTCATACATCGGTGTAACAAAAAGAAAGATTAAAACTAGACTCAAGGAACACAAAAATGACATCAAAACAGGAAAAACAAACACAGCTTTAGCCAAAACCTTCAAAAATGAAGAAATTACAATAAATTTTGAAAAAACCAGAAAAATTGCTAACTACAATAACCATAATTACGCCATGTTCAGAGAAGCAATAGAAATTGCAACGACACCGGAAGTTTGTAACGATAGTGACGCAATGGCACCAAACCGGATGTGGAATCAACTAATAGAATCTATAAAAGACTGCAACATGAAGAGATCCAGCACAGATGAACGTTTGAGAAGGTCTGGGCGCCCAGATGAAAATATTAACGTAACATGAGGTACATTTTAAGGTTTTTTATTTTAATTAATTATTATGATGATGTTGATATCAATGACGAAAACAAACTAATTTTTAAAAATAATATCTGATGAAGGCATAATTGTAAGGAAGAATTCAGTTTAATTCTTATTTTGCAAGACAAATTTATTTTTCAAAGTATTTATAACTATTTACAACAGACCAAAAAAAAAAAAAAAAATCAGTGATGTATGTGTGTATGTTCAAGTGTAGTTTAAAAAAGAACTGCATGTGAACAGATTTTCTCTAAATTTGAGGAATATTTTTTCATTTTTATTTATTGTTTTCATTATATATATATTTTTAGTGAAATTGTGCCATTGTTTTAGTTAGTATATGTTTAGTTTGATTAATATTCTGCTTTTATTATTCCAATTGAAAATTATTTTGTATGTGCTTCAAAATCCGCCAAATCCTAAAATCCGCACAACCTCTGGTCCCGAGCTGTGCGGATTTTTGACTCTCTACTGTATATCTCTAAATATTCCCACAAAAACACTTATGAAGCATCTTCTCAAACTGATTGGGTGTCACCTTTGTGAGGCTGAGGGTGACACCCGGGGTGGACAGCCCCTGCCGCCCCCACCTAGCTACACCACTGATTTTGGTAGCAATGTATAATAAATTGTTTTGCATAAATTAAAAGTGTTAATAGCTCCTTTATTAAAAATATTAGCATATATTTACACAGATTTTTAATCAGTATTAAATAAAAATGTATCAGACAAAATGACCAAACAATGAACATGGTAACTCTATCAAACTTAAACCATAGAAGACAAAATATACCTGCAACAACTTGAACATCATCTGGTTCATTGTTAGAAAAATAATTCCTTATATCAACAGGAGGTTTCTTATTCTTGCTAGTAAAATTTGGAGCATTTCTGAAAATGTGAAATATAATAATAAAAAAAAAAAAACAATAGTATAAAAACTTTTCATAAAAAAATAAATAACAATAATTCTTATAATATATATATACATATATATATATATATATAATAGAACAGTAAGGTAAAGACATCAGTGTTCGCCACCTTCTCAAAAAAAACGTGTTAAAATAACTTTTAATCCACATCTATGAATTTTAATCCACTTGAGCTAGATTCTCTGGTTCTAGAGAATCTAGTGTGCTAGGAGAATCCACATATAGAGAATCCACCCATGCTAGATTCTCTGGTTCTAGAGATTCAAATTCACAGATGTTATTAAATGCATATCTTAACATGTGTTTTGTGAGGGTGGTGAACACTGGTCTCTTAGCTTTTCTAGTTTCTAAATCATTTAAATAAAATTAATTTAAGCAAACTGTTTCTTGCACTAAGAAGAAATAAGATTTGACTACAGTAAAAACTCTCAATTTATCCAATCTCCTGCAATTTTTGCAATCTTCATTTAACTTGGCTCTTTTTTTTTTTTTTTTTTTTTTGGCTACTGTAAATTATCATGGATTTAAAAAATAATAATTTATATTATTAGGTATAAAATTAAATTTTATAGAACATAAAAAAGTGAAGACGAAACATCTAAGAAAATACATAATTCAATGCCGCAGATAATTGGAACTTTACTGTATACAGAATAAAATTAAGTAAAAATTTTAAACAAAAATGTAAAAGATATTTCGAGTATATTTAATCAAAGAAAGAAAAGAAAAATAATTCTATTAGTTACTTGTTTAAATTCTGTTTCCTTGAATATGTACAAATATTTGAAGCAATTTAACAAACAGTTTAAAAATATGTATTTTTAATTATTAAAAAAAAAAAAAAGGCAAGTTTAAAGGATTTACTGGATCATTTTTATGAAACAAAATTTTATGAAAAGTTGTTTCTATAAATTTGAATTTCTTGAAAGTACTCATCTTATGAAGCGGAATTTTGCAAAGGAGCAGCTAAACAATCCCATATTTTAAATGGATTGATGCCCAACTAAACTTATAGTGCGACCACGTTTCCTACGACTAGCAGTGAGGCTGAGTCCAAAAGTTTTGAGGGATGCAAAATTGGCCAAGAGACAGTTATTTGGCAAACATCCAGTTATTCGGTGTTCCCTTATCGCTTGTTTTCTCTCAGTCACCCCTATTTTAACACTGGACTTGTTCAATCCGCACTTGCGCACAGGCTTCCATGGTCGCAAGAAATGTGGTTAAAGAATACTACTATTGAAAGCAAGATAAACAATCGTTTAAGATTTCCAAGATTTTGAAGGTCTATCTTCAATAAGAACTGAGTTCAGGAATTTTCCTTGCCGAATTTTCACTATATTAAGCTAAGGATATAAAAGGAGATGAGCCT
The DNA here is from genome assembly GCA_963930645.1 of Salticus scenicus. Lineage (NCBI taxonomy): Eukaryota > Metazoa > Arthropoda > Arachnida > Araneae > Salticidae > Salticus > Salticus scenicus. Next base: position 15,501,317 of record OZ005662.1, on the reverse strand, counting down.
CACCCAAAGGAATTCAATTGTAAATAGTCAATTGTACTGAACTGTTATATGCTAGGGATTGTACTATAAACTGTTCTTTAATATTCCACAATTAGCGATTTTCCTGTTTTGAAATACAGTTAGCGTTAGCACTGTTTACTTGACTTTTGTAATGAGAGAGAGAGAGTTTTATTGGATTGTTTTGAGAATTTTCACTGCATTGACAGTTTTATTAATTGTTCCAAGGAACATTTGTTGAATTAATGGTTGCACTGAAACATTTTCTAAAATATTTGTTAAAAAAAGTGCAATAATTGACTAGAAACTGCCTATTTATGAACTACTTTCTTCCTACAAAATCTACACTTTCGTAACAATACCATCTATGACAAAGGAACCATAATTGGAACATTTAAGTTTTTGAGAAAAAGGTTAACATGAAGAAATTTCATATTTAATCAAGTTTTATTCAGTTAGATGCTAAATTAATCTGAAAGGCCAAAATTTGCTATGCTGCACAACTGCTGCTATTCAACATGTTTGTACTGAAAACATGGAGCAAACTTTTCTAGCTTTTACATTTTGGGTTCTTATAGAAACTAAGACTTCAGATAGTTTTAATAATAATTTCTTCTAGTTAGTATTTATAATGATTGAAAACAATAAATAATAACTAGCATAATAATAATAAAACTACTTAGTAGATTATAGAAAAAATTAATTTTACTTACTGTGATTTAAATGTAAATTTTTGTCCAAAGGAAGACTGAAACTGAGGGCCGCTATTTTTTACTTCTGGCTTTTTCACTGTAAAAGGAGTTTTTATTTGGTCAGATTGTGATGTAATTTCTGAATTGAAAGAAGATACCCCATTTGCTTCTTCCAAATTTGAAAGTTTCTTGAAAGTAAACTTTTTGCTAAAGTTAAAAAAAAAAAAAAAAAAAAAAAAAAAAAAAACATTTATATACAGTAGAACTTGGATAATTCAAAGTTGAAGGGACCAGAGAAAAAATTGAAATATCCAAAAATTCAAATTACATATACTATTTTGTCAAAAAGAAGAGATAAATGAAAAATATAAAACTCTACGATCAAAGATTTGACACATAAACTTTCTATCTAAGAAGACTGCTACATCCCCCCCCCCCCGCCCCCACACACACCAATTTAAATCAATATTTTTTATTGCTTCTTTAAGTACAATCTTTGTGTCCTAGCATATGACTTCAACCTATCAATTGATACAAAAATTGAATCTTCTACATTAAACATGACTTTCAATTAAAAAAAAACCTCGAAGTTCATGTATACGGACCATATCTTCTGATGCACTAGGTAGAAAATACTCTTGTATTTCCCTATCCTTCTTTTGAAAGACTGTTAAAAAAAATAATGCCCTTCAGCTGCGAAAAATCTTGGGAACCAATTTTACTGTAATATTTTAAAGGTAATCAATCGTATGAAAAATTCGAATTATCCAAAATAGAATTTCAATTATCCATGATTTTTTAACATTATTTTAATACAAAATTCAAGGAACCGAGTAAAAAATTTCAATTATACAGAATTTCGAATTAAACAAGTTTGAATTATTCAAGTTTCATTGAATGTTTTTTCTAGTTTGTTGTAGGGCGACTAAGGCACCCGTTGAAAAATAATCGTTTTATTTTATTTATTTCTCACTCAAGAAAATTACTACCAAAAATACTATCAAGACATTTTAATATGTAAGAGCATATATTAATTGAAAATAATCTCAGTTAAGTTATCAAACACAAATGATCTGGAAATTCAAAGTGATCTGTTGGTCTGGGACCACAAAAATATTCAACAGACCAGTAAAATATAAATTCTAGTGGTCCACCCGACTAGTGAGGCTTTCAATTTCTTCTTATCTTTCTCTAAAATTGCCTGTAAATCTGTCACAGAATAGTATGTTATAACAATAGTAAATGTACTTTATTATAATTGTTAATATCACCTATTCTCTGTAATTTTTCATTTAATTTCTCTTTAATAAGTTATTTTTATTTCTTTTAATACTTAATATATATTTAGAAATTTTTTTATTCATGAATTCATCAACCGTGAATATTCATTTTAAGTATATTGGAGTGTAAAGGTTGATATATTTTTATTTACCAACTATGTGAAAAGCTCCCGGGTTCGTTTCCCGACTCTGGTATTTTTCACATAGTTGGTAAATAAAAATATATCAACCTTTACACTCCAATATACTTAAAATGAAACTTAATATATAATTTTATGGTAAATATGTAACATTTAGCTTGTTTATTTATGCATAAATTTTTTATTTCTATAAGGCTTACTAATATTTTTTAATTAGTAGTTCACAAAAATTATCATATTTGCCATGTAAATTTATTTTGTTTTACATATTTATTTTTAAATATATAATGGAATGGGTCAACAGACCAGTGAAATCTTAAAACTATTGGTCATGCAGACCAGTGACAAGACCTGAATTTATTTGTTTCAAATTGTGACAGTTGAAAAATTGTTAGCCAAAATATTCTCAGTGGGAAAAAAAAAGAAAGATTTTTGCACAAATACAACAAAATATAATATACATATAAATGTTATTTATTACAAATATCTTGTTTATAAATTGCAGAAAATAAAATAAATAAATAAATATTTTGTTTCTCATATAGCACAGGACTCAGGGTTAGAAATAAGCGGTCGTTACTCGTATTTTGTGACCAGTTTTTTCATTTTGACACCTAGAATTCCAATCATAGGTGCCATATTTGACACCTGGATTTTTTCCTCATCATATCTAATAATTTTCCCAATCCCATCAGACAGTAAACAAGTCTATTTCACCTAACCCAATAAAAACTAGCCTAATAAAAACCTAATTTGAACCTAATAAAAACTGATTTAAGAATTCATTTCTCTATGAAAGTAGTTGACGATTTGTTAATGATTAAATTAAACAGCCCTAAATTTTAACATTTCTGCCCCTAAAATGCTATTATAAATTGTGGTGGAATGATGTATCTTCTGGGCGAAGGATGAATTTGTGATTTTAAATATGTACGTTTAATATTGTCAATGTAATTACATTCATTACATAAATATTTTTTATACAATCTTGCATATATTATTTACAATCTGATGCTTTATAATTATTATTACCTTTTTTTAAATATACTTATTTAATTATAGAGGGCACCTAGATTTTTAATTTGGATGCCCAAAAAATTTAATCCAGGCGTTCTTTTGACGCCTAGTTTCAAAATTCTTATTTCTAACACTGACAGGACTGTTACTCAGTCTTGGGTGAGTATGTCGGTTTTAAAACAGAAAACTACTTATTTCCAGAATACAATTTCATTAAATCAAATACTTTCAAATTCTTCAATTATTTAACAAAAACATTATCAATTATCAATTAGGAAGTGTTCAAACACTTCCTAAATTATAATGAACATATGAAAAAAATGTTACTACACTAACTAAAATTTGCATTTACCAGGGTTGGCAAGTTTTTGAGTTTCAACCATAGTTTAAACTGTCATGTCAAAAATCTCAACTATTACAGTTCTTGTTATTTTATAAACATTATTTATTGATGTCTCAAACATTAGATTATATGAATTGTTTATCATTAAGTGTGAAATACTAATATGAATTTTCTTATTTTTAAGTAATATGATAAATCATCTGCTATATATATACATATATATGTTCTAATAAATATGTTGTTCAGAAAAGATAAGAGAAAACAGTATTCTTCTTCTTATAACATTAAAATTTTGAGTTATCACTATATATATTAAAATTCTTAATTTCTTCTATTGCTTGTAAGTTTTTAGCATAAGAATATAAAATTCCAAAATCAGATTAGCTAGATGTTTTATTATAAATTAGCTCTAAGAAAGTAAAGACATAAAAAAATGGCTTACTTATAAAATTAGATCAAATCCAATCTTATCCTTTTCTTCTCTTTCAAGCTTTCATTTTAAGTCAGGGTTCCCATTACAATGCAAAACCGCGAGAAACTTGCATATTTATTTCATTTTCTCACTTAAAAATTATAATAATGTGAGAAAATTGTTCCCTTTTTCATTTTTCAAGAATCGATTAAAAAAAAAAAAAAAACACTAAACATTTCTTTTTGAATAGTGTTAGACTTATATTTTTCCTATGATAGAAAAAATATGCGACAAACAAACCAGGCCCTGATCTGCTCAGGTATATGCGACTTCTCTTGGGCTCTCTCCCACCCAAATCCATTCAACAGAATACAGCTAAAAAATACTTCTACTATTCTAAAAAATCTGGAGTGACTCCACTCGACTTTCCGAACATTGAGTAATTAACGGTTTTGTAGATGAAGATAAGTAAGAGGAGTTGTTAAATAAACAAAAGAGAAAATTATGATAGGGTGTTGGAGTATTTTTCTCCACATAGTACAATGTTTAATGCTATTGAACTTTGAGCCCATAGATCCTAATGATAAAGAAGTTTTCGTTGTGTCCCTGTAAAAATCGAAATGTGCTAGATTCACCAAAATGCATATAGTTAGTGCAACAGTGACTTACAATATTTATATGAATTTTCAACTCCATCAGATAAGGCATATTAAGACGCTATTGCACTTTAAAGTTTGAGCCCATATGTCACAATAATAAAGAAATTTCCATTGTGTCCCTGTAAAAATCTATAAGTTCTAGACTCACCAAAATTTATACAGTTCTGTGACAGTGACCTATAATATGTACAGTAAAGCATCAATTATATGTCTTTTACACTTATACATCTTTTTAGTGAAGTTCTGATTCATTCCTATTCATTGCAAAAATTCTTCATTTATACGCCGCTAATATCGGTTATACATCTTTTCCACTTTACTAAAATTCACAAAATTTCTCGACCTGTCATTATTTTCCATTCTAAATAAGACAGATTTTTCCTAGAAAGCATTTTAAATGGAGGAACACAGGAAAGATCGAAGAATACTAATCAAAGAATCAATTGAATTCACAGTAGAATTTTTAATACTCATAGACAAGCAGCAAATCAGATGAACATTAAAGATTTTTAATGTTATTAAATATCTGTATGGACATAAATTGTATGCTTATTATTAAAGATACACAGTATAATTAATATTCAAAATGTATTCAAATAGTTCTTAAGAAATGTAATACAGTGAAACCTCTCAAGTTGGACGCTTTTTCTCGGAACGGAATGTATCCATTTCCATTAACATTATGTCTAACCCCTATAAGTTGGACACTTTTTCTTGGAACCGTAGGTGTCCAACTTAGAGAGGTTTTACTGTATAATACTTGATATATGTAATTAGTACCCAATCCTGCATTATTAATAGTATGATTTTTCTCACTTTTTATAATAAATCTTTTTTTTTTTTTTCTTAATTATTGTCTTAAAAAAAGTATAATATACATTTACTAACTTAAGAAACTTTATTAATTAATATTTTCATATAAATTTTGCTTAAGTGTCATTAAATTTGTAATAATCAAAGTGTTGTTATTAAAATTTCGATTATACATCTTTTCATTTATACGTCATTTTAATTCAGTCCCTTGAAAGACGTATAAATGGTGCTTTACTGTATATAAATTTTTAGCTCAATACGGTAAGATGTTTTTAGATGCTATCACACATTAAATAATTTGAGTCCATAAGTCACAATGATAGAGAATTTCTTTGTGTCCCCGTAAAAAATTATACGTGCTAGGTTCTCTAAAATTCATACAGTTGGTGTGATAGTGATCTATAACATGCATATAAATTTTCAGCTCAATTGGATATGGGGCTTAGGCGCTATAGCATTTTAAAGAATTTGAGTCCATGTCCATAGGGCATAATGATAAAGAATTTTTCCTTATGTTCCTGTAAAAAAACTGTATGTGCCAGATTCACCAAAATGTATGAAGTTTGCGCAAAGGTGAACAGTAACATGTGTATAAATTTTCAGCTCAATCAAATAAGGCGTTTAGGACACTATCGCACTTTAAAGAATTTGGGCCCCTAGGCCATAATGATAAAGAATTTTTCTTACTTAGGGTTCCTGTAAGAAAACCTTGTAAAGAAAGACCCTTCAGAACTCAGTGTCCCTGTAAAAAACTAGAAGTGCTAGATTCACCGAACAGAAATCTATACAGTTTGTGCAACTGTGACCTATAACATGTGTATAAATTTATTTGCTCAATTGAATAATGCGTTAGGAAGCTATCGCACTTTTAGAGAGAAAACAAACTCAGGGAACCTCAAAATGTATAGAAACATCAAAATCTCAAAGTCGGATTTGTGTCATTATTACAATACTTTCCTTACATGTGTATGTTCGGAAAGTAAAAAATGCAAATGTGCCTAACACTTCATAAACACATTTTAAAATCTGCCCTAGAAGAAAAATGTGCTCAGATGAATAAGAATTAGGCTCTAGTTATCTCTGCTCTACACCCATTATAAAAACCACACAAAATTCAAAAAACATGAAAAAAAAAAAAAAACTTATTAATTCCAGATATGAATTCTGTGTCTTCAAGGGAAAAAAAAAAAAAAAAAAAAAAAAGTATTATTGTTATTCAAAGTCTATTTGGAGTCTCACTTAATTTTTAGAAATCTCACATTAGAAGTCTCGCTTCGGTTTTGAGGAAGGGTGAGAAATTTTCATTGATTTTTTTTCACTGATGAGAACCCTGTAAGTTAACATACAATTGATTGATAATTAAAGGTGCCAATCTATATTTTATCTAATTGAATGAAATTACCCTATTTCTAGATACTGCTTTTCATTTTTTTTCCCCCTAAGTAAAATAGACGACACACAATCATGTTCATGCAGCAATAGAATCTAGCACGTTTGTAAGTGTAAATCAATTGAACAAATCTAGGGTAGGTTAACTTACTGTGGTTGGTGAAAATCGTATAATTGACATTATTTTCTCATAACAAATTACTAAAATTAAAATAAATAAATAAATCTTTAAACTTATAAAACTGGAAAATGTAGAATTAAAAACTAAAAATAAAAGTTTATTGTGAAAAAAAAAAAAAAAAAAAAAAAGTTTTTCCAGAATTTTTCTACATTCTTTCATTTTTACTGTTTTTGGAATAAATTTTAAATTTCTGAAGTTTTTCCTGTTTTTTTTGATGGATTGTTCAAATTTCCAGTTTTTTCCTGAATTCCAAGCACTGTAGCAACCCTGAATATAGCTTCAAAATTTTAGAAATTGGGATATTTTATTAAATTAAATTTTTAAAATTGTGTCATGTAATTTATATAGAACTAATTATTTTATTAAAACAAATAATGTATTGATACATTTTCTAACACAATTCTTTAATATATACAGGGTGATCAATTTAAAAGAGTATCCGTTGTTTTTTCTTATTACCTTTAAATATGACGGATGTGGCAACTATTCTAACACTGAAGTTTAAATGTTTGAACCTTGTTTAAGTGTGAGAGACAATTTCCAACATTGCTGGAGTGTTACAACTTTATTTGTAAGGTAAAACAGAAATGGAGAAGCACATTGTTATTTAACCCTGGATTATTTCATTTATGAAAAACAAAATTTAATTAAAATTTTGTACATTATCATTTCATAGGATTTTCCAGAGAAGTTCTGAAAACATCGATGAAATACAACAGATAACTGACTGAAGAAATCTCATCAATAACACCAACAATGCTGTGAAGTGTGTAAAAAAAAACTTGGTTTGACGTGTTCATGTTTGCATTCAAAATGGTGGCGAATATTTTCAACACTTTCTGTAAGGAATGATAATGTACAAAATTTGAATTAAATTATGTTTTTGAAAAATAAAATTATCACATGATTAAGTAATACTGTACGTCTCCATATCTGTTTTACCTTACAAAGAAAGTTGTAACAGTCCAACAGTGTTAGAAATTGTCTCCCACACTTAAACAAGGTTCAAACAATTATATTTCAGTGTTAGAATAGTTGCCACATCCATCAGATTTAAGGGTAATAAGAAAAATCAATGTTTACTCTTTTAAAGTGATCACCCTATATATAATTAATGTCAATTATATATTTAGTTCAATATAACTTAAAAACCTGCAAGAAAATTATTTTACATACTGTTTTCTAAAAACTAGTTTTTCATTTAAATATTTAAATCAAATTGGAGTGTACAGGTTGATATAACAGGTTGATATAATTTGATTTAAATAAATATTCACGGTTGATGAGTTCATGAATAAAAAAATTTCTAGTTTTTCATGTTAAAAACAAGTCTGACAGAAACTTTTAAGATACCTGTACTGTTTATTTAAATAGAGAAATACGGAAATGTTTTTCTTTAATTTGAGGACTGAAAATACTTAATGAAAACTTACACTGTGGTGGGTTTTGGCTTAGGAACTATGGTTTCTTTATCTCGTGAAGCATAAAATCGAGCAAGCTGTTCATCTAAATTATTTTTTGGTAAATAATTCATATTCATAAATTCTAAAAAATAAATAATACACATAAAAAGAATAGTTATTAGATGGAAACACAACATTTACTGAAAATATACGTTTTGACTGATTGATATATGGCATATGCATAAATTTTATTGCAAATATTATTGACAATGTATCATGCACAGGGGCGTAGCAATTCAAAAATCATAGGAGGGGCTCAAAAAATTTCATATTCAAAATGACTCAAAATTAATCTTACGAAAATCAATCAATATTTAGATATTAATTAATATTCATTATTAGCATTAATTATAAAATATCACTAATTATGAACATTTATAAGACATTAATTTTTGTTTTAAATTGGTGATTCTTTCATTTGGCATTTAAAATAAAATTTGGTAATAATCAATGGGGGGAGGGGGGGTTTGAGCCCCTCCCTTTCCTTCGCCCCCTTGATCATGCATTGCTGGCTGGTAAGAATTTTTAAAAAGTACCCACCCCTAGAGTATATATATATATATTAATATCACAAAGGGTGGTACTACTATAGAATACAATACAGCTGCAAAAGACATTTAAGCATTTTTTTTTTTCAGATGTTTTTTGATATTTTACATACTTAATTTACAGCTGATTCCAAAGTATTTCTGGGATAAAACTTTCATCAAAACTTAGGATAAGAAATCTAAATCTTTACATATATTTGTAGTTTAATGAAAAGTCGTTAAATATATTTAAAGCATTATTCATATATGGATACGCATATTAAAAAAAAAAAAAAAAAGAAAGTGTCCAATCAGTTACTATGATCTAAATCCATATACTATGAATGTTTCAATGATGCTGAATTGACATGCATAAATAATAGGGCTAAACTAGGCATAATTATATACTTTTGGTATACACTGCAATATACACAATTATATGACAAAACACAATGTGTAAAATATAATATATAATCTTTTATATTTTAAAAAACACTCAATTTAAAAATAAATCTTTTACAACGGAAAATACAACCATAATCAAATACTTGGATTCCTTCAAATTACATTTATACCTTTTAAATAAATTGAAAAATTAATTTTCTTTCAAACTAAAAAACATTAATTGTAAAACTAATTTTGAAGAATTTTACTTTAAGATTCATATCAATCTAGTTTGAAAATTTAGATTATCTACATTTATTTAGTCCAAAGCAGACAAAATTACTGATGAAACTTTGAAAAAAGCAACTTTATTTTACAGTTTATTTCTACTAATTAATTAAAAATCTCTCTCTCTCTCTCTTTTATTACACTGTAATAAATAAATAAATAAATAATCAGTTCACATAAACATAAACAATTGAAAATTTCGCGCTGAAGATAAGCTCGTTGCCATCGGAATGAATATGGACGGATGGTTGGATGAATGGTTGGGTTTTATGTCGCCAGAATGAAAATGATAAAGAATTTTAACACGTTTTCAAATAATTTTGTTAAATAAATATCCGCGTTTGTAATGATCGATAGATGGCGCTCTCTGAACACTGCAGTTGTTAGTAAATATAACAGGCACGTGTAATTATTATTCTTTCTCCGCCATTTCATCATGGAAAGTCGATTGTATAATATGAGGATATGCAGTGATGTGATAATTTCACCTTAGCCCACCAGAGGGCGAGCATTTCATCACAATCGCGGATTGTGTATTTCGACAAAATTAACATGAAATTCGTGATTGTGATTGGGTTTTTTACGTCGCACTAATGCTGCGCAGATGGGCAATTGGCGACGGTCTGGGACACACCCCTAGAGGTGGTCCGAAGACATGCCATCACAATTTTGATCCTCCACGGAAGGGATGGCTCTCCCGCTTCGGTGACTCCCAAAATTAACATGAGAGACCATGTTATAAAATGTAATATTTATAGTAATTTTCTGAGTTCGATTTTGCAGATTCAATTATCAGTTACACCCAGACTGCAACGCTCGCTCGCTCGCAAGCGAGTGATCACAAATCCGAAATTTGTGATCGCCAAGAAAGTTTCATTCCAAACGGAACAATTTCAGTCGCTAACAAATGACGACGGCTGATCGCAAGTTTGTGATTTCCGGTTTCCAACATATCGATTGTTTTAAACGATAAGCAGTATTGATTGACTAGAGAGAAACATGTGACCTAGCATATGATTGCGTTCTTGTTTATATTTATTTATAGGGCAGTTGCAAACAGCTGATAACAGCATGGCAACGTGCCCTCCATCATTGGTTGCTATGCGCGGTTGCCATGGTGCTGTGAGCTGTTTTCAACTGCCATTTGCTTACTGTTCTAAAAATGGCGTCTGTTTATTTTCACGTGGAGTTGATAGCCCTCCATCTACGTCACTATGACGTCATATGAAACTGCTCTATTAACGTCACGGATTAGGAGAGTCTATAGGATATATAACGAATGTTACGGAAAGGTAGTAATTTTCATCTTACATATAGAGGGCTACCAGATCTCGAGAATTCACCAATCAGCGCGTTTGTTTAAATTTGTAGCGGTTCATTGGTCGTTCTTGGAAATCGGATGGTGACAGAAGCCGAAGGGGCGGGCTTTCACTTTCTTCCGATAAGTTTCAAAGATACAACACCAGGCGGCGATCGGATCGTTTTCCTCTGCTCGGCTGAATTAATGCGGAAAAGAAAGCTCCGTTTTCCGCGTTAGCTGCCCTATCTCGTTTATCATCCTATAGATTCTCTTAATCCGTGATTAACGTATCCGTGATTAAAAATACCGAAATGGTTAAATGTAATTGTTTTCCTGGAAATGTCTCTCTCTGTGTATCTGCGATTGTAATGAAATGCTCGCCCTCTGGTGGGCTAAGGTGAAATTATCATACCACTGATAGCTTTCACGTTGAAACAATGATAGAACAACCAGAAAGAACAATACACGTGGCTAATATATTTACTAACAACTGCAGTTGAGAAAGAGCCATCTATCGATCATTACAAACGCGGATTATCATAGGGAGATAAAATAAAAAATAAAAGGATATTCACACTTATATATGAAGTTTAATGCAGTTTTTGTTTTTTTCAAAAATTAGCTGAACTTTTTTTTTTTTTTTTTTTCATAGATTGTTTACATGCAGCTTTTTTAAACTTAGTTTTGAATTTGAAATATTAATGTATTTGTATATTTTATATTTTTAGCTTTAGAAACGTTATGTATACGCATCAACTAATCTAATATTTAATCCATATTTTAAGCATTTATTTAAAAAATTCTAAAGTTATTATATTTGCATAGTACATGAAAACTAGCATTTATTTTAATTGTTTAATAGGTAATTTTCAACAATTAAAAGCTTATGAAGCTTTTGTAAATTGATTTAATTTTGGATAAACTGTCAGGCTCTTTCATATTATTTAATGACTAGAGACAAATGATACGCTGCTTAATTATTTTTTTAAAAATAAATTAAGGTTTATTATTATCAGTACTTTTCCATTTTGCTCGTGCAAATCTCACCAAACAAAAATGTTAATAATGCTGCAAATCTCGCCATGCAAACTTTATTGATGACAACACACAGTTTACATAAAAAAACATTTTTAATAAATGTTAGTTCTAAGAATTTTTTTACACAAGAAGTAATTTTAGGCTAAATGTCTTTTGCTAGAAATAAACTGACAGATTCTTCCTCTGTTCAGGTAAATCCCAAATTTTTATTGATTTTGGTTTCTCATCCATTTTTGATGTATTAGGAAAAAGATGTGACTAATAAGAAATGAATGCAGCTTGTTTTGAAAATGTGGTGGTAAAAAGTTACCAGTAAGGATATTCGATTTGGTGTTGGTAGTATCTTTTTTAGCGACTTTATAGAGTGGTACTTTACTATCATTCATTATTATAGGCAAATATCCATTTTCCTTCATTATGATTATTACGTCATTAGTTATATAGTAAAGATATGGTTGCACTTGGATGCAGACAGCAGTAAATTTTGTTTGTGTAAATAGGGTAATGTGCAGGTATTTGAGTTAATAGAATTTAACACGTTCGTCTCCGTGTCATCCAGATATGGGTGACGGCTATGCTTTCGTCGGCGCCGCGAAACCCAAATATGGGTGACGCTCGTCTTGTTCAAGTTAACACGAGAGCATGGGCATCGGAACAATGAGGCAAGTGGGGGCACTTGCCTCCCCCTGGGAAATTCTAATAAGCATTTTTTTCGTTAACTTTAAAACTATGCTACCAGAATTTTATAGATAAAAAAAAAAAAAAAAAAAAAATTCACGTTGTGCCCCCCCCCCCCCCTTGGAATTTTTTCTGGTGATGCCACTGCATGAGAGTATTCGCATCATTTTTTATATCGCTAGTAGTCGTATGTCGGTCTATTCCCCGCTGTTGTTTAGTGTTAGGGAAAAGCCGAAAGAAAGCCAGTAGAGAAAGATGAGCTGCCTTTAATTCAAGCAAAACTTTTCCCGCAAACCTCTAACCTTTCTGAAAAACTAGAAGTGGAGAAAAAAATAATCAACGTTAATAGTCGCGTCGCTGTCAAATTCCAATTGGAGAAGTAAAATGTTTTTAACTGCTCAAAAAATATTAGGAATGACTTGAAAACAGATTATGTTAGAGAACATCCACTCAAGGTTAGTTACACAGAATTTTCTTACTTTATTTTTAAGGGGTAATATGTTGGGGAAATTTATAATCAATGGGCGGCAAATAGACCGATATGTGACTACTAATGCATTAATAGAATTTTTAAAGGGAATTTAATGGAATAAGAACTGAATTATAAATAAAGGATATACAACATAAAAATACTAAAAATATACACATTATGCTGTACTTTCTATTAATTTATATTTAGGAAAACATATTACATTATACTATATCGCATGGTGTTCGTTAAAACACTGTAAGCACATTTGAGGTGATTCTGGATAATAGAAACAATAGGTCGCATATATAGTGTTTTCTTTTACATTTTTCTTGGCATTTGGCAGTTTGCTTCCTCTTCTGGTTACATAGAGCACACACGCATGCTTCTAATAGGCTCGCTTTGCTGATTCTTACAAATCTACTAAGGGTGGGACATTTCCTTGTTTTACTTCTATTATTGTCAGGCATAACGTTTTCTGAGGACAACCATTTGATAAAAAAAAAGTTTCTAAAATTTTCTTATTTCTAATTATTATTATTATTTTTTTTTTTTTGTGGCTCTCTGGTACATGTCATCTCCGATCATCGGATTTGTGCCCAGTGATAAACTCAGCTGAATCATGCTGGGCGATGAACGTGTTAATAATGCTATGGGTCCGAGTGAGGTCCCTTTGTTGATGATCTTTTTTAAAGGATTCTAGCTCAAGAAGTTTCAGAAGACCGCATTGAGAATTCTGAATGGCTAGGCCATTGAGCACAACCTGGGTTCGAACCCTATACCATTCAATTCAAAGTTTGAATAAACTAATTATAAAACAAACAAAATCCTAATTAGGTACTACAAGTGGGCAATGTTTTTTTAAAGTGGTTTGTTTAGTTATGAGCTTCATTACTATTGAATATTAATATTTATAAACTTAAACCCATAATTAAAAAAAAAGAAAGATTTCGCTATTTTCCCTATGTCAATATTATAGTTGACCAGGAATCGATTGAGGCAAAAATTGGGACCCATTTGTGCAGCTCGCGTATCCCCTATCCTGGGCGCCCACAGAACTGCGCTGCCGAAGGCAGTGGGGACCCGGTCCGACTTTTTACCCGATGATAAAGGATTTTTTTCATTTTCTTTTCTTAAGAATAAAAGTTTGACTTGAAAAAGAATATGTGCACGCAGCGCACGTATATTTTCACACGTGGGCGTGCAGCATGCATGGGTCTGTGCTGCCGAAGGCAGTGGGGATCCGGTCCGACTTTTTACCCGATGATAAAGGATTTTTTTCATTTTCTTTTCCTAAGAATAAAAGTTTGACTTGAGAAAGAATATGTGCGAGCGCAGTGTTCAGGAGTCTGTGATGCCGAAGGCAGTGGGGACCCGGTGTGAGTTTTTACCCGAAGCTAAATGATTTAAAAAAAAAATCCTTTAAAAAAATGAAAGTTTATGAGTAATAACATGGAATTTTCAGAAATCATAAGGATGGTAAAGGAATACGTGCGCGTAGCGCACGGGTCTACGCTGCCGAAGGCAGTGGGGACCCGGTACGAGTTTTTACCCGATCACAATTGATTTTTTTCCCTTTTCTTAAGAGTAATGTTAATGTTAATGAGTGATAAGATGCAATCTTGAGAATTCATTCATTATAGGGATTCATTTAAAAATGCTGACCCGCTAGCGGGCGAAGTTTGCTCGTGTCAGATATAAAATCTATTTCGCAAATCAGGATTGAAATACAGTACTTTCTTATATATTCTATAAGGAAGTAAAAAGAGATTGTTTATAAGTAAAATTTTAACGTATTTCAAATGTTATTTTAATTATGCTTTCGATGCATTAGGCATATACAGTCAAACCTTATTAACATGAATTACATTTAACATGAACTGTTTCCACTATCCCCATCAAAATGAAGATTGGTTATTGATAGCATGAACATTTTTTTTTCCTCTTGAGATTCACGTTAACAAGGTTCAGTTGTATTAGGGTAGTATGCATTTTAAAAAAGTATTTTTTTTTTTTTAATGTTATGATTGATCGACTATTTTGATTCATTTTCGGAACATCTATAAATCGGTAATCAGGCAACAACTGTTTCCTGCTGATGCTTCAGTGAAAAATTAATCGCGACACAAATCTGATAGACCATGTAATTTTTACTTAGAAATATCATTCATGACCTATGAATATTTTGTTGGTGAGAAATAAACTCAAAATGACATTCTTTCAATAATTACAAAAACTTTCATTTTCATATTATTCTAAAAGCATTTCATTTGACTCTTTTTTATTTCTCTTCATGCATATATACATCTACATCAGGGCGTCGCTGTGACGCATTTGTTCTGATTGGCTGTCTGTTTTTTTCTATGTACGTGTAATAATGTATTTTTCGTTTTTTCTTTTCTCTTTCTTCGATGTTCAGTTTTTCATAATAAAAGATGTGATTAAAAGGATAATACGTGGGTTCATTTTTATTCCCACAAAATAATGAAACATAAAATAATATATAATTTCCTAATACACAAACCAAGTGTTGACGATACTTTATGAGTGGACTGTATATCATTTTAATAATTACTATTCTGAAGCTAGTACTTCACAAACATTTAATTAAACTATTATACATATAGTATGTACATATTTACAGTTATTAGAGGACGTATTATTAACGTATTCAAATATGTTGACACCATAGTCAACGCAAACTATAAAAAAGGTGAACCATATCACCGAACAAGATAAACAAGAGATGTTACTCTTATAACGAAAAACAATACAACTGCTCCGCTAAAGCGGGAATGCAAGTGAACAAGAGATGCGCGCCAAGGTTGCGCATATAGCCAAACTAAGGTGAGCGGCAACATACCGGCCCACCTTGAAACATTGTTTCAAATTTACAGTTCTTATTTGTTATACCAAATTATAATTAATTATACGAAAATATTATATATGCAATTTAAATAATAAAACTTATACAAAAGAAATATTAATAACATTGTAAACAATAAAATAATACAAATGAAATACAATAAACAAATTAAATTTAACTATATACATTATTCATTTTCAAACAATTTTTTTTTTTTTTACTTTTCCAAAGGCAGAAGAGCAATTTTGGAAATAGGTCGTTTATATGTCCCATTTCTTGTTTTAACGGAGACCACGCGTATTTTGTTATCCTTTCCTGGAATAATTTCTACTATTCTACCCAAAATCCAACTACATATGGGCAAGTTTTCTTCCTTTAATAATACCATATCCCCATTTTTAATGTTATTTGTTTCAAATTTCCATTTGTTTCTTTGTTGTAACGTATTTAAATAATGACATTGCCATTTTTTCCATATTCCTTGAACTATTTTAGTTAATTTTTGCCAGGTATCTAATCGATTATCTGGAATGCCAGAGAACTCGGGTTCGATCACCGCTGTGATGGGTCGACCAACTAAAAAATGGCCGGGAGTCAAGACGTCCAAATCTTCGATATCGTTTGAAAGGGGGGTAAGGGGTCGAGAATTGAGGATTCCCTCAATTTGACAAACAACGGTTAAGAATTCCTCATATGTTAATTTAGCGTTTCCTACTGCGCGTTTCAAATGATACTTAAACGATTTTACGCCTGCCTCCCATAGCCCTCCAAAATTTGGGGCACGGGGTGGCAGAAATTTCCAATTAATATTCTCTGAATTTAAAAAATTAGTAAGGTTTTCATCAGGCTGAGTAGCTAATCTATGTAACCTTTTTAATTCATTATTTGCACTAACAAAATTTGTTGCATTGTCACTGAATAATGTTTGGGCTTTGCCTCGTCTAGCAAAAAATCTTTTTAAAGTTGCGATAAAAGCTTCGGATGTTAAATCGCTAACTACCTCTAGATGCACGGCTTTAGTAGGCATGCAAATAAAAATACAAACAAAAATTTTGTTATAGATTCCTTTTCTTTGACCCCGATATTTAATTAAAAAAGGGCCACAGAAATCTATACCGGTACAATAAAATGGATGAGTCACATTTACTCGTTCCTTTGGCAAATTTCCCATAAGTTGATTGACCGTTAAAGGTTTAATTTTGTAACACGTTACGCAGTTACGAAATATTTTCCGAGCTAAAGATCTCCCACTAACTATCCAATATTTTTTTTCTAACGTGGTATAACAAGGCTTGAGGTCCTACATGAAAGAATTTTTTATGGAAATGTTCCATAATCATGGAAGATAATTTATGGTCGTGGGGCAACAAAAGGGGATGTTTACTATCAAAATTTAAATTAGCATTTTCCAGCCTTCCACCGACTCTTAGGAGTCCCTGAGAATCTAAAATTGGATTAAAACAATTTAATTTACCTGATACGGGCTTCTTTTTCTCTAAGCAGATCAATTCTGCGGCAAACTGTGTATACTGTACCTGTCTGATTAAATGCATTTCAGTTTCGTTTAATTCGGTGCTTCGGAGTGGTCCAGTTACTTTATTTGCCTTTGCTCTTGTATTCCTAATAAATCTAAAAATAAAACTACATATTCTAATTAATTTACAAAAATTATTTGTTAATGAAAACAAATGATTATAAAAGTTCTGGGAAGAATCCGTGGATTGGATTAATCCACACAACACTGCAGGGTTAGCGTCACCCTGGTGATTATTTTTCAATTCACTTATCACAATACTATTATCACTGGGGGACAGATAGTCAGAGTCATTGTTTATGATACTACTGGATTTACTTAGAAAGTCTGGTCCCTGCCACCACAACTGATTATCCATTAAATCGGTGGTAGTTAGACCTCGTGAAATTAAATCTGCTGGATTTTCCGCAGAGGACACATGGTTCCATGTGAAGTTTTTAGACAGTTCTTGAATTTTGGCAACCCTGTTGCCAACAAATGTTTTCAATTTCCAAGGCTCGGTTTGGATCCAGGCAAGAGCTATTTGAGAGTCTGTATAGAGATAAATATTATTGATCTGTAACCTCAAAGATTTCAAAATTTTCACAATTAATTTGCATAACAAAAGACAACCAGATAACTCGAGTCGAGGGATAGAAACAGTTTTTAGAGGTGCAACTTGAGATTTGCTGCTAACCAAATTGGAGACAATTTCAGAATTATGAATAGACTGAATATACACGGCTGCTCCAAAAGCTAATGACGATGCGTCGGCGAATCCGTGTAAGTTTACTTGTTGTGCTTCAGGAATTAAAACATAGCGATTTATTCTAAGTTGTTCAAGAGCTTTTAACGAAGTGGCGAATTCTAGCCAATTTTGAGCAATAGGGCTTGGAATAGGGTCATTCCAGTCCAATTTTAATTTCCATAGTTCCTGCATAAACAACTTGGCTTTGACAATAACAGGACCGATGAGACCCAATGGGTCGAAAATGCGAGCAATGTCTGATAAAATGCTTCTCTTTGTCATAGACTTTAACTGACACAAATTTATTTTAAATGTGAAAGCATCTAAATTGGGTTTCCAGACAACCCCTAGGGCTTTGGTTTCCTTATCAGAGAATGTGTACTCAGGGTATGTCTCTTTAGAAAATTCAAGTAAGGAAATATGATTTGCATTCCATTTATGTAAATTCATTCCAGCGCTTTCTAACAAGAGTATAAGTTGTTTTTGAAGCTCCCTAGCGGATTCTAGCGATTCTTCCCCACTTATTATATCGTCCATATACGAATCATGTAGCAAGGTATCGGATGCTTTCGGATATTTCTCGGCTTCTTCAAGGGCTAATTGCTTCAACGTTCTGATGGCTAAAAAGGGGGCACAAGCGGTACCGTATGTTACGGTATTAAGTTCATAGGTTTCAATTTCTGAGTTCACATTATTTTTCCATAAAATTCTTAACAATTTTCTCTGATCCTCGGTAATCATTATTTGGCGATACATTTTTTCAATATCGGCCAAAAACACAAATCGGTGTTGTCGAAAACGTAACATGATTTCATATAAATCTTCATTAACTACACCCTTATATGTGATATCGTTTAATGATATTCCACTAGTTGTCGGACTCGAAGCATTAAACACAACGCGAAGCTTCGTAGTAGATTTTTCGGGCCTATAAACGCCATGATGCGGTAGGTAATAACAGCTAGATTCATTTAAATTATCAACAATTTTTGTCATATGATTCAAATTAGTGTATTCTTTAATAAAATCACAATAAAGATTTCGCATTGTTGGATTCTTTTCTAAACGATTCCATAACTGCTGGAGCCGTTTTTCTGCGATAGATTTAGACTCCCCAAGAACACTAGCATCTTCCTTCAAAGGCATGGCTACCATAAATCTTCCCGATTTATCTCTCCGATACGTTTCTAAAAAATGCTTTTCACAAAATTCTTCTTCCTGACTAATTGGACGTAAGTCAATTTCAGGAGCTTCTATTTTCCAGAATTTTTGAATGGTTTCATTAAGATAATCATTGCATGCAGTAAAACCGCAAAAAGTATTTTCAGATACATTGCGGTCTATGGTTCCCGCAGCAATATACCCAAAAACGCTATTCTGAAAGGTGAATTGTCCTATTTTAAATTTATCTGCTTTTAATATTTCATAGAAAAATTCAGCACCAACTAAAGCATTTATTTTAGATTTTTTCCAAAATTCACTATCAGCTAATTCAAGGTCATGTGGTAGATTTAAACTTCTTATGTTTATATTGTGTGAAGGAATGAATTCTGTTATTTTAGGTGTGATTAAAAATTCAATTGGTTCACTAAATGAATCATCTTTATTGGAAATAATGGTACGTACTGAAGATTTCACATTTGTCATCTTACCATTAATTCCTGAAATATGAATATCGCATTTCCTTTTTTGCAAATTCAATAAATGAGCGAGTTCTCTGTCTAACAGGTTACATTGTCTACCATTATCAATAATAACACGAACCGGAATCTTTTTTTTATTGCTACTTTCCAAATAAACTATAGCAGTTGACAGCAATACATGTTTTTTACTTTTTAAGATGGGATTATTAATCTCGTTATATAATGTCATCGAAACATTATTTTTTTCTTTCTGCAATTCAGGATATGAATCATTTGATTGCAGCAGGTGCAAGCCTTTTTCTGACGCCGTCTGGGAGTCAGGATTTTGTTTGTGTTGTTTTGATGGGAAATTATTACTTTTTGTTCCCGGCAAAGTTCGATGTAGAAGTGAATTATGTCTTTTAGAACAGATATTACAAATTTGATTATTTTTACAATTTGATACCTGATGATTGGATTTCAAGCAATTAATACATAACAAATATTTTTTTACTGTTAGGAATCTTTCGTGTTCATTTAATTTTAAGAATTCACAACATTTAGATAAAGAATGATTTCCTTTACAAAGGGGACAATTTTGATCATTAAAGGAATCATTTTTAGAAAAGAAGGTTTTTATTCTAGTACTCTTTTCCGCATTCATTACTTTCGGTTTCGTATTCGAAACGCATTGTAAATTTTCTAACACCAAACTTCTTTTTTGTAAAAAGTTAATGAAATCGCACCATGTTGGCAATTCTGTAGAACTTAAAGATAATTCAAATTGTTTTTTGGATTCTTTATCTATTTGTTTAAGAATCACATTTATGAGTAAGGCCTCCGTAAAGGGATTCATTTCCAATCCTATACATTTGAGTGCTCGAATATTTTTTTGACAACTATCTGTAATTGTTCTCAAATTTTTAACTAAATCTTGAGATTTAGTCTCTACGTTTAATATCTCATTTAAGTGAGAATTTACAATCATTCTTTTGTTTTGGAATCTATCTTCCAATGCTTTAAAAAGCGAAATATATGAATCGTCTTCGGTAATTACATCTAGTGCTCTTCCACAAAGTGTAGATTTTAGATAATATAACTTTTGGTTATCTGAAAGTTTATCATTCTGATCAATTAAGGTTATAAATTGATCTTTAAAACTATACCATTCATTATATTGTCCATTAAATTTGGGTAAAGGAATTTCAGGTAAACGAAAATTGATAATAGGATTATCTTTAGATTCATTTAAAACACTTTCATTTTTACTAATGTTATTAGAGAGTAAGAATTTTCGAAGCCTTACCTCTAATTTTTCTGTCTCTTCTTCCAATTCTGCGAAGGCGTTCAATTGAACTTCCAGTTCCGATTCATCAGCTATTTCGTAATACTGGATTTTCAAATTATCCAGTTTTGTTACTATTTTTTGCAGATTATCCTTCTTTATTTCTAGAGTTATAATGTCTTTATTGTCGTCACTAACAGTCTCTAAATATGTCACTATCTTAGTCAATTGGCCTTTCAAGGTTCCGCGTTGGCGATTAAGGATAACTAATTTATTTTTATCCATAATTAATTTTCATCAATGAGCACCACTATTTTTCATTATATTACGATTGATCTTCCTCCGGTTCTACTAGACCAAATGTTGACGATACTTTATGAGTGGACTGTATATCATTTTAATAATTACTATTCTGAAGCTAGTACTTCACAAACATTTAATTAAACTATTATACATATAGTATGTACATATTTACAGTTATTAGAGGACGTATTATTAACGTATTCAAATATGTTGACACCATAGTCAACGCAAACTATAAAAAAGGTGAACCATATCACCGAACAAGATAAACAAGAGATGTTACTCTTATAACGAAAAACAATACAACTGCTCCGCTAAAGCGGGAATGCAAGTGAACAAGAGATGCGCGCCAAGGTTGCGCATATAGCCAAACTAAGGTGAGCGGCAACACCAAGCTAAATGAGGCTGGTTTAATTAAATTGAAACATCATTATTTATATATTTGAAATTATCTTTTGAACAGCTTAGCAGAAAAGATATTTATAAAAGAAAATAGAAATTGGTTCTTCTTTTCATACATGGAATAAATACATCTGTTTTTGCAAGCCTCATAGGATACTCATATACAAGGTGAGTGCATTTTACTTACCTTATAAATCTTGAATTTAAATATTTGATAAAAGTTTCTTCTGTGAATTCTATCAGATTATGCTACTGACGCGCTAAATCGAAACTTTGAATTTATTCTTGACAGTTTTTTTTTCTTTGCATATTTGAAGAAACATTTGCTACATTTAAAATAATATTATTTTGCTACATTTAAAATAATAATAATGATAAAAAAATGTAAGCGAAAATAAATAAATATGTTTTTTGTTGTTTCTTGAAAACGAAAGTATAGAAATCTGTATAAACATTAAAAACGAAAGAATTAAAAGAATGTTTAAAATAAACATATGAATGATTAAATATAAAATTGTAGTTATTATAAACTAGAAAGAAAACAAAATTGAAATATTAAAATGAGTATCCTCAAGGACACTATAATTGAAAAACTTAACGCACAAAATTATGATGTGTGGAAGTTTAAACTGGAAATGTTTCTCCAAAAGGAAGATTTATATTCCGTGGTTCTTAACGATGCTCCGAATCCCATTACGGACACATGGAATAACAAAAATAGGAAAGCACGCGCCATTATAAACCTCTTAATAGAGGATAATCAAATAATCCATGTCAAAAATCTTGAGACCGCTAAAGAATGCTGGAACGCCTTAAAAGCTGTACATGAGCGTTCAACCCTCAGCAGTAAACTATTTTTGCTTAGAAAGCTTTACTCTACGAAATTAACTGAAGGTGGCGATATGATAGACCACTTAACTAACATTTATCAATTGCGAGATAAGTTAGTATCGCTCGGAGAAGAAATAAATGACAGGCACCTTTCAGCCCTAATGCTCTGTTCCTTACCTCCAAGTTATGATGTATTAATCACCGCTTTAGAATCGCGTGATGAAAAGGATCTTGTACCAGAGTTTATACGCTCGAAATTGATTGATGAATTTTCTAAAAGAAAAGAAAACAAATCTGAAAATAATTCAGTGTTAAAGGTTAAATTTAAACCGAAACCAGAAAATTCAAAGTTCTGCCGTTATTGTAAAAAAAAATCGCATACAATTGAAGAATGCTGGCATCTTAAAAATAAAAATAAAGAAAAGACTCTGAAACAAACAAAAGCCAGCAATGCCAGATCAACTTTCAAATCTGGTATGTACTCTCAAGACAGACATAACGCGGATAGGGCTCTTATTACTGAGAGTGAAAATAAAAAACCTAACGATAAAATATTCACTCTATTTATCGGTGAGAAATCTAACAATTGGTATGTAGACTCAGGTTGTTCAACGCATGTATGCAATGATAGGAATAAATTTCATGAATTTAATCATAATAATTCACGCGTAACAATCGCGAATGGACAGGAGATAGAATCCCTGGGTCATGGGTCTGTGAAATTAAACACCATAAATTCCAATAACACACATAATACTATAATATTGAAAAATGTTTTATATGTACCAGAGATAGAGACAAACCTCATATCTGTAAAAGAAGCTACTGAAAATGGTTGTGTAGCAATATTTGAAAACAAATCATGCAAAATAATGCATGAAGGAGAAACATGCATTGAAGGTTACATTAACAACAATTTATACGAATGCAAAGTTAGCTATGATACAACACACACTATAAACATGGTAAAAATATGTGAAAATACAAATTGCATTGATAAATGGCACATTAAATTAGGCCATAGAAACATTAGTCATATAAAACGATTGGTAAACAACAACATGGCAGTTGGGATAAAACTAGACAACTGCAAACATGATAATGCATGTGAAACTTGCATATTAACTAAATTAACGGACAATCCTTATCCCAAAAAGGCTCAGTTTAGGGCAACTAAAGCACTAGAGTTGGTACACACTGACTTGTGTGGACCAATGACAACCCCCACGGTCGGTGGAAAATACTATTTTTTAACTTTTATAGACGATTTTAGTCGATTTACAGTAATATACCTACTGAGAAAAAAGGATGAAGTTTTTGCAAAATTGAGGGAATATATCGCAATGACATCAAATAAATTCGGACGAACTTTGCATGCAATCCGCTCCGACAACGGAGGAGAGTATACCGGGACAGAATTAAATGAATACTTAACAAAATTAGGTATAGACCACCAATTCACTGTTCCCTATTCAGCTTCTCAAAATGGAACTGCTGAACGTAAAAATCGTACCTTAGTTGAAATGGCACGTTGTTTATTAAAAGATGGCAATTTACCAAATTCTTTCTGGGGGGAGGCAATAAATACCGCAGTTTACTTGCAGAATAGACTCCCAACATCTTCGTGTGAATTGACACCTTATGAATTATGGACAGGTCGAAAACCTGACTTATCAATGTTAAAACCATTTGGTTGTCGTGCCTATGCATACGTACAAAAGGTACACAGAGGAAAATTAGATAATACGGCACAGGAAGGTATATTCGTAGGGTACGACAATAGAAGTAAAGGATATAGGATCTGTACAAATGGCAAAAACATAATTATTAGTCGAACCGTAAAATTTGTAGAAAATGAAAAACAAGCGATACTTAAATATGACACATCACAAAACAATGATGAGAAAAGTGATAATAAAAATCCATCACCAAATTTGCAAATAATAGACTCAGAGATAGATGAAACTAATGATAGTGTTGTGTCAGATAATTCTCAAAATACTCCACGTAGATCACAAAGATCTAATAAAGGGGTACCACCAGATAGATTCGCATTCACATTACACAATGAAAGAATAAGTGAACCAAAATGCTGGGATGATATAATAAGTATGGAAAACCCTGTAGAAAAGGAAAATTGGATCAATGCTACATTAGATGAAATAAATTCACTCAAGCAGAATGACACCTGGGATTTAGTTGAGGTTTCACCAGGGATGAAAATAGTAGGGTGCAAATGGGCATTCAAAGCAAAATATAACAGTCAGGGCCGTGTTGAAAAATACAAAGCTAGGCTGGTTGCGAAGGGCTTTTCACAGAAATATGGAATAGACTACGATGAGACTTTCGCCCCAGTGGCGTCTCACACAACTTTGAGAAGTTTTTTGGCAATGAGTCTTTATAAGAATTTAAGTCTTAGACATATTGATATCAAGACTGCATTTTTACACGGTAAATTGAGTGAAGATGTTTATATGCATCAGCCAGAAGGATACGTGGTATCCGGGGAAGAACATAAGGTGTGTAAATTAAAAAAGGCAATATACGGGCTAAAGCAGGCCGCGAGAGCATGGAATTTAAAATTGAATGAGTCATTACTTAACTTAGGCTTTATTCAAAGTCAATTCGACAAGTGTCTTTATAAACGTAAACAAAACGATGTAACTACTTATGTACTTGTGTATGTCGATGATTTGTTAATAGCGGGGAATGATCAACAAATAAATGAAATTGTAAACAAACTAAAACAAGAATACCCGTTAACAGACTTGGGAGAAGCAAAACAATATCTTGGGATAAATATTAATCGTCCTAATGAAAATACAATGACTCTTGATCAAACACACAAAATACAAGAACTTATAGTCAAATACGGTTTAGAAAATTCAAAACCTACAGACACTCCTATGGACACAGGTTACATAAAATTAAATGACGAAGAAAACCTTTTACCAGAAAATACACAATATAGACAGGCTGTAGGCGCATTGTTATATATTTCAACCGTGTCACGTCCGGATATTAGCGCCGCGGTAAATATTTTGAGTAGAAGAAATGAGCGCCCAAGAGCAAAAGACTGGGAAGCGGTAAAAAGATTAATGAGATATTTAAAAAGTACAATTAATCTTAAATTGACATATAATAATATTGAAGAGCCTGTCTTGAGGGTATATGCAGATTCCGACTGGGCAAACGATCCCAGTGATCGTAAGTCTACAACAGGAAATTTGTTCTGCATAGGAGCAAATACTGTATACTGGACAAGCAAAAAACAAAAATCTGTATCAATGTCATCAGCAGAAGCGGAATATATTTCTGCAGCAAGTGCCGCGCAAGAAGTAAAATGGCTTATAAACCTTTTTGAAGAAATTGATATGCAACAAAATTGTCCTATTACACTCTATGAAGACAACCTTTCTTGCATTAAATTAGCGGAAAATGACAAGTTTCGACAGAAAACTAAGCATATCGAACTAAGGTATCATCTGATTCGTGACCTTGTTGAGCAGGGTACAATAAAAATTGAGTATGTAACTACAAACAATATGATCGCCGACATACTCACCAAACCTCTGCCGAGACATTCTTTTCGAAAATTGCGAAGTTCTTTGTTGAACTGTGATGAAATGTCATCGAGTTTACGGAGGGGTGTTGGTGAGAAATAAACTCAAAATGACATTCTTTCAATAATTACAAAAACTTTCATTTTCATATTATTCTAAAAACATTTCATTTGACTCTTTTTTATTTCTCTTCATGCATATATACATCTACATCAGGGCGTCGCTGTGACGCATTTGTTCTGATTGGCTGTCTGTTTTTTTCTATGTACGTGTAATAATGTATTTTTCGTTTTTTCTTTTCTCTTTCTTCGATGTTCAGTTTTTCATAATAAAAGATGTGATTAAAAGGATAATACGTGGGTTCATTTTTAATTCCCACAAAATAATGAAACATAAAATAATATATAATTTCCTAATACACAAACCAAGCTAAATGAGGCTGGTTTAATTAAATTGAAACATCATTATTTATATATTTGAAATTATCTTTTGAACAGCTTAGCAGAAAAGATATTTATAAAAGAAAATAGAAATTGGTTCTTCTTTTCATACATGGAATAAATACATCTGTTTTTGCAAGCCTCATAGGATACTCATATACAAGGTGAGTGCATTTTACTTACCTTATAAATCTTGAATTTAAATATTTGATAAAAGTTTCTTCTGTGAATTCTATCATATTTATTTAGAGAAACTGAAGTGTAAGGTTGAATTTGTTTTGCACAAACTATGTGAAAAATATCTGAGCTGGGAATCAAACTCGAGCACTCCACTTACAATGCAGATGTTCCACCACTGAGCCACCTTGGCTGATTATCAACTTGGCATTTCCCACATGACATCTGTTGGCAATGTTGGCCTAGCAAATGCAGATTTAACGGGTAAACATATAAAGAATAATGATGATTGATGGCACAACTTTGATAGACCCTGTAATCTTTACTTAAATCATTCATGAACCATGATTTATTTAGAGAAATTTGAATGTAAGATTGAATTTTGTATACCAAATTACCAACTACGTGAAAAAGGCCAGAGCGGGAACCTGAAATCGAGCACTCTACTTATTGTGTATCGCTGAGCTACCCTGTCAGGTACCAGCTCAGCATTTCCCATATAATATCTGTTTAAGTACCCGAGTTAAATTCTCAGTTCTGTCGTTTTTCATATAGTTGGTATAAAAAATTTATCCTTACATGCTAATCTTATACTATTAAGTGAGCAATATTTGTATATATATTTCACTGTTCTCGAAAATGGTAGTTCGGACAGTTACGTGATTTAACACAAAGGTGCCCTCCGAAGGGTCATTGTGTACATCGAAGTCAGATTTTCGAGTTTTTGGTTAGTTTTCTTTTAATTAATAAAAATATGAAAATAAAACTTCCCATTTCTATAATGACGCAGAATGGATAATCTTAGGAGAGATTTGATTGGTTTATTTGATTTTCATTGATTTGAGTACATTTTATATTGAACTAAAGCTACACTTTGACGATTTGAGGAATTACGAGAGATTTGATTGGTTTATTTGATTTGAGTGTATTTTACGTTAAACTAGAGCTACGTTTTGAGGAATTACAAGAGATTTGATTGGTTTATGTGATTTTCATTGATTTGACTGCATTTTACATTGAACTACAGCTACGTTATGAGGAATTATGAGAGATTTGATTGGTTTATCTGATTTTCATTGATTTGAAGTAGGGGTGTCCAGTGATGTTTTTTTGGTTTTAACATGTTTGACAGTGATTGCTGCGAAAAAGAGTTTCGCACGTTTTCAGATTCATGCACAATGAAGTAGGGGTGTCCAGTGATGTTTTTTTGGTTTTAACATGCATGATAGTGATTGCCGCGAAACCGAGTTACGTGCGTTTTCAAATTCATGTAGAGCGAGGTAGGGGTGTCCAGTGATGTTTTTGGTTTTAGCATGCATGATAGTGATTGCCGCGAAACCGAGTTTCGTGCGTTTTCAGATTCAAGCACAGCGAGGTAGGGGTGTCCAGTGATGTTTTTTGGTTTTAACATGCGTGATAGTGATTGCTGCGGAACTGAGTTTCGTGTGTTCTGAAATCCATGCACAGCGGTGTAGGGCTGTCCAGCGATTTTTTTTAATGTGCGTGAAGCGTACATACGTGCGTTATAGTGATTGCTGCGAAAACGACTTACGTGCGTTCTCTGATCCGAGCATTCATCGAATAGTGACTTTTACTGTACGAGTAACAGCTTCAACTGTTTCCAGAATATTTGAAGAATTAACATTTCTATTTGACTGTTTTCGAGAAAATTCATTTTAATAATAGTTTTGTCGCGCAGATTCGAGAAGTTCAAAAAATGTTTGCTATTGTCAAGGAGATCCATACTAAAACTGTGAAGAAAATAGTCGCCAATCGAAATATATTTATTTAAACGTTTCAATTAAAAATAAATCCTTTAAATATAGTGCCCAGCGAAGCCTGCTAGTGGATATTATGTAGGAAATACGGAGTTGGTAATTAGAAAGTCAGTTGATGAGAGACGCCGGACTCATGTTATCCTATGGGGAAATTTGTTTCTGTAATTATTGACTGCTTAATGCATTTTTTAATTATGTATTCATGTTGTGAAAATCTATAACCGTTCAATTAGTATCACTTTTTAAAAAATTAATGTTTCACTTTTGAGTTAAAAAAAAAAAAAAATAAATAAATATTTAAATGTATTTTTAAGCTGAATAAAATGTTAGAAATTGTGAAAACAAGTAGTAGTATGGTTCTGAATTTTCTGAAGGTGAAAACAGAATTTAAGTTAAAAAAAAAAAAATAATAATCATGTTAACAAAACATCACCCTTCGTCAGGCGAATAAAATAGGCATGAGTGTTTGTTTGCAGCACTTATGCCTACTTTGTTCGCTTGACAAAAGATCCTGTTTTCTTTCGACCCAAAACAATTTTTGTGAATGAAAGCATTTTATGATGTTTATTCAAAGTTTTGTATATATTGCAATAAGGTTTTTTGTTTCTTGGAAAAGATATTAAAAGCTCTCATTTGAAGATACATGTCAAGTATAAAAATACAGATACAATGGTTTTGTATGTTCACTTTTTTGTAATATTATGGATTACGCAGAAAATTATAATTATAACACATTTATATAGTTTATAAATTTTAGGCTTATTTAACCTTTTTACAGGCCAACGTTCCCAAATTACATTGCTCCAATATTGATTTGAAAAAATTAGCACACATATTTAAAAGATGACTTGATTAAAAAAAAAAAAAAAACAGAAGGAACATTTCTATCATTAGTTGGTAACTGTACAAAAAGTCTTAAAAATCACCATTTTCATATTTTTTTTATCGGGTTGTTTAAATATTCTTATTGTAAATAACTGCTACTACATTTAACTGTCACTGTCTGATTACACATTTTTTTTTATTTGTGTTATATATTTATAGTTGAAAAAGTACAAGGAAGCCACATTCTTTCTCTATTAGTGCTGTAATTGTGTTTTGAAAAATAAAAATATTTTATCAAACAATAATGCATATGTATAATTCATAGCTGCAGCTATTTCATTATATTTAAATTCAATATTAGCTGTTAGTAATTTAAAATTTTGCTATTAAAAATGTTATTAATGTTTCTCTGTCAGGCTACAATGCTTTAATTCAAGGCTAATTGGTTATTGCTTAATGCTTGTGTGTTGTATTCAATTGACTATATCAAGTTATCTAGTTAAAATGAACGTAGTATATGAAGAAAAAATTCAATAACAAAGTACAGTATAGGATCCGTTATCCAGAAAGCTTGAAACCTGGCATTTTCTGGATAAGGGGTTTTTCCGTAATTCGGAACTCTTTATTATATGCATAAAAATCGTACAAAGTGATAGCAGTAGATAATAATAGCAGTGATTAACATGAATAATAAATATGTAAACTCTTTACCTATATATTTGTTCATTTAATAAATTATTTCCACAAAATAAAAAGCATTCTTAATTAGAATTTCAAACTATAAATATTAATAGTAATAATAAATGAAAAATAAATAAACATATATAAAATTTAATTTTGAACCTGAGAGTAAAATACTTTCATTTGGATTTTGCAAAAATTTCTATGATATTTTTTTGCTTATAATGAGTCTCTGCTCTGATACTAATAGTTCATAAATGTTTCAAATATTTTTAGCGCATAATGCTAAATATATTATGAAATGAATTCTAAAAATAATGGAAATTAATAAAAACTATATAAAAATTTTATAACAATTGGGACTTCATGCCTGCGACCTGAGTTCAAGGATAAAATTCATCTGTTATTGGGCACTTTAAGAAGTATGTGTTATTAATGTTTATCAATTAAAAAATACAATAAAAATTCATTTTTTAACATAAATTTGCAAAATTTTCAGTAATTATTTAGACAATTTTGTGCTCACCCTATTTCCTCAGAATAACACTGTAGCATTAAAGAAATTATGTTGTAAAACTATAACTCTGACCGCTGCTATTGTATAACTTTAATTCTTAAATTTTACGATAATTAAAAATTTTGGTAGTTGGCATTTTGCATTCTGGTTTTTGGAACATTCTGGATAACGGATCCTATACTGTAATAAGCAATTGGGGAAAAATAGATCCAGCAGCAGAGAATTCAAACACAGCGAAAAAAGAAATATAAAAAAGTTATTTATTGTGTAACCTTGTAACCATTTCCGAATTTCATATTTCATGCATAACAAAATAGTTGCATTCAGTGATTTTTTTTTTCTTTTTTTTTAAATAAGTGCGTGATTGCTGCTGTACCGATTTTCATACATTTTTTGATTTACGCACGACAAATCAGTTTTATCTAGTGATTTTTTTTCCCTTTAATGTATGCGAAGCGTGCATACGTGCGTAGTAGTAAATACACGTAAATTTTTAAAAGCTGCATTAATTTTAATGTTTGGTTCAAACTATGCATTGCATTTCACAAATATATACAGAAATAAGACTATGGGGAAATTTGTAACGTCTGTAGTTATACGCAAAATAAAAAATGAAGCTGAATGCTTACCTTGCTTCAAAAAATAGAAAATTAAGAAATTAATCTTAAAAATACTTTTGTTTTTAGCATTTTATATGTAGTAAAAGATCTTAGCAAATATTAATGGGTATCTTAAGTTATAAAACTGGTAACTTTTCAAATTTTTTTCTTTACTAATTATTAATTATTTTAATTGTGATTGAAATTCATAGCTTTAAATTTTGTTGTTTAAGCATATGAAGTCGTTAAAAAAATTATTAATTTATTTTACAAAAATACTCTTATCATTAGTTTCTACAGCTTGTTCATTTCATTTTTTAATCATTTGAATTTTTAAAAATGTTTATTTTTTTAATTGAAATATTGCAAATTAAATAGTTATTTTGAATAAAAATCAAATCAAAGGTTTTGTTGAATATCTTTTTTTTTTTTTTTTTTTTTTTTTTTTTTGTAAACAAAAGGAATTTTATCTAATAGTAGTTGTTTTATATAAATACTAATTAAACAGCAAATGCTTTTTTTTTTTTTTTTTTTTTTTTACTTATTGGTATAGATATCAATATCAAATATTATTTTTAACTGATTTCTATTTATTTTATTCATCTGTAATCATTATTTTCTATTATAGATTTTATCCATGAAATTTGTTACATTTCAAATTTCAACATTTCCTTAAAAATTAAATATTTCACTTGCCTCAATCTTTATGAAAATATTTTGACTATGTTTTGTCTATAATTGTGTTACTTAGATCTTGTATTCTGTTTTACTTTATGTATTTAAATGATGGTATAATTATACATTCTGAATTCTTTAATGTCAAATAATATTTTTTAGATTTCAAATACACATCTCTATGCTTTTTGTGAAGGATAATATAAAAAATGAATCTTGTGTATTAGAATGTTATCTTACATCTTTCTAATAATCTCAAAAACTATAAATGTTGTAAATTATTTATATATCATTATAATATTCAGTATTCTATATTAATTTTTACTTTTAATTTTGAGTTCTGTATTAGATTTTTTGTTGTTCGGTTCGCACCTTATGAAATAAGTGCATTTGTGTATTTAAATATATTTATATTTAATATTAAAAAAAGTAATGAAATTTTAAAAGTATTTGTAACATTTGTTTAATTTAGACATTTCAGAATTTAAATGCCTTAAAAAAAAAAAAAAAAAAAAAAAAACTGTAGATTTTTTTTATGCGCTACTGCATTTTGTGGTTTGAATTCATTCAATATTTTATAAACAATATTGTATATTAATGTGAACAAAAAATCTGAAGCAATTAAGATCAATAGATTTATTTTCACCTTTCTTAAAAAAAAAAAAAAAAAAAAAAAAAAAAAAAAAGAGTATTTTCTTGCAATAGTGCAGATATATGCATTTGTGACTAGTTAAAATATAAATACATTGGTTATACTGAACATTATTTACTATTTCAAAATAATGTATTTTGAATTCTTAAATGTTAACTTCACAAACTATTCCTGCAGAAACATTTTGGTGTTGATGAAGCTTGTCGCAGAAAGCATAATAAATTTCTGCCACAGGGCTCTTTTGTATGTGTCTTTTTTTTCCCCTTTAAATATAATTTTAATTATCAAACCTAAATTTTTACTTCCTACTTATTTATACATAACCTCTTTTTACGCACAGTAATACCCTAATCACCTGAAATTCAGCCGTTTTATCCATTATTTTAACGTTTTCATGTTGTTTCAGTTATAATTTTAGTTATTCATTTTTATACCGAGTATTCCCTTAAATGTAAAAATTGTTACGTGGTAGTATTATTTAAATTTAAAGTTTAATAGATTCGGTATATGAAGTTAAATAAAACAATCCGAGTTTAAAAACATCACCGTTTTCATAATTAATGAACTGCTTAAATCATGATTTAACTGCAATGAACTGTTACATATCTAAGTAAAAGAGATAATGCAATTGCGAAAACAAACAAACACAGAATTTTTTAAAAACATTTTTCTTTTTAGCTAAATACCATAAATATATTTTGAAAGTAACGGAATCAACATGCATAGCTTTCTAATGAAATAAAAAGGAAATGTTAGAGGTGTTATTTGTATTTTTAATCAACAAAAGTAAAAAAAAAAAAAAATAAGCTGTTCAGTAAATGTTACGTGACCATTTGTTATATTTCCATAGACTTCGTTAGTATAATCAAGATGAATATTAAATTGCTTTTGTTATGAAATATTTTTTTTTCTATTTTTAATGTTTTCCCTTGCCTCTAAAGAAAGAAAGTTTATGATAAGTCGTAAAACATTTTGTTTACATACATTAAAATAAAGGTAACTAATTTCCTGATAAAATTTAAATTTAGTGTTACAAAAATAAAGTTATAAACTAATAAATAAGAAAGGAGAAAAATATATATATATATATATATATAATAAAAGGCATGTGATTATTTGTTTGATCGTTCCCATTCCGATGCTAAATGTTGTGGGGATGTCATATAAAATTTATTTTGTAACTATTTAAAATACAATAAAGACATGAAAATATTCCAGTAGGTATAAAGGATCTTTATTGAAAAGGGCCAATAAAATCGGCATCAGAATGACTGCAGGTAACCTCTTCTAGATGTTAGTATAAAAGTTTTATTTTTTTTTTTTTGAGGGCGTCCCACCACCACCCGGAAGACATAATCATGAAAACGGCTGAACTTTCATTTGAACCGATGCCATTTTTTACTTAAAATGTAACTTTTCCTGGAAGTTCAGTTAGAAGCAAACTGAATCATTAAGATCGTAACGCAGCTTTGGTATTTTTTAATTGTAATCTGTAGTTAAAAATCTAAATGCATTACGCTTTTTATTTAATATTTAATTTTCATGGCCCTAGGTTGATCTGCTTTCCTTTATTTATTGATTAATATTATTATTGTTTTGCATGAGTGCTATTAAAAACTGTTTGCTTTGCTCCAAAATATTGCCTGAATTTTTAATAATAATAATAAAAGAATAAAATCTTTTGTGATTAACTTCTCTGGAGGTTAAATTAGGGTAATGTTTCTTTAAAAACTTTTTTATTTCTGTAATACTTTAAATAATTTTCACTACAGAAACAGAAAAAATGAAAGTATTTTATAGTAAAAGATGATTATAAAACCTAGATGAATTGTTCTGCTAAAAAAATATTATAAAAAAAAAAAAAAAAAAAAAAAAAAAAAAAATATGCGTCTAATTATCGAATCAGAAATTTTGATGCCTACTAATTTTTACAGAATTTTTTTATGTACAGTGTCAACTTGAGCATGTGAAAAAATCTCTTAATGGAGCAAGACAAACTATCTGAGTTTCAAAAACTATTGTTTCGTTTATCAATACACTGTTTAAACTGTAATTTGATGGTACTTTTTACATGTCTAATTAAAAGGGATAATGTAATTGTGAAATGAAACAAGCTCATAATTTTTAAAAATAATCACTTTATTAGCTAAATATCATAAATACACTTTGAAAGTAACAGAATAAACATAGATAGCTTTATAATAAAGTATAAAGGAAATGTAAGATATGCCATTTGTATTTTAAAACACTTAGATAATAATACATTTTAGCTGTTTTGTAAAAGTGACCGTGTGTTAAATTTATATATACTTTGTTAAAATAATCCTGTTGAATATTTAACTGCTTCTACTTGCAAAAAACGTTTTTTATTAATACTTCCCTTCCCTCAAAAGAATGAATGTTTGTGATAATGCGTGAAATATTTTGTTCACATGCATTAAAATAAAGATAATTCACTTTCTAACGCATCTTAAAGTTTAGTGTTAAAAAAATTAAGTTCTAGCCATTACGTAAAAAAGGAGACCAAAAAAAAGAAAAAAAAAGACTATGTAATAAAAAAAGAAGAATTATTCGAGGAGGTAAGAAGTCTTTAGCAAAAAAGGTCAATTGGCGTCAGATTGATTGCATTTAACTTCTCCTAAACGTTAGAATGATAGATTTATTTATTTATTTTAAGAAGGTCCCTCCACCACCCGGAAGAGAGGATCATAAAAACGGCTGAACTTTCATTTGAACCCATACCATTTTTTATTTTAAATGTAACTTTTCTTGAGAGTTCAGTTAGATGCAAAACTGAATCAATAGGATCATAATGCAGCTGAGGTATTTTTTAATTGTGAACTACTGTAAAAAGCTACCTTTTATTATATTTATTACTTAATATTTCCTTTCGATGACCCCATCTCGACCTGATTTCATTTATTTATTTGTTTATAAATATGATTATTATTTTGTATGAGTGTTATTAAAAATCATTTGCTTTGCTTCAAAATAGTGCCTAATTTTTTTTTATAATAGCAATAAAATCTTTTGTGATTATTAACTTTTCCGGGGGATAAATTAAAGTAATATTTCTTTAATAAACTTTTCTTTTAATGCAATATTTTAAATAATTTTCATTACTGAAACAGGAAAAAATAATGTATTTTATAGTAAAAGATGATTATGAAGCTTAGATGCATCGTTTTGCAAAGAAAAATCGTTTTGCATAAAAAAAAAAAAAAAAAAAAAAAAAAAAAAAGACTTTTATAATTGTAATTATCGAATCTAAATTTTTGCTGTCCTCTAATTTTTAAAGAATCTTTTTATATCGATTTAAGCATGTGAAGTTCAGCTGTTTTGATCTCTCTTCCAACGTTTTTCAATTCACTCCATATATTATTACTAATATTATTTTTTTTATGCTGGGTATTATTTTAAAGGTAATAATTTTTACATGACAGTATTGTTTAAAATTAAAATTTAATAAAATCTCTTGATGGAGCAAAACGAAGCTATCTGAGTAGGAAAAAAAAAAAACTATTGTTTCTTTATTTAATACACTGTTCTAACTATGATTTTATTGTAGTTTGTTACAGTCTAAGTATAAGGGATAGTGTAATTCTGAGATGAAACAAGCACATAATTTTTAAAAACATTCACTTTATTAGCTAAATATTGAAAATACATTTTGAAAGTAACAGAATCAACATACATAGTTTTATAACAAACTTAAAAGGAAATGCATGATATGCTATTTTTATTTTTAATCACTAAGAACAGTAATATTTTTAGCTGTTTTGTAAACTTGGCCTTGTGTAAAATTTCTATGGACTTCGTTAGTATAATCATGTTTAATATTATACTTCTTCTACTTGCAAAAGACATTTTTTATTAATATTTCTCTTGCTGTAAAAGAATAAAAGTTTGTGATAAGTCGTACAATATTTGGTTTGCGTATATTAACACTTTCGCGACCGCGTGTTTTTGACATATTTGAAATTACGTTATGCCTGTGGGTATATTTTTTTTTAAAGTGCATTATTTCAGAACAAGGTTTTCTGTATTCATATTTGTATTACATATGAATACATATAATAATTATATTCTTTCTCATGAAAATAGTTTTATTCAAGTATTTTATTTGTACCAATATGACTATAGGGAATATTTTTAAGAAATATAGCAACATAAAATTGCAAAAGAAACGCCCATTGGTGAAGTTACAGATTTCAAAATGACGTGAATCTACGTCTAAATTGCCTAAAATTTTTAATTATAATAAAATAATAATAATGAAATATTTTGTGATCATTAACTTGTTGGATAATTACAAATTGCGAAAGGAAAGCCCACTGTCGGAGTTACAGGCTTGAAAATGACGGGAATCTACGTCAGCGAACGCGAAAGTGTTAAAATTACTGTAACTCACTTCCTAATACAACTTAAAGTTTAGTGTTGAAAAAATATAGTTCAAAGCCATTAACTAAGAAAGGGGAAAAAAGAAAAAACTATATATAATAAGATACGTGATTGTTTCTCTGATTGATCCCATTCCGATGTTGAATGTTGTAGGTGTGTGAAAAAAATATTTCATTTGTAACTGTGTAGTACGATAATGTGAACTTAAATCCATTAAAGTCGTCAATGAAAGTAAAAGTATTATTCCAGGGGGTAAGGGGACTTTGTCAGAAAAAATCAATAAAATCGGTATCAGAATGATTGCATTTAACCTCTCCTAAATATTAGTATAATAGTTTTTTTTTTCTAGGGGTTCCCACCACCACCATGAAGAGAGGATTATACTTTTATTTGAACCCATGTCATTTATTATTTTAAGAATAACTTTTCCTGAAAATACAGTTAGATGCAAAGCTGAATCAATAGGGTAGCTTCGGTATTTTTTAATGGTAAACTACAGTTAAAACTGCATTTATTATATTTTTTTATTAATATTTGGATGGCCCAATCTTGACCTACTAATAATATTTCTCTAACGTGGACCAGTTACGATTATTACAATTACAATTTCATTATTTATTTCATTTCATTATTTTTTTAATATTATGCATTTTATGAAAAGTAAAATTTATTTCGAGATAGTATCATTCAAATTTAAAGTAATCCTCTGATCACTGCCATTCAGGTGAGAGTACTGTGGGGTATTCAGAGAAATTTTATTGTGTAACTGTGAGAAATAGATGAACAGATGGTTAATGAAACAGTTGAACAGATGTTAATAATATGGGCATCAGAATGGTTGCATTTAACGTCTTCGAAATGTTAGTATGATTTTGTCATGGGGGTCTGACAGATAATCAAGAAAATGACAGAACTTTCATTTGAACCCGTGTTATTTTCTTCCAAAATTAACTTTTCATGAAAATTGAGTTAAATGTAAAGCTGATTCACCAAGATCGGAATATGGCTAAAGTATTTTTAAATTGTAATCTACAGTTAGAAAATATGCATATATAGTTTATTATTTAATATTTGGATGACCCTGTTTCCATCTGATTTCATTTTCTTTCTTTGTATGAATGATATATTATAAAATTGTTTACTTTTTTTCAAAGACTTGCTTTAATTTTAATGAAAAGAAAAACCTTTTGAAATCATTAACTTTTTGAGGAAACAAATCAGGCAATATTTCTTTAATAACTGCTTTCTTATGCAATATTTTGAATATTTTTTTATGCCGAAGCAGAGATTTCTATACTGTGTATTCCCTTAAATGTAAAAATTGTTACGTGGTAGTACAGTTTAAATTTAAAGTTTAATAGATTTGGTAGTTGAAGTTAAATAAAACAATCCGAGTTTAAAAACATAACTGGTTTCATAATTAATGAACTGCTTAAATCTTGATTTGATTGCAGTGAATTGTTACATGTCTAAGTAAAAGAGATAATGTAATTGCGAAAACAAACAAACACAGACTTTTTTTTTAATATTTGCTTTATTAGCTAAATATCATAAATATATTTTGAAAGTAACAGAATCAACATACATAGTTTTCTAATCAATTAAAAAGAAAATGCAAGAGGTGTTACTTGTATTTTTAATCACAAAGAAAAGTAAATTTTTTTTAAGCTGTTCAGTAAATGTTACGTGACCAGTTGTTATATTTAAATAGACTTCGTTAGTATAATCAAGATGAATATTAAATTGCTTTTGTTATGAAATATTTTTTTTTTCTATTGTTAATATTTTCTCTTTCCTCAAAAGAAAGATAATTTGTGATAAGTCGTAAAACATTTTGTTTACATACATTAAAATAAAAGTAATTAATTTCCGAATAAAACTTAAATTTAGTGTTACAAAAATAAAGTTCTAAACTATTAAATAACAAAGGAAGGGAAAAAAAAACTATATAATAAAAGGCATGTGATTCTTTGTTTGATCGTTTCCATTCCGATGCTCATTGTGGGGGTGTCACAGAAAATTGATTTTGTAACTTGGTAAAATACTATAAAGACATGAAAGTATTATTCCAGGAGGTATAAAGGGTCTTTATCGTAAAAGGGCCAATAAAATCGGCATCAGAATAACTGCAGGTAACCTGTTCTAGATGTTCGTATAAAAGTTTTTTTTTTTTTTTTTTGTGGGCGTCCCACCACCACCCGGAAGACATAATCATGAAAATGGCTGAACTTTCATTTGAACCCATGCCATTTTTAACTTAAAATGTAACTTTTCCTGGAAGTTCACTTAGAAGCAAACTGAATCATTAGGATCGTAAAGCAGGTTTGGTATTTTTTAATTATAATCTATAGTTAAAAATCTAAATGTATTACGCTTTTTATTTAATATTTAATTTTGATGGGCCTAGGTTGACCCGCTTTTCTTTATTTATTTATTAATATCATTATTATTTTGCATGAGTATTATTAAAAACTGTCTGCTTTGCTTCAAAATATTGTCTTAAATTATAGTAATAATAATAAAAGAATAAAATCTTTTGTGATTATTAACTTTTCTTGAGATTAAATTGGAGTAAATTTTCTTTAATAACATTTTTATTTCTGTAATACTTTAAATAATTTTCAATGCAGAAACAGAAAAATGTAAGTATTTTATAGAAAAAAGATTATTATAAAACCTAGATGAATTGTTTTGCTAAAAGAATATTATAAAGTTTAAAAAAATCATACGTCTAATTATCGAATCAGTATTTTGGCTACCTACTAATTTTTACAGAAATTTTTTATGTAGTGTCAACTTAAGCATGTGAAATTCAGCTGTTTTGAACACTCTTCCAACGTCTTTCAATTCATTTCATTTATTATTATTATTGTTATTATTATTATTTTATACTGTGTGTTATTTTAAAGGTAAAAAATTATTACAGGATAGTATTATTTAAGTTTGAAATTTAATAAAATCTCTTTAGGGAGCAAGACAAAACTATCTGAGTTTCAAAAACTATTGTTTTGTTTATCAATACAATTTTTCAACTGTAATTTGATTGTAGTTTGTTACATGTCTAAATAGAACGGATAACGAATTTTGAAATGAAACATGCTCATAATTTTTAAAAATAATCACTTTATTTGCTAAATATCATAATGCACTTTGAAAGTAACAGAATCAACATACACAGCTCTATAATAAATTAAAAAGGAAATGTAGGAGATTCCTTTTTTATTTTAAAACACTAAGAAAAGTAATATATTTTAGCTGTTTTGTAAAACTGACCTTGTGTTAAATTTCTATAGATATTGTTAAAATTATCATGTTGAATATTTAACCGCTTTTAGTTGCAAAAGACGTTTATTATTAACATTTCCCTTACCATAAAAGAATGAAAGTTTGTGATAAGTCGCAATATATTTTGTTTACATACATTAAAATAAAGGTAACTCACTTTCTAATTCATTTTAAAGTTTAGTGTTAAAAAAAATTAAGTTCTAGTCATTAAGTAAAAAAGGAGACAAAAACACAACAAATATATAATAAAATTGAAAGTATTATTCCAGAAGGTAAGAGATCTTTAGAAGAAAGATCAATTGGCGTCAGTTGATTGCACATCCTCTCCTAAACGTTAGTGTGGTAGCTTTTTTTTTTTTTTTTTTTTTCTAAGAAGGTCCCACCACCACCCGGAAGAGAGGATCATAAAAACGGCTGAACTTTCATTTGAACCCATACAATTTTTTATTTAAATGTAACTTTTCCTGAGAGTTCAATTAGAATCAAAGCTGAATCAATTGGATCATACAGCAGCTTCGGTATTTTTTAATTTCAAACTACTTTAAAAATTTGCCTCGATTATATTTATTAATTGTTTCATTTCGACGAACCTACCTATTTCGGCCTGATTTTATTTATTTATTTATTAATATTATTATTATTTTGTATGGGTGATATTAAAAACCGTTTGCCTTGCTTTAAAATATTGCCTTAATTTTAATAATAATAATAAAATCTTTTGTAATTATTAATTTTTTCGGAGGTTAAATTAAGGTAATATTTCTTTAATAACTTTTTTTAATGTAATATTTTAAATAATTTTCATTACAGAAACAGAGAAAAGTATGCATTTTATAGTAAAAGATTTTGTGAAGATTAGATGCTTTTTTTTGCAAAAATAACTTTATAAAATCTAAAAAAAGACTTTTATAAGTGTATTTATCGAATCTAAATTTTTTGCTGCCTACTAATTTTTACAGAAATTTTTATATCAATTTAAGCATGTGGAATTCAGTTATTTTTACTACTCTTTCAACGTTTTTCAATTCATTTAATTTATTATTATTATTATTATTATTATTATTATTATTATTTTATACTGGGTGATATTTTAAAGGTAAAAATTATTGCAGATAGCAGTAATTAAATTTAAATTTAAAATTTAATAAAATCTCTTAATCGAGCAAAACAAAGCTATCAGAGTTAAAAAAAAAAAAAAAAAAACTATTGTTTCTTTAGTTAATTCACTGTTTTAACTATGATTTTATTCTAGTTTGTTCCATATCTAAGTAGAAGGGGTAGTGCAATTGTGAGATGAAACAAGAACATAATTTTAAAAAACATTCACTTTATTAGCTAAATATTAAAAATACATTTTGAAAGTAACAGAATCAACATACATAGCTTTATAATAAACTTAAAAGTGAATGTATGATATGCTATTTTTATTTTTAATCACTAAGAACAGTAATATTTTTAGCTGTTTTGTAAACTTGGCCTTGTGTAAAATTTCTATGGACTTCGTTAGTATAATCATGTTTAATATTAAACTGCTTCTACTTGCAAAAGACGTTTTTTATTAATATTTCTCCTGCAGTAAAAGAATAAAAGTTTGTGATAAGTCGTACAATATTTGGTTTGCGTATATTAACACTTTCGCGACCGCATGTTTT
Organism: Salticus scenicus; assembly: GCA_963930645.1. Lineage (NCBI taxonomy): Eukaryota > Metazoa > Arthropoda > Arachnida > Araneae > Salticidae > Salticus > Salticus scenicus. The sequence goes on along the minus strand of OZ005662.1, from coordinate 15,459,432 downwards.
TGTCTTTCTGAAATTACGTTACGACTGTGGGTGTATTTTTTTTTTTTTTTTTAAGGTGCATTATTTCAGAACAAGGTTTTCGGTATCCATATTTGTATTACATATGAATACATAATAATTATATTCTTTCTCATGAAAAAATGTTTATCCAAGTATTTTGATTGTACCAATATGAATATAGGGAATATTTTTAAGAAATATAGCAACATACAAATTGCGAAAGAAACGCCCACTATCGGAGTTACAGGCTTCAAAATGACGCGAATCTACGTCAGCGGTCGTAAAACTGTTAAAATTACTGTAACTCACTTCCTAATACAATTTAAAGTTTAGTGTTGAAAAAATATAGTTCTAAGCTATTACCTGAGAAAGGGGAAAAAAAGAAAATCTATATATAATAAGATACGTGATTGTTTCTCTCATTGATCCCATTCCGATGCTGAATGTTGTAGGGGTGTGAAAAAAGATTTAATTTGAAACTGTGTAGTACGATAATGTGAACTTAAATCCATTAAAATCGTCAATGAAAGTATTATTTATTCTAGGAGGTAAGGGGACTTTGTCAGAAAAAGTCAATAAAATCGGTATCACAATGATTGCATTTATCCTCTCCTAAGTATTAGTATAATAGATTTTTTATTTCTTTGGGTTCCCACCACCACCATGAAGAGAGGATCATACTTTCATTTGGACCCATGCCATTTTTTATTTTAAGAATAACTTTTCCTGAAAATTCAGTTAGATGCAAAGTTGAATCAATAGGGCAGCTTCGGTATTTTTTAATTGTAAATTACAGTTAAGAACTGCATCTATTATATTTTTTAATTAATACTTGGATGGCCCAATCTTGACCTACTTTCTTTTATTTATTTATTACTATTTTATTTCTGATTGCTTGAAACAGTTTGTTTTGCTTCGAAATATTGCATAAATTTTTCAATTATAATAAAATAATATATATAATATTTCTCTAACGTGGACCAGTTACGATTATTACAATTACGATTTCATTGTTCATTTCATTTCATTATTTATATTTATTATTTTTTTAATATTATGCATTTTATGAAAAGTAAAATTTATTTCGAGATATTATTATTTAAATTTAAATTTAATAATATCAGTAAAGAAAGCTGAACAAGACTGTCTGGATATAACAAAAAATAACTGTTTTATTAAATATATTGTTTGAACTGTGACTTGTTTGTGAATTTCTGTATGCATTAGTAAAATGGACAATGTAATTGTGAAATGAAAGAGAGATATTCTTTTATTGAAAAAAAAAATATTTTTTTAACTGCATGTCATAAATACATTATGTAAGGAAATAAATAAATTAATTAATTAAATGCAATGAAATACATCTAGGTTATTTAAAGCAGAAAAAAAAAAAAAAAAAAAATGAAAAAACGTATATATGTGTCATGCCATTAATCCTCTGATCACTGCCTTTCAGATGAGAGTGTTGTGGGGTATTCGCAAAAATTTTATTTTGTAACTGTGAGAAATAGATGAAAAGATGGTTAATGAAACAGTTGAACAGATGTTAGTAATATCGGCATCAGAATGGTTGCATTAAGCGTCTTCGAAATGTAATTATGATTTTTTCATGGGGGTCTGACAGATAATCAAGAAAATGACAGAACTTTCATTTGAACCCATGTTATTTTCTTCCAAAATTAACTTTTCATGAAAATGGAGTTAGATGTAAAGCTGATTCACCAAGATCGTAAAATGGCTAAAGTATTTTTAAATTGTAATCTACAGTTAGAAAATGTGCATATGTAATTTATTATTTAATATTTGGACGACCCTGTTTCCATCTGATTTCATTTTCTTTCTTTGTATGAATGATATATTATAAAATTGTTTACTTTTTTTCAAAGACTTGCTTTAATTTTAATGAAAAGAAAAACCTTTTGAAATCATTAACTTTTTGAGGAAGTAAATCAGGCAATATTTCTTTAATAACTGCTTTCTTATGCAATATTTTCAATAATTTTTTGTGCCGAAGCAGAGATTTCTTTACTGTGTATTCCCTTAAATGTAAAAATTGTTACGTGATAGTACAGTTTAAATTTGAAGTTTAATAGATTCGGTAGTTCAAGTTAAATAAAACAATCCGAGTTTAAAAACATAACTGTTTTTATAATTAATGAACTGCTTAAATCTTGATTTGAATGCAGTGAATTATTAGATGTTTAAGTAAAAGAGATAATGCAATCGCAAAAAAAAAAAAAAAATTGTTTTTAAATATTTGCTTTATTAGCTAAATATCATAAATATATTTTGAAAGTAACAGAATCAATCAATTAAAAAGAAAATGCCAGCGGTATTATACTTGTATTTTTAATTACAAAGAAAAGTAATTTTTTTTAAGCTGTGCAGTAAATGTTACGTGACCATTTTTTATTTTTCCATAGATTTCGTTAGTATAATCAAGATGAATATTAAATTGCTTTTGTTATGAAATATTTTTTTTCTATTATTAATGTTTTCCCTTTCCTCAAAAGAAAGAAAGTTTGTGATAAGTCGTAAAACATTTTGTTTACATACAGTAAAATAAAGGTAACTAAATTCCCAATAAAACTTAAATTCAGTGTTACAAAAATAAAGTTCTAAACTATTAAATAAGAAAGGAAGGGAAAAAAAAAAACTATATAATAAAAGGCATGTGATTCTTTGTTAGATCGTTTGAATTCCGATGCTAAATGTGGAGGTGTCAGAGAAAACTGATTTTGTAACTATGTAAATCAATGACTGCAGGTAACCTCTTGTAGATGTTAGTATAAAAGTTTTTTTTTTTTTTTTTTTTTTTTTGAGGGCGTCCCACCACCATTCGGAAGACATAATCATGAAAATGGCTGAACTTTCATTTGAACCGATGCCATTTTTTACTTAAAATGTAAATTTTCCTGCAAGTTCAGTTAGAAGCAAACTGAATCATTAGGCTCGTAACGCAGCTCTGGTATTTTTTAATTGTAATCTATAGTTAAAAATCTAAATGTATTACGCTTTTTATTTAATATTTAATTTTGATGGCCCTAGGTTGACCTGCTTTCCTTTATTTATTTATTAATATTATTATTATTATTTTGCATGAGTGTTATTAAAAACTGTCTGCTTTGCTTCAAAATATTGTCTTAATTTTTAGTAATAATAATAAAAAAAAATAAAATCTTTTGTGATTATTAACTTTTCTGGAGATTACGTTAGAGTAAATTTTCTTTAATAACTTTTTTTATTTCTGTAATACTTTAAATAATTTTCAATACAGAAACAGAAAAAAGTATTTATTTTATAGAAAAAGATTATTATAAAACCTAGATGAATTGTTTTGCTAAAAGAATATTATAAAGTTTTAAAAAAAATCATACGTCTAATTATCGAATCAGAATTTTGGCTGCCTACTAATTTTTACAGAAATTTTTTATGTAGTGTCAACTTAAGCTTGTGAAATTCAGCTGTTTTGAACACTCTTTCAGCGTCTTTCAATTCATTTCATTTATTATTATTATTATTGTTATTATTGTTATTATTTTTTACTGTGTGTTATTTTAATGGTAAAAAATTATTACATGATAGTATTATTTAAATTTAATAAAATCTCTTAAGGGAGCAAGACAAAACTATCTGAGTTTCAAAAACTATTGTTTGTTTATCAATACACTTTTTCAACTGTAATTTGATTGTAGTTTGTTACATGTCTAAACAGAACGGATAACGAATTTTGAAATGAAACATGCTCATAATTTTTAAAAATATTCACTTTATTAGCTAAATATTATAAATGCACTTTGAAAGTAATAGAATCAACATACACAGCTTTATAATAAATTAAAAAGTAAGTGTAGGAGATGCTTTTTGTTTATTTTAAATCACTAAGAAAACTAATATATTTTAGCTGTTTTGTAAAACTGACAGCGTGTTAAATTTCTATAGACATTGTTAAAATTATTATGTTGAATATTTAACCGCTTTTAGTTGCAAAAGACATTTTTAATTAAAATTTCCCTTATCATAAAAGAATGAAAGTTTGTGATAAGTCGCAAAATATTTTGTTTACATACATTAAAATAAAGGTAACTCACTTTCTAATTCATTTTAAAGTTTAGTGTTAAAAAAAATTAAGTTCTAGTCATTAAGTAAAAAAGGAGACAAAAACACAACAAATATATAATAAAATTGAAAGTATTATTCCAGAAGGTAAGAGATCTTTAGAAGAAAGATCAATTGGCGTCATATTGATTGCACAACCTCTAATAAACGTTAGTAAGGTAGCTTTTTTTTTTTTTTTTTTTTTTTTTTTAAGAAGGTCCCTCCATCACCCGGAAGAGAGGATCATAAAAACGGCTGAACTTTCATTTGAACCCATACAATTTTTTATTTAAATGTAACTTTTCCTGAGAGTTCAATTAGAATCAAAGCTGAATCAATTGGATCATAAAGCAGCTTCCGTATTTTTTAATTGCAAACTACTTTAAAAATTTGCCTCGATTATATTTATTAATTGTTTCATTTCGACGAACCTACCTATTTCGGCCTGATTTAATTTATTTATTTATTAATATTATTATTATTTTGTATGGGTGATATTAAAAACCGTTTGCCTTGCTTTAAAATATTGCCTTAATTTTTAATAATAATAATAAAATCTTTTGTGATTATTAATTTTTTCGGAGGTTAAATTAAGGTAATATTTCTTTAATAACTTTTTTTAATGTAATATTTTAAATAATTTTCATTACAGAAACAGAGAAAAGTATGCATTTTATAGTAAAAGATTTTGTGAAGATTAGATGCTTTGTTTTGCAAAAATAACTTTATAAAATCTAAAAAAAGACTTTTATAAGTGTATTTATCGAATCTAAATTTTTTGCTGCCTACTAATTTTTACAGAAATTTTTATATCAATTTAAGCATGTGAAATTCTGTTATTTTTACTACTCTTCCAACGTTTTTCAATTCATTTAATTTATAATTATTATAATTATTATTATTATTTTATACTGGGTGATATTTTAAAGGTAAAAATTATTACATGATAGCAGTAATTAAATTTAAATTTAAAATTTAATAAAATCTCTTAATGGAGCAAAACAAAGCTATCTGAGTAAAAAAAAAGAAAAAAAAAACTATTGTTTCTTTAATTAATTCACTGTTTTAACTATGATTTTATTCTAGTTTGTTCCATATCTAAGTAGAAGGGGTAGTGCAATTGTGAGATGAAACAAGAACATAATTTTTAAAAACATTCACTTCATTAGCTAAATATTGAAAATACATTTTGAAAGTAAGAGAATAAACATACATAGCTTTATAATAAACTTAAAAGTGAATGTATGATATGCTATTTTTATTTTTAATCACTAAGAACAGTAATATTTTTAGCTGTTTTGTAAACTTGGCCCTGTGTAAAATTTCTATGGACTACGTTAGTATAATCATGTTTAATATTAAACTGCTTCTACTTGCAAAAGACGTTTTTTATTAATATTTCTCTTGCAGTAAAAGAATAAAAGTTTATGATAAGTCGTACAATATTTGGTTTGCGTATATTAACACTTTCGCGACCGCATGTTTTTGTTTTTCTGAAATTACGTTATGACTGTGGGTGTATTTTTTTTTTTTTTTTTTTTTTTTAAGGTGCCTTATTTCAGAACAAGGTTTTCGGTATCCATATTTGTATTACATATGAATACATATAATAATTACATTCTTTCTCATGAAAATTTTTTTATCCAAGTATTTTGATTGTACCGATATGAATATAGGGAATATTTTTAAGAAATATAGCAACATACAAATTGCGAAAGAAACGCCCTCTATCGGAGTTACAGGCTTCAAAATGACGCGAATCTATGTCAGCGGTCGCAAAACTGTTAACATTACTGTAACTCACTTCCTAATACAATTTAAAGTTTAGTGTTGAAAAAATATAGTTCTAAGCTATTACCTGAGAAAGGGGAAAAAAAGAAAAAACTATATATAATAAGATACGTGATTGTTTCTCTGATTGCTCCCATTCCGATGCTAAATGTTTTAGGAGTGTGAAAAAAGATTTAATTTCTAACTGTGTAGTACGATAATGTGAACTTAAATCCATTAAAGTCGTCAATGAAAGTATTATTTATTCTAGGAGGTAAGGGGACTTTGTCAGAAAAAGTCAATAAAATCGGTATCACAATGATTGCATTTATCCTCTCTCTTAAGTATTAGTATAATAGATTTTTTAGTTCTTTGGGTTCCCACCACCACCATGAAGAGAGGATCATACTTTCATTTGGACCCATGCCATTTTTTATTTTAAGAATAACTTTTCCTGAAAATTCAGTTAGATGCAAAGCTGAATCAATAGGGCAGCTTCGGTATTTTTTAATTGTAAATTACAGTTAAAAACTGCATCTATTATATTTCTTAATTAATACTTGGATGGCCCAATCTTGACCTACTTTATTTTGTTTATTTATTACTATTTTATTTCTGATTGCTTGAAACAGTTTATTTTGCTTCAAAATATTGCATAAATTTTTCAATTATAATAAAATAATCTATATAATATTTCTCTTACGTGGACCAGTTACGATTATTACAATTACGATTTCATTGTTCATTTCATTTCATTATTTATATTTATTATTTTTTTAATATTATGCATTTTATGAAAAGTAAAATTTATTTCGAGATATTATTATTTAAATTTTAATTTAATAAAGTCAGTAAAGAAAGCTGAAAAAAACTGTCTGGATAATAAAAAATAACTGTTTTATTAAATATTTTGTTTTAACTGTGACTTGTTTGTGAATTTCTGTATGCATTAGTAAAATGGACAATGTAGTTGTGAAATGAAAGAGAGACATTCTTTTATTGAAAAAAAAAATATTTTATTAACTTCATGTCATGAATACATTATGTAAGGAAATAAATAAATAAATAAATAAAATGAAATGAAATACATCTGAGTTATTTAAAGCAGAAAAAAAAGGAAAAAACGTACGTATAATATGTCATGTCATATATATTCATTTCATTAATCCTCTGATCACTGCTATTTAGATGAGAGAGTTGTGGGGTATTCACAGAAATTTTATTTTGTAACTGTGAGAAATAGATGAACAGATGGTTAATGAAACAGTTGAACAGATGTTAATAATATGGGCATCAGAATGGTTGCATTTAACGTCTTCGAAATGTTAGTATGATTTTTTTCATGGGGGTCTGACAGACAATCAAGAAAATGACAGAACTTTCCTTTGAACCCATGTTATTTTCCTCCAAAATTAACTTTTCATGAAAATTGAGTTAGATGTAAAGCTGATTCACCAAGATCGTAATATGGCTAAAGTATTTTTAAATTGTAATCTACAGTTAGAAAATGTGCATATATAGTTTATTATTTAATATTTGGATCACCCTGTTTCCATCTGATTTCATTTTCTTTCTTTGTATGAATGATATATTATAAAATTGTTCACTTTTTTTTTCAAAGACTTGCTTTAATTTTAATGAAAAGAAAAACCTTTTGAAATCATTAACTTTTTGAGGAAATAAATCAGGCAATATTTCTTTAATAACTGCTTTCTTATGCAATATTTTGAATAATTTTTTGTGCCGAAGCAGAGATTTCTATACTGTGTACTCCCTTAAATGTAAAAATTGTTACGTGATAGTACAGTTTAAATTTGAAGTTTAATAGATTCGGTAGTTGAAGTTAAATAAAACAATCCGAGTTTAAAAACACAACTGTTTTCATAATTAATGAACTGCTTAAATCTTGATTAGACTGCAGTGAATTATTACATGTCTAAGTAAAAGAGATAATGCAATTGCAAAAACAAACAAACACAGAATGTGTTTTTAAATATTTGCTTTATTAATTAAATATCATAAATATATTTTGAAAGTAACAGAATCAATCAATTAAAAAGAAAATGCCAGCGGTATTATACTTGTATTTTTAATTACAAAGAAAAGTAATTTTTTTTTTTTTTTTTTAAGCTGTTCAGTAAATGTTACGGGACCATTTTTTATATTTCCATAGACTTCGTTAGTATAATCAAGATGAATATTAAATTGCCTTTATTATGAAATATTTTTTTTCTATTATTAATGTTTTCCCTTTCCTCAAAAGAAAGAAAGTTTGTGATAAGTCGTAAAGCATTTTGCTTACATACTATAAAATGAAGGTAACTAATTTCCCAATAAAACTTAAATTCAGTGTTACAAAAATAAAGTTCTAAACTATTAAATAAGAAAGGAAGAAGAAGAAAGAAACTGTATAATAAGAGGCATGTGATTCTTTGTTTGATCGTTTGAATTCCGATGCTAAATGTGGGGGTGTCACAGAAAATTGATTTTGAAACTAATACTATAAAGACATGAAAATATTATTCCAGGAGGTATAAAGGGTCTTTATCGGAAAAGGGCCAATAAAATCGGCATCAGAATGACTGCAGGTAACCTCTTCTAGATGTTAGTAAAAAAGTTTATTTATTTATTTATTTATTTATTATTATTATTATTATTATTATTATTATTATTATTATTATTATTTGAGGGCGTCCCACCACCACCCGGAAGACATAATCATGAAAACGGCTGAACTTTCATTTGAACCGATGCCATTTTTTACTTAAAATGTAATTTTTCCTGGAAGTTCAGTTAGAAGCAAACTGAATCATTAGGATCGTAACGCAGCTTTGGTATTTTTTAATTGTAATCTATAGTTAAAAATCAAAATGCATTACGTTTTTTATTTAATATTTAATTTTGATGGCCCTAGGTTGACCTGCTTTCCTTTATTTATTTATTAATATTATTATTATTTTGCATGAGTGTTATTAAAAACTGTCTGCTTTGCTTCAAAATATTGTCTTAAATTTTAGTAATAATTATAAAAGAATAAAATCTTTTGTGATTATTAACTTTTCTTGAACTTAAATTAGAGTAAATTTTCTTTAATAACTTTTTTATTTCGGTAATACTTTAAATAATTTTCAATACAGAAACAGAAAAATGCATTTATTTTATAGAAAAAGATGATTATAAAACCTAGATGAATTGTTTTGCTAAAAGAATACTATAAAGTTTTAAAAAAAAATCATACGTCTAATTATCGAATCAGTATTTTGGCTACCTACTAATTTTTACAGAAATTTTTTATGTAGTGTCAACTTAAGCTTGTGAAATTCAGCTGTTTTGAACACTCTTCCAACGTCTTTCAATTCATTTCATTTATTATTATTATTGTTATTATTATTATTATTTTATACTGTGTGTTATTTTAAGGGTAAAAAATTATTACGATAGTATTATTTAAATTTGAAATTTAATAAAATCTCTTAAGGGAGTAAGGCAAAACTATCTGAGTTTCAAAAACTATTGTTTTGTTTATCAATACAATTTTTCAACTGTAACTTGATTGTAGTTTGTTACATATCTAAATAGAACGGATAACGAATTTTGAAATGAAACATGCTCATAATTTTTAAAAATATTCACTTTTTTTAGCTAAATATCATAAATGCACTTTGAAAGTAACAGAATCAACATACACAGCTTTATGATAAATTAAAAAGGAAATGTAGGAGATGCTTTTTTTTATTTTAAAACACTAAGAAAAGTAATATATTTTAGCTGTTTTGTAAAACTGACCGTGCGTTAAATTTCTATAGACATTGTTAAAATTATCATGTTGAATATTTAACTGCTTTTAGTTGCAAAAGACGTTTTTTATTAACATTTCCCTTACAATAAAAGAATGAAAGTTTGTGATAAGTCGCAAAATATTTTGTTTACAAGTCGCAAAATATTTTGTTTACATACATTAAAATAAAGGTAACTCATTTTCTAAATCGTTTTAAAGTTTAGTGTTAAAAAAATTAAGTTCTATTCATTAAGTAAAAAAAGGAGACAAAAAAAAAAAAAAAAAAAAACTATATAATAAAATTGAAAGTATTATTCCAGGAGATAAGAGGTCTTTAGAAGAAAGGTCAATTGGTGTCAGATTGATTGCACAACCTCTCCTAAACGTTAGTATGGTAGCTTTTTTTTTTTTTTTTTCTTTCTTTTAAGTAGGTCCCACCACCACCCGGAACAGAGGATCATAAAAACGACTGAACTTTCATTTGAACCCATACAATTTTTTATTTTGAATGTAACTTTTCCTGAGAGTTCAATTAGATGCAAAGCCGAATCAATAGGATCATAAAGCAGCTTCGGTATTTTTTAATTGTAAACTACTTTAAAAATTTGCTATTATATTTATTATATTTATAATTTGCTTTTATATATAATCTGCTATATTTATTAATTATTTCATTTCGACGACCCTACCTTTCTCGACCTGATTTATCTATTTATTTATTATTATTATTATTATTTTGTATGAGTGATATTAAAAACCGTTTGCTTTGCTTTAAAATATTGCCTTAATTTTTAATAATAATAATAAAACCTTTTGTAATTATTGACTTTTTCGGAGGTTAAACTAAGGTAATATTTCTTTAATAACTTTTTTTAATGTAATATTTTAAATAATTTTCATTACAGAAACAGATAAATGTATGCATTTTATAGTAAAAGATTTTGTGAAGATTAGATGCTTTGTTTTGCAAAAATAACTTCATAAAATCTAAAAAAAAGACTTTTATAAGTGTATTTATGGAATCTAAATATTTTGCTGCCTACTAATTTTTACAGAAATGTTTATATCAATTTGAGCATGTGAAATTCAGTTGTTTTTACTACTCTTCCAACGTTTTTCAATTCATTTCATTTATTATTATTATTTTTATTATTTTATACTGGGTGATATTTTAAAGGCAAAAAATATTAAATGATAGCAGTAATTAAATTTAAATTAAAATTTAATAAAATCTCTAAATGGAGCAAAACAAAGCTATCTGAGTAAAAAAAAAAAAAAAAAAAAAAAAAAAAAAAAACCACTATTGTTTCGTTAATTAATTCACTGTTTTAACTATGATTTTATTGTAGTTTGTTACATGTCTAAATAAAAGGGACAGTGCAATTGTGAGATAAAACAAGCACATAAATTTTAAAAACATTCACTTTATTAGCTAAATATTGAAAATACAGTTTGAAAGTAATAGAATCAACATACATAGCTTTATAATAAACTTAAAAGGGAGTGTATGATATGCTATTTTTATTTTTAATCACTAAGAACAGTAATATTTTTAGTTGTTTTGCAAACGTGGCCTTGTGTAAAATTTCTATGGACTTCGTTAGTATAATCATGTTTAATATTAAACTGCTTCTACTTGCAAAAGACGTTTTCTATTAATGTTTCTCTTGCAGTAAAAGAATAAAAGTTTTTGATAAGTCGTACAATATTTGGTTTGCGTATATTAACACTTTCGCGACCGCATGTTTTTGTCTTTCTGAAATTATGTTACGCATGTGGGTGTATTTTTTTTTTAAGGTGCATTATTTCAGAACAAGGTTTTCTGTATCCATATTTGTATTACATATGAATACATATAATAATTATATTCTTTCTCTGAAAACTTTTTATCCAAGTATGTTGATTGTACCAATATGAATATAGGGAATATTTTTAAGAAATATAGCAACACAAAATTGCAAAAGGAACGCCCATTGGTGGAATTACAGATTTCAAAATGACGTGAATCTACGTCTGCGGTCACGAAAGTGCCAAAATAAATATAACTCATTCCTTAATACAACTTAAATTTAGTGTTAAAAAAAATATAGTTCTAACCCATTAAGTGAGAGAGAGAGAGAGAAACTGTATATATAATAAGATACGTGATTGTTCCTCTTGTCGCTCCCATTCCGATGCTGAATATTGTAGGGGTGTGACAAAAGATTTCATTGTAACTGCGTAGTACGATAATGTGAACTTAAATCCATTAAAGTCGCCAATGAAAGTATTATTCCAGGAGGTAAGGGGACTTTGTCAGAAAAAGTCAATAAAATTGGTATCAGAGTGATTGCATTTAACCTCTCCTAAATATTACTATAATAGTTCTTTTTTTTTCTAGGGTTTTCCACCACCACCTGGAAGAGAGGATCATACTTTTATTTGAATCCATGGCATTTTTATTTTATTTATATATTTTTTTTTTAAGACTAATTTTTCCTCAAAATTCAGTTAGATGCAAAGCTGAATCAATAGGATCGTAATGCAGCTTCGGTATTTTTTAATCGTAAACTACAGTTTAAAACTGCCTCTATTATATTTTTTAATTAATATGTAATTAATATCTGGATGGCCCAATCTTGACCTACTTTCTTTTATTTATTTATTTATTTATTATTATTTTTATTTCTGATTGTCTGAGATTTGCCCCAAAATATTGCCTAAATTTTTTAATTATAATAAAATAATAAAATAATAATAATGATATCTTTTGTGGTCATTAACTTCTTGGATAATTAAGTTAGGGCAATAACTGTTTTTTTTTATGTAATATTTTAAATAATTTTCAGGACAAAAACAGAGGAATGTTATTTTACAGTAAAAGATGACTATAATGTCTAGATGCATTGTTTATCAAAAATAACATTACAAAATCTAAAAAGGAAGGGAAAAAAAAAGCATAATTATCGAGCCTAAATTTTTGCTGCTTACTGACTTCTGCAGAATTTTTTTTACGTATAGTATAACCTTATGCATGTGAAATACAGCCGTTTTGTCCACTCTTCCATCGTTTTTCAATTCCATTCATTTACTATTATAATATTATTATTTTATATTGTATGTTATCTTAAAGCTAAAAATTGTTACATGATACTATTATTTAAATTTAAAATTTAATAAAATCTCTTAATGGAGCAATGAAAAACTATCTGAGATTTAAAAAAATAATAATAATAATTGTTTCGCTAATTAATATACTATTTAAACTGTAATTTGATTGCAGTTTGTTACATTCCTAGATAAACAGGATAGTGTAATTGTTAAACGAAACGAGCATATCATTTTTAAAAACATTCATTTTCTTAACTTAAAGTTTCAAATACATTTTGAAAGTAACAGAATCAACATGCATAGCTTTATAATAAACTAAAAAGAAAATGTAAGAATTGCTATTTGTATTTTTAATCACAAAGAGTATTGATATATTTCAGCTGTTAGATAAACCTGGCTATGTGTGAAATTTCTGTAGACTTCGGTAGAATAATCATGCAGAATTTAAAACTGTTCCTTCTGTTTTTTTAAAATATTTGCTTATCCTTAATGTGCTTTAATATACTGATTGATCTTTAAATATATTTTTTAAAATATTTAAAAACGAATGTGACTCACTAACCGGTACCATAAAAAAGAATTTTTTTTTTTTTTTTTTTTTTTTTTGCCAATAAAAAATTAAGAGTTTGTGTAATATGAAAACCCATATACTGGCCGTTATATTATTTAAAAATTATATTTGCTCGTGTATAATTGTGAAAGAAATGTATTCATAAAGCTTGAAAAGAACATTCATTTTATTGCACCAAAGTTGTAGATATACAAAGACATTAGAACAAAATCTTAACACATAATTATTATTTTAAAAAGAAATAGAAGCAGACAATGTAATTTTTGTTTTGTGTTTAATAGATATAAACTCTTATTCTGTTTAATGATTTATCTCTCTGGTAAATTAAAAAGTAACGTGATGAATGTAGAACTTCAATCATTGAAGATATGCTGATATTATTATTTATTCCAGATTCTATGAAATCTTATAAAAATAAAAATATAACACTTTAAAAATCCATTTTACATAATGATTGTTTAATGGCATAATGATTGTTTTAGCGTAAACCCTATATATATAGAAAAATAAAAGCAAAATCACACCCTTATATTTTTTATGCTTTTCAAACGTATCATAGCAGACGAAATGTTTGATGATTATTCTGAATTATTATTTTAAAAAGAAAGACACTAGCGGATTATAACAAAATTTATTACCTCATTATGATACATAAAAATACATTAAGAAACTGAAAAAAAAGTACCGTTTACATTTCTAAATCTATTTTGCATCTCCAAAACACACAGCCTTAGCTGTAACCTCCAAAAAATATAAATCAGATTCAAAGCGAAACCGAACGTATCTCCTAAAATATTTTCTTCCGCTTGCGAAAAGTATTCTAGTAATTCAAATACGTGAAATGATTTGTGAAATAATGGACACTGACACACTGTTAGCGAAGATTTTACTATCATAAGAGATTAATTACGTAATTACGGCGCGTTACCGATAAAATTGTTATTTCCATATAACATCTCCAAAACACAAAAATGTCATCTCCAAACAACTCCAATATTTGTCATCATTCGCATCGCGATCCGAACTAAATAGCAAGCCGCACGATTTCATTTTTCTAGTATCTCATTATATTTTTTTTCTCCGAGGAACACACTTGACTATATCCATTTGAGACTTGCGTAGTATTTAATAATCAATGCCTTTTCTTTCTTTTTTTTTTTTTTTTTTACAAGCAGCGAAGAACGAAGAAGCCAGAGATGATGCTAGAGAGCGAGAAAAGCTGTGAACCACATCAGGTAGAGAAGAGACGAGAGCCACTGTGGAAGAAGTTCTTGATTCTTGAAGAAGGTTTCTGGTGTACGAAGGAAGAAGCTGACATAGACAGAGAGAGCACATTTATAGGGAATGAAGAGGACAGTCAGATGTTACGACAAAAGCCAGGTATCACAAGAAAACCAGATTCTAGATGTTTTGAATGTTGCTGAAGGTTCTTTTCTTAGTGGATGGAAGTAGCACAAAGATGGAATGAGCTAATAGTTTATTTATTATTATTATTTTTTTAAATACTATATTTTTAAGTTAAGATGTGTATTCAAGAGGAAGCATATGTTGTATTTATCTTTCACATGATATTAACATAATGCAACTGCAAATATTCGAAATTTAATATTTATTTTGAGGGATTTAAGCTACTTGGTTTGGTATTGTATTAAAGATACTAAAAAGTAAAATATTTAGCTAAATAAGTTATATGATTACAAGTTGTACATTTTCAGTAGCTGTATAAATCATATCTAATTTGGCTATTAATTCTATTGATATGTGTAAATATAAATATATATATATATATAGGTATTAAAGTTAGAGAACATGGACTATTTGAAATTAAATTTAAGAATAAAGAAGTGCTTTTATGAAGTACTAAAATTAATTTTGATTTCCATTAAGAATAAAATTTTGCCAAAAAAGAATGATTGAAATTTTGAAAAGTAATTTAAGCACAAGCTTAATCTAAATAAATATCAAACACTAAACAATTTTAATTGCAAGAAATAGGCCGCAGAAAGAAATTGAAATAATGCGTAGATAAAATTAAATATACTTACTTTTACTCAGATAATAGAGTTCTTTTGCCCAAATAAATCGTTGCTAAGGAAGAAAATATTTTAATGAAAACAGAAGGTAGATTTGTTCGTGATCTATGATTTCACTGTCTATATTTATTTATTTTTGTTTTCTTTTTAAACTAGTGTTAAAATCCATTTTCATATTCAGTACAAGACATTATCTAATTGGATAGTGAGAAAAAAATGAAAAAAAAAAAAAAACTTTTATTTTAAACTTATTTAAAGAGAGGTCAGTATTGTATTCCTTGATGTTTTTTCTATTAATACAAAAATAAATAAATAAATAAATTTTAATTAGATAAGTTAAATATACTTTAAAACTGGTATAACATTAAATATGACTCAAAATATCTTTAAAAAAGAGAGAGAGAGATTCAAAGTTATAAATATGAAACATTGTCATTCTTATCACTCACACATTTGGAATACATTATTTTTACGAAAAAGTTTCAAAACATGTTTCCTACCTTGAAAAAAAATAAAAAAATAAATAAAAATAAAAATGTTAATAACAAAAATAAAAAAAATTAGTACCAAGGACCAGTGATTTTAAGGTTGCCTGAAGAAAGTGAAATATTGTCCGGCCAATATGAGGGAAGAGACAACAACAACAACAACAAAAAAAAAAAAAGCTGGGAGATGTTACTAGCCCGAGACGAGTGTCGTACACCGCTGTTTTCATGTAGTGAAGCATTTTTAATAATTTTTTGTCATTAAATAAGGAAAAATGTTTAATTTGTAAATAATTATGCTAAAGCTGCCTCATCATGCCAATCTTACCCACAGGTAATGTGTAACGAAGTTTTAGTGTCAAGTGGTTGAAGCGGAAGTTAAGCTGACTTTGTTCGATATGAAAACCTGCTTACATGCACTCATTGCTCTTGTCGCTGGATGTATTTGTTTTAAAATACCTAAAAGATGTAATGAGCTTCATTTTTGCAAACTGTTGATTCTTAAAAAAAAAAAAAAACCTTAACCCATTTGCATCACACGAGAAGATGGAAAAATTGTTCTAATCACCAACATTTTTTACACTTATCCTTTCCTACATAAACCCTACAATTGTGTATATATTTTGTTCTTGAATCGCATCGATTGTATTACGAATCGGGCTGTCTTTGTTTAATTTTATTAAATGTAAAAAATTCTGCTTCTGCATTTCACCAAAGACTCATTCAAGGAAATATATCGGCTTGGCGTGAATACTTCTTTGAATCTTTTCTTTATTATACCCATTATTGGTCTAATTTTACGTAAGAGGGCAACACGCTGCAATCGTTCATTATTATCAAAGTACAATTTACTTCAAATTGCCATGGGCCTATATCGGAACATCACTGTTTTGCAGTATGGCGTTTCAGTGCTTTTGTCTGTACTCCAATAACTTTGCAGCGTAGGTTTTTGCACCATAGACATCAATATAATGAGTGAAAAATAAACTTGCAATTTCTCTACAGAAATTTCTTTGAAACTTGGAACTTTTTCTCCAAATCGATTAGTTTCAGTTACAATATGTTCGAGATTTTTTTTTTTTTTTTTGTCAAAAACAGTTCATAAACGTTCTCTCTAGTAAAATTTGTTATGTTTTTATTTACACCACCAACATATATAAATTTTTGCACTTAAGGTTTGTCATTTTCTTCTTCCTACTCAAAATCACTCGCACTTTGATCACTATCACTACTATCAAATGAAACCGCAGTAAAACGTTTGCGTTTTGTAGACCTAATTACCTCTTCACTACTGTCGGAAACACAATCGTTCATTTTCTCCACTTTTTCGTGTTATTTTACCATGAAGCTACTTCCAATCACCACTTTTCATTGACTGCGAGTCCAATATGCACGGGGCATAATATGCGCTTTGGTGATAAGAGCCTAAGCGAAATGCGCGCACATATGCGCTTTGGTGATAATGGCCAGGCAAAATGCGCGCATATATGCACTTATGATGCAAATGGGTTGAAGTTGGGTGGCATAGTTACGTTTGTACTCCAATTTCTATTCATACCTTCACCATGGATCATACGAAATACAATACGAAAGTATTTGGAAAAAAAATAATAAAATCTGCAGAATAACTGCAGTTTAAAAACAAAAAAATTACAGTTTAGAAGGAAGTAATTTTTTTACCCCTTAAAATTTTATTGTTTCAAATACCTTCAGATTATTTATAGTTTTTTTTTTTTCTTTTTAAATGTTTTTCTGCAGTTTATTTATTTATTTATTTATTTTAGCTGAGTCTTATTAAAATTCGTATTATAATCAAGTAATTAGTTTTTTTAAAATTTATTATAATCCTTTTAATTTTTTTAAAGTTGCTTTTAATTTAACCAAGTATTTCGGACATTGTTTGGCAGTTTATGGTGGGGGGTGGGGGCAGGAAAGAAACCTGCCAGATTGCCAAGCAAATGTGGTCTAACGGATACGTACCCAAATTTTAAAAATAAAATAGTCAAAAAAGCCGAATTTCTATTTTGTACTCTTCAGGAATTAGCTTTAGTTTAGGACCCATTTTGTGTTTTCGAAATTTAGCGCCAAATTAACTCGGGCGTTTTCCACCAAGATTTATATTTCTATGACCGAGATAGCCAGTTTAACTTTTCCGATGAATTAATAAATAGAATATGAAATATTGGAAAATAGTAATAATAGCAATAATTACATAATTTTTCTATTTTAAATGTGTCCGACTTGATTATATTAGAGGGGGAAAAAAGTGCATTTTTAAAATTATCATCAATTAATTAAATCTTTAGTTCCGCAAGCACAGTTATAATCCTAGTTGTTTGATATAAACAGAGTGTGAACTGCCATAAATTAATTAAAAATTGAAATTTTAAATCTTGCTTACCAAGAAAAAAAAATCCGCATCTAAATGGCGACAATAATTTTAAATTTGCTAAAGGGTTCCTGTACAAATGCTGTAACTGAAAAAATTTGCCAAACGACAACCGAGACAAAGATTCATTTATTTATTTATTTATTTTATAAATTAATAATATACATCTATTTTACTTAAAAAGCAGTAAAAAAAGAGATACAAAGGCACAGTTTTAGTATGACACTTCCTTGGCGAAATTTAAAATTTGGCACGGAAATATTTTAAGAGTTTCTCGCCAAGGATTTCAATTCCACAACTGTGATATCCGTTTCATTTCACTGCCAAAAATCGAAGAAAAAAAAATATTTGAAGTCGCTAAGGTTCCCATACTAAGGCTGTACCGATACAAAATGTAGTAAAAACTTACTTCAAACCAGCAGCTGCAAATTAATTTGATTATTGTTTAAAAGAAACTATTTTAAATCATTTCATATTTATATATGTAATCGACTTAATACTATAAGTGGCATTTTGACTCAATCAGTTAAAAAGAAATTGAATATTAAAAGTGTGAGTGTTTATTAAAAATTATATGAATAAGATTATTTGAATAAATCTTGAAATCGAGACTTGAAAAATAAAAGATCTCTAAAATAATAATTATTATCATAACGATTATAATAGGTGTCACAGAGGAATAAATATGCAAACAATTTTGCCAATTAATTAAAAGTGAAAGTGAAATACTTAATCACTGATCCTAAAATTTGTCTTGGCGTAAAAAAAAAAAAAAAAAAGTATAACAAATCTACCTTCTGTTTAAAAAGAAAAATGAATTAAAGATCTGCTATTTACATATTTGGAGGTTATAAAGTATCTATTATGAAGTATCTATTGTAGATCTATTGTAGAAATTTCCTAAGGAGCTTTTCTGAAGCAACTGAGCATTCTGGAGAAGAAATTTTTCACTGAACGCTTTTTGGGCTTTTCTTCGGGTAAAATCAAGAAGAACTCATCTTCGTCAACTAACAAGAAATACTTCTCCTCACCAGCAATTTTTACAATTCTAAAAGAAAAAACAAACATATTATAAACAAACGTAAATATTTTTACATTTATAGCACTATAATCATTTTTAAATTTTAGTCTTTCTTATTAATCATAAAAAGTGTTTAATATAGCACAATAACAATTTTAGTTTCTTAATCATGGCACTACTTAAGAGAGCAACCAAGAAGAGGGGAGGGGCAAAAGGAGACTCGGGATAATAGACCCATTATAAGAGTGCACAAGACAATAGCAACCTTTTTCGGTGGCAAATATCACACATAAAAAAGTCACATGACTGCTTGAACTACAGGAAGCCAAACTGGCCAAAACTGAATTTTTCTCGCCAAGCTCTAAAATCTGCTTTCTCTTGACGCAGACGATTTCTTTCCCATTTTCTTAAATTCTTTTTCTAATTTTTATTTCCCTTTAAAAGTTAGATTGTTTTGAATTTAAAAGAAATTTTATCTCAAACAATAGTGATTAGATGTTCTTTAATCTAAAAAGTCCTAAAAGTTATGTAAAATGAGGAGTATATTTAACAGGTTATTTAACAGGTAAGATATTTTTTATTGTATTATATTGTACTCTTTAAGTAATTATTTTTGTAAAATATTTATGACTTTTAAATTTACTTCTTAAAATTAAAATAGTTACTGTATTATACTATACACTAGAAAGCCCGGTACCGGAACGATCCGAATTCCGAATGAAAAAAAAAAAAAAAAAAAAAAAAATTGAAAATGAAACTCGAAGTGTACAAAATTCGGCCAGAATCTGCTTGCGTGCCAATGGATCAAAGTTTGTTAATGAAATCATTTTTAAATTTATGAAATCAATGAAGGCTTTACCCGCTTTGGTCACTATATTTATAACTATAAGAAACGTTTTTCTATATCGATTTAAAAATAAAATGAAATAAAATAAATAGATAAATAAATCATGAAATTGCTTTAAAGCCCACTTTGGTTCCCCTTGGCCTTCGGCAGCGACCAACTCATTCGCAGACTCTCGGGTGCCTATGTCTATTGTCTGTGACAATAGCTTACCAGTGGGCTTCCATTTGGGTACTTATCAGATGACACTTTCAAAACGGACAGTATCGAAAATATTGAAGTAACAATTTTATATTTGAATCTCAGTTACATATGAACAACACTATACGTGGTGTACATAATATTTTCTTTCATGTTATTTTCTATATTTATTTGATTTATTCGATCAACCAACCATAAAATTATAACAATTTTGCGCCAAATATAATATTACAATGTGCTATGATCGGTTACATCTATCGCATGAGACAATTTTAAGGGTTATAATAGTAGTTGAGTTAGTTAATAGCAGTTGATATATAAAGAAATAAATAATGAATTAATGAAATAGGTAAATCTGGTCATGGTACAGCCTTAATACAGCTCTCCTAGGCGACTTTTGGAGTTTTATCGCCACTTTAGACAAAAATACATACTTTATGTAATTATTTTTATTGTTTCTTTCTTTCCTTTTCTTTTCTTTTCAATTATCTGTTCTTTCTTTTCTGTTTTTTCAATTTACTAATTCTAAGAATTTACGTGAAAGAGAATGTCATTCTCCTATAATGTCAAATAAATCGTGTTAGCATTTATGCTATAAAAATCTAGCCATTTTTATTGAATATAGATATGCATTAACTGATTTAACAAAGTAATACATATCCAAATAATAAGGTAATTAATCTAATTAAATATTTAATTTTTTACACATCTTAATTGTAAATTTAAACTCTCTTGATTTTTTAATAACACCTCACATTTTTGGCAATTTTCTCTCTTTAAATCTTTAACTTCATCCACATTCGTATTATCATTTTTACCATTAATTATTTCTCTGCCCATATTTTTACATTGTTCAAATCATCCAGTCAAGCTGGGGCATTTTTCAAAAATTTTCTTTTCTTCTGTCTTTCCGATCGAGGGGTTACTTGTTCTTCGGATTTTGTAAAAGGTAAATTTGTATTTGGAACCGAAGAATTCTACAATTTTCTTTTAACCGGTAAACCTAATAATCTATTTTGGATATCATCAACATAATCGTTTGCTAGAAAACAAATTCGTGCGTTTTTTGGATCTTTTCTTTGGCATCTGCGAATCCATTCTCTTTGCAATTTTAAATCTTGAGAAAATTGATGAAATAGTACATTCTCTTCTTTATTTCTATGCGTATTACTGCAAGTAGCAACAGAGCAACAGCGCAAGAAGGCATTTTTTCATTGTTTATGGGTTTTTAAATAAAATATAACTTAAACTAATTCTTTAAATAAAATTAAAGCAAAATCGAGACAGAAGAAAATAAGAGTTTTTCAGAATGATTTTTTACTTTCCTCTATAAGTAACATAGAGAAAGTATTGGATTCGTAAAAATTTTTTGAACTCCAGTTTTCGATGGATTTACACGTTTTGGGATGTCCTGAACACGATTTGATAGTTTTTAGAAAATGTCTGTCTGTGTGTGTGTATCACGAATTTTGTGGACGCTGTATCTCACGAACTAATGAACGAAATTTAACCAAACTTGGTATTTAGTTGAACCCTGACATAAGCTGGTGCTGATTAGATTTTGGGATCAATCGCTCAACATGTAGCACTGTAATATCATCTTTTTCATTTTTAACATGGCAGTATAGGACAAAATTTCGTATGAATGTACCTAATGAGAGTTATTTTTAACTTGTGATTGTAAAATTAATATGAATTATTGATAATAGTAGTAGTTAACTAGGAATAAAAATTGTGCATGGATAAAAATTTCAAGATGGGTATCTTTCGAAAGGTCTCGTCAATACCTTTAAAACGAATGATTGAACTATAGATCTGTGATAATTTAAAACAAAGTTATCACTTTTTTTTTTTTTTTTTTTTTTTTCTTTTTTGAGAATAAAACGGACTTTTTTTGGATATTTAGTGTTATACTACTAGTGAATTTGTATAGGAAAATATAGAAGAAAGTCATGTGATGGCCACAACATAGTAGTTGTGTTTAGTGGATATGCTTTATTAATAATATTTTGCCGTTTCCATGGAAGCTGTTCGGGAATTGAAATGAATTCCTCATAGAGATATGGTAAACAATGAACGTTTTTAAGCTAAATATTCAGCACTTTTTTTTTTTTTTTTTAATATATATATTTACACGTTTTGAGGCTTCCTGATTACCGTAGTCAAGTTTTTTAACGTTTGATGTTTGTCTGTGTCTCTTCGAGTGACTTAAAAAAGAATAATTTTAGGAGATCCAAATTTTGTACTTTGAAGTTAATATAAGTTTGTTTCTGGAAAAGTTTGATCAAGATTGATAAGTTTCAAGGAATATTGCGTGCGAAAATTATCTGAATAATTTTAAGTGAGCTTTTAATTTTACTAACAGATTTTAATTGCAGGTAAGTGGAGTTTAACATTTATAGACTGCACTATATACGAATATATATTTTTTGTAATAGAGATAGTCAACTGGGAATTTTTTTTTTTTTTTGCATATGTAGGAGTCTCGCCTCCCCCTAGAGGGGGGCTAGGGGGGGAAGCCCCCTCAAAGGGGGCAAAATTTCACGATGGATATCTTTCAAAAGAGCTCGCCAATGCCTATAAAACGGATGGTTGAACCATCGATCTGCGATAATTTAAAATAAAGTTATCGATTTTTTTCATTTTTAACAAGGAAAAAAAAATGTAATATTGAGAATAAATTCAATTTTTTTTGGATATTTAGTGTTATACTACTTCTCTAATATGGAAATCGTCTGCATTATCATGGAAGATAATATTTTTAAATAATAATGTTAATGCATTATTTTTACTGAGTGAATTTGTGTAGGAAAATATAGAAGAGAGTCATGTGTGTGGTGGCCACGACAAACTAGTTTTGTATATTCTACTAATGAAAGAAAATAAATCTATTTCCAGCTAATCTCTATCTTTCCTAACGCGTGAATGCGAACTGAAGAGTGAACCACGGCGTGGACCAAGTGACGTCATGAAACTTCCTGTTTTGGAGAGGGGTGGATTCAGAGCGGCGAGAGTTATCTCAAAGGAATGAGCTAGCCCTTCTCTTTCTATAGCCCTGGATGGTACGTGATTGAGACTGTACGATGCGCTTGAACCTAAAGTGTTCTGTATGGCTATGTATTGGGCGATTGCAAAATATGTTGGCCGAATTAAACTGTCATTTTTTTCCGGGATTTTGGTCTTTATAATGTATGTTTTATCACTTAAGAGATTGCTGAAAATAATGATATTTCTGTTGTGTTTAGCCATTAAGAACTCTAATGACCTTTAAAAATATGATATGAGGTTTTCGCATGTTTTTATAGAACGGGAAAAAACCCATCCGTGTTTTTAGTGTTTCTCTCATTGTTTGACAAAAAAACGAATTCTTTTTTAATCAAGTAATGACTGGAGATGAAATATGGTTTTGCATAACAAACGAAGAAAAAAAAAAGAATTTGGGGAACAAAATTAATGGTAAAGGATGAATTGTATCCAATGAAAGCGTGTCTAGCGGAATTGCATTGAAATCTCTATAAACTTCCAAGTGTTTTAAGGGAACAATTTTTTTTTTTTTTTTTTTTTTTTTTTTTGTGTGAAAATCCATGCAATTAATATTTTTCCAGACCGTTATTATAAAATGTATGAAGCTAAATAATATTTTTAAAATAATGTCATTCAGCAATTTCGCAATCATTATTTAAAATATTTCACAAAACTGTAAATTTTAAATTTATTTTTCGAAGGTTCCAAATTTCGGAAGATGACCAGTTACTTATATTGCTCCATGGTAATTTATTTTTATCCCATCCATTTAAAAATTTGTTTGAAGGTTAGTAAATGTATTTATCAGAAAACAGTGCATTCATTTGAAATCAAGAAATAATTACCGTTATTACGAACGCTCAAATTCAACTGAGAAAAAAGAAAGATTCCCCCGTTTCGGTAACCGCTCGTGGTTGGACTCATGCGGGATCGAAAACTGAATAATAAATGTTTAAAATTAAATATGAACTCCATATTGCTCATTTCTTTTTGTTAAATTTTTCATTTTTCTATGTAGAGTGCCATCTAGTAAACGATCTTTTAAGGTAACTCATTTTATTTTCAGTGATTGCTGTACACCGTGGGTGTGTATTCCGTTTGTAGTTCGTGTACAAGGACACATCAAAAATTTTCGGTTGATGAGTAGATTAAAGGGGCACTTTCTGCTTGGCGAACTTCCGTAGCGATAAACTGCATTTCTTTGTACACATAACTTAAGAATTCTATTATGACGCAGTATGGAGAGATTTGATTGGTTCATTTGTTTTTTATTGATTTGAGTGTATTTTACATTGCAGTAGAGCTACATTCTGGGGAAATTAGGCTATATATAATTGGTTCATTTGTTTTGAGTATATTTTACGTTGCACTAGAGCTACATTATGGAAAATTAGGCGATATTTGATTATTTCATTTGTTTTGAGCGTATTTTACGTTGCACTAGAGCTACATTATGGGAAATTAGGCGATATTTGATTATTTCATTTGTTTTGAGCGTATTTTACTTTGCACTAGAGCTACATTACGGAAAATGAGGCGATATTTGATTATTTCATTTGTTTTGAGTGAATTTTACGTTGCACTAGAGATACATTACAGGAAATTAGGCGATATATGATTCGTTCAGTTGTTTTGAGTGTATTTTACGTTGCACTAGAGCTACATTAAGGGAAATTACTCGATATTTGATTGGTTCATTTGTTTTGAGCGTATTTTACGTTGCACTAGAGCTACATTACGGGAAATCAGGCGATATTTGATTCGTTCACTTGTTTTGAGTGTATTTTACGTTGCACTAGAGCTACATTAAGGGAAATTACGCGATATTTGATTGGTTCATTTGATTTGAGCGTATTTTACGTTGCACTAGAGCTACATTATGGGAAATTAGGCGATATTTGATTATTTCATTTGTTTTGAGCGTATTTTACGTTGCACTAGAGCTACATTATGGGAAATTAGGCGATATTTGATTATTTCATTTGTTTTGAGCGTATTTTACGTTGCACTAGAGCTACATTACGGGAAATGAGGCGATATTTGATTATTTCATTTGTTTTGAGTGAATTTTACGTTGCACTAGAGCTACATTACAGGAAATTAGGCGATATATGATTCGTTCAGTTGTTTTGAGTGTATTTTACGTTGCACTAGAGCTACATTAAGGGAAATTAAGCGATATTTGATTGGTTCATTTGTTTTGAGCGTATTTTACGTTGCACTAGAGCTACATTACGGGAAATCAGGCGATATTTGATTCGTTCACTTGTTTTGAGTGTATTTTACGTTGCACTAGAGCTACATCATGGGAAATGAGGCGATATTTGATTGGATCATTTGTTTTGAGCGCATTTTACGTTGCACTAGAGCTACATTATGGGAAATGAGGCGATATTTGATTGGATCATTTGTTTTGAGCGCATTTTACGTTGCACTAGACCTACATTATGGGAAATGAGGCGATATTTGATTGGATCATTTGTTTTGAGCGCGTTTTACGTTGCACTAGAGCTAGATTATGGGAAATTTTGGTCTTAACATGCGCGACAGTGATTGCCGCGGAGCCGAGTTACGTGCGTTTTCAGATTCATGCACAGCGAGGTAGGGGTGTCCAGTGATGTTTTTTTTGGTTTTAACATGCGCGACAGTGACTGCCGCGGAGCCGAGTTGCGTGCGTTTTCAGATTCATGCACAACGAGGTAGGGGTGTCCAGTGATGTTTTTTTTGGTTTTAACATGCGCGACAGTGACTGCCGCGGAGCCGAGTTACGTGCGTTTTCAGATTCATGCACAGCGAGGTAGGGGTGTCCAGTGATGTTTTTTTGGTTTTAACATGCGCGACAGTGACTGCTGCGGAGCCGAGTTGCGTGCGTTTTCAGATTCATGGACAGCGAGGTAGGGGTGTCCAGTGATGTTTTTTTGGTTTTAACATGCGCGACAGTGACTGCTGCGGAGCCGAGTTGCGTGCGTTTTCAGATTCATGCACAGCGAGGTAGGGGTGTCCAGTGATGTTTTTTTTGGTTTTAACATGCACGATAGTGACTGCCGCGGAGCCGAGTTGCGTGCGTTTTCAGATTCATGCACAGCGAGGTAGGGGTGTCCAGTGATGTTTTTTTTGGTTTTAACATGCGCGACAGTGACTGCCGCGGAGCCGAGTTGCGTGCGTTTTCAGATTCATGCACAGCGAGGTAGGGGTGTCCAGTGATATTTTTTTGGTTTTAACATGCGCGACAGTGACTGCTGCGGAGCCGAGTTGCGTGCGTTTTCAGATTCATGCACAGCGAGGTAGGGGTGTCCAGTGATTTTTTTTGGTTTTAACATGCGCGACAGTGACTGCCGCGGAGCCGAGTTGCGTGCGTTTTCAGATTCATGCACAGCGAGGTAGGGGTGTCCAGTGATGTTTTTTTTGGTTTTAACATGCGCGACAGTGACTGCCGCGGAGCCGAGTTGCGTGCGTTTTCAGATTCATGCACAGCGAGGTACGGGTGTCCAGTGATGTTTTTTTTGGTTTTAACATGCGCGACAGTGACTGCCGCGGAGCCGAGTTGCGTGCGTTTTCAGATTCATGCACAGCGAGGTAGGGGTGTCCAGTGATGTTTTTTTGGTTTTAACATGCGCGACAGTGACTGCCGCGGAGCCGAGTTGCGTGCGTTTTCAGATTCATGCACAGCGAGGTAGGGGTGTCCAGTGATGTTTTTTTTGGTTTTAACATGCGCGACAGTGACTGCCGCGGAGCTGAGTTACGTGCGTTTTCAGATTCATAGTTTTATACAGCCATGTTTCTTTGTTGGTTCATATACCTTAGAGGTATGTCCCAATTCATCCTTCGTCGTTACAGTGGCCAGATACGCGAACTTTTAAAACAGAGAAGCTTTAAATTGCTAGAATTAACTAATTATGCATGTATTTTCTTTTTTTCAAATTAAATTAATAAGCACTAAAAATAAAATTGAAATATTAAATAGTTTACTTTCTATAATTTTTTAAAAAATTATAATAATGCGAATAAATTAAACGTTGTTTGTAGAAAATGGGGATATTTGGTTGCCGTACTCATTGCCCACAACGTAGCACTAGTTCGACGTAAAACTCACTCACACAATCACTTGTTGGTCACGTTTATGAAAACTAGGGAATTTTTCCCTCCGCTGAAATGTAAGTGGTAATGAAAAATTCGAAACGATATGTGTCTGGAGAAATGAAAGCGTATCATTTGATAACTTGAAAATATGTTTTTTATTTTATTTGTATATTCTCATAATTTTTATACCGATGTGTTTCGATTCACTTGAATGCGGTTTTAGAATCCTCGAATGTTACGAATTAACTGAGCGCGAAGTGAAATATTTGATATGTGATTTACGTATTATGGAGTCAACAGAAATTTCAAAATGGGAAAAAAAAAAAAAAAAATCATGTTGTATTTATTGTAAGTTTTCATGCTTTTTTAATTACTTTTAAAGTTATATTTTTATTCTGAATTTTCATTTATTTAATTACATTTATTGTGTTGTTGAAATCAATTTGCTCTTAAAACTTCGATGAGAAAACGTATATTTTGTTAAGTATTTGCTTATTTATTAAAATATTGTAGTTAAAAAGTTAATTAACCATCGCCATTTTATGAAATTTCTTCGATAATTTCATTTATTTTCGTTAAATAGTCGTCTGCATTTATTTTTATTTCATTTCGAACGTAAACAAACGTTTTTTCAGGTTGCCATAAGATAAATTGATTTCCTTGGTTCGTTGGCGCACGGATAATATCGCCAAAATGTAAACAAACGCCAGTGCCCCTCTATTCGTAACATCTGCCTACTTTTCTTATCATCACGGCCTATGTGCGGAGTTTGTATGTACCGCAATAGCGGCCATAAAAATCCTCCGATTGACTTGCAAATTGGCACACATGTTCGTGCTCTGTATAGAAATAGCTGTATAATTTTTTATGTCTATATGTGTACAGGGACACATCAGAATTCTTATTATTAAAGCATATTGGATGATTTTCGTATAAACGCATTTTGACATATTACTTTGCAATCAACAAAATGAAATTAGCGTACATTACTGAGATGTTTAAACGTATGTTTTCTGCAGAAAATATGTACTCTTAGGCTTCCTAATTAATGTATAGGACCATACAAAACTGTTCTGACAATGCAGCGTAATCAACCAGATGTCAAATTTTGAACAATTATTCATGAAAAACGTAGAATAAGCTTAATAGTTTTTACTAGTGTATACAATGTTTATGAATCGTTTAAGGAGACACATAAAATAATTTCGTGACATTAGAGCTTATGAACAAATTTTTATTTAAGCGCACTTTAATGCGTTTATGCTGCATTCAACATAATGGAATTAACATACATTATAAATATGCTTAAAAGCATGTTTACTGTAGAAAAAGAATACGTATAGACTTATTTACGGGACCCCACAAAAGAATTTCGATGACGTACTGATATTAATGAGTTATAATTAATTAAACAGGTATATTCTTTTTAGTATATATAATTACTGTGGCTCTTTTTCTGGGATAAATAAAAGAATATCGTACTATTACGGTCTGTAGTTGATATTTCTTAAAAGTGTATTTTAACATGCGGTTACACATCGTTAAATATAATGAAATTTTATTAGAATTTTTAAAGAATGTTTTTCAGGGGAGAAGTGTGGGCATATAATTGGCGATTAATTTACAGGGTTACACAAAATAATTCCAATATGTTCTATAATCTTTTGCCTGAAATTTAGTACAAGTATTTATGAATTACAGGGAATTAATACAAGACAATCAGTTATTAGGAATACATACGTATACATATACATAGAGAGAGAGATAATTACACAAACAGCGATACAGCAGTGGTCAATAATGTTTCTGTTTATGTAGCAAATCAATCGAATCAATATATATATATATATATATATATATATATATATTATATAAAAAGGAATCGGTAAAAATGATCTGTTGTATAATGTGTGATGCTAAAAAAACGTTGAGGCTCCTGATCTGTAGATCCACTATTCGTATATTATTTATCTTTGAAATTGATGAAAATTTCTAGATTTATAAATTATAAATCTTTATGGTTTTTCTGAAATTAAAATATTCCCATTTCTTAAATATATTTCATACTGTAACAAAATACTGTACAAAATTTCAGTATTGCGTTATAAAGTAAAATCCTAGAAACATGTTTATATAAATTTCATGATGGATTCGTGCTAAATGTAAATGAGAATGGGTGTATTTATTTACGTTATTGTTGTTTTCCTTTGAACTATGTATATAACTTACAGAAAACAAAGTACCTGTATGCTATTTCCCTCGGAACACTAGACGATGGAATGTGATCAAAATAAAAAAAAATTTGACTTCTCCTATATCCGAGATATTTTATAGTACAGTGGAAATACATACATACATATATATATATATATCACTTTATTAATGCGTATTTTTCCTCTCTCAATAAACTTTTTTTTGTTTGTTTGTTTGTTTGCCGACTACCACAGGCAATGGAAAATATATATTCGGTCAAAAATTTAGATATTGAGTTTTCATCTCATTTATATGTTATAAGTTCTCCTGAGACCAAAAAATCTATTTTTGGAAAAGAGTCAGAATGTATATGTATGGGGAATTTTCTGACTGTCATATATCTAAAATAAAGATAGAACAACGAAATTTCAGAATTAAGATTAGGGTACATGTAATTTTGGCAATTATTTAGTGAAAATTGGAAAACCAGAAATGGGAGGATAAATGCGTATCCCAAATGAAAAAAAAAGAAAAACCTTCAACGACTTTAAAACTGCGATCTAAATATTTTCTAGATGTACTTTCGTATACAACTGTTAGTTTTCCGTGAATAGATCAGTTTGCCAGGTTTTGGTAAAAAATGAAAGTGAGACCGAAAAATAAAAGTCGTTTAGCATGTATTACTTGGCTACTATGGGAAAACTGAAATCTGTGTCGATTATGCAGGTCAGTTTTAAACTTCTTTTATTCAAAAAATCTATCATATCTCAAGCTTTAAAATTAATTTAAATGTTTTATATGTTGCGAACTTACTTTTTTTTCTCTAGTCCTAAAATCGCTTGATTTCATTAACATAAGGCAGAATTTCAAAAATTAATAGCTCCCTAATTTCAAAACATCATTTTAAAATAGCTTTAAAAAAAATCCCATTTTAATTAATAAAAAAATAAAAAGAAATCTTCCAAACAGACTTCCATCAAATATTAGTAAGAACGATCTCGCTTAAATTAGTATTCTAAAACAAATCAAATCAATAAAATATAAAATATAAAATAAAGTAATCCGCATTGAAATTGAAATTTTCATTTGAAAGTTTTACAGCGAAAAGTATTGCTTACCTGCAACCACCTTCGACCAGATAGAATTCGTCAAAATCCATTTCCTGTAAAGTAGATAAATAAGAATAAGAATAATCGTTATAATAAGATTTTTCAATTTCAATAATTTTCACTGTTGTTTATTATGAGTAAGAATTAAAAATGTTTGTTTCAAATAGATTATGGTATATTAAAAGGCTGGCGCTAGATTTTTAAAACCGAGTAAAAACTACAACGTCTAGAACGCCAAAGAGAAAAACTCGGGAAACTTACAGTAGCATTCAGCCTACCACGATACACGATCTTTTGTGATGTGTTTCTATGTGTGTGAGTGAGCACAGCACCGTCTGAATGCTTTGTTCGATTGAGCTGAAATTTGTTACGCATGTTATAAGCCAACATTGCACGAATCCTATCGATTTTGGTGAATCTACGATTTATATATATATATATATATATATATATATATGTATATGTATATATATTAGGTGTACCGGAAAGTTATGTCGTTTTGAATTAATAAAATGAAACCGGAAATTTTTGTTTAACAGTGTTTACATGGTACTTTACAAATAACCATCTTATAAGTTACGTAAGAATATCTTAAATTTTATCCAGGATAAATTTCCGATGCCAGTATTTTAATTCAAAACGACAGAACTTTCCGGTACACCTTATATATATATATATATATATATATATATATATATAAATTATGTGTATTGAATAGCTAAGATATATCATAACATTTTAAAATTTGGCACAGAAATAGCTCGGATATTTCTCGCTAAAGATTTCAGTTACGCAATCACGATAACCATTTTAATTGAGCTCCAAGGTAGCCATAAAAATTAAAACATTGCCAAAAAAGCCCTACGCTAATGCTGTAAACACTAGATTAATATTTATATTAATTAATCGAAAACATACTAATTAATCTATTGAGAGATTATGATAATATCAAAGAAAGCTGAATCTCTAGACATCAAATTGGAATTGGTGGAAATATTAGCTTAAAACTGATATTAGTAAACTGTATTTAAGTTACCTCGTTGGGAAACATTGCAAATGTACCAAAAAGTTAGCTTTGACACACTTTTAGAAATAAATAGATAATGAAATCTTTAATGCGAAAAATAGCTCACATACAAAGCTTGAAATCGATGAAAAATTTAAAGAATTTCTTTGTGTAACAATAAATTAAATTTCATGTCATAGACCATTGTTGGAAACATTGTTTAAAATTAAATCATTGTTGAGATTAGCAGAAAATAATAATTAAAACAACAATGAATTTAACCACTTGTTTACTTTTTCAAATTCTTATTTGAGAATTATCCAGTATTTAAAACATGTGAATTTCCAATATATAATATGAAAACGGGATAGCTGTAATATAGGACACCCTTCGCAAATTTTGAAATTTGGTGCTAAAATAGCTCGGGCTCATTTCGCTAAACAATTTTATTTCTGTGACCGTGATAACTAACGAAACTCTAACCACTGAGCTGAAGAACAACTGGAGGAAATGCTAGATCGGTTTTCGCGTGCCGTTTTTTGAAGGTTTGTCTTCCGAGCGTTGTATGGCAAAAAGCCTTTGATATATTTATATTTCAAAGTAAAATTGTGTAAAGGTTGTCTGTTCGAACAACCATATGCTAAACATGACATTACAATTTTAAATTTTAATTCTTTAAAGATTATAATAGTAATAGATGACCCGATATATGTAGCTTGCCATAC
The DNA here is from genome assembly GCA_963930645.1 of Salticus scenicus. NCBI lineage: Eukaryota > Metazoa > Arthropoda > Arachnida > Araneae > Salticidae > Salticus > Salticus scenicus. The sequence continues at coordinate 15,427,015 of OZ005662.1, read as the reverse complement.
AAGGCAGGCGAACGATGTCAGAAAAACTGGCACGCACGAACACTGTGTAAAAGTATTGGAAGCATTTGCTCCAGTTGTTCTTCAGCTCAGTGACTCTAACAGCGTGTTAAAAATATGAATGAATTATAAAGTACCACAATATAATAAAAAAAAAAAAAAATAATAATAATAATCTATATAAATAGCGATAAGTGTCTGTATGTGCAAGTGTGTCTTTTTGCACTCTGGTGCTCACACTACTGATCGCAGAGCTAGAAAATTTGGCATATGGGTAGCTGAGATCCTGTAGGTCAGCACGTCACCGAATTTTTTTTTTTTTTCGAATTTTGAATTTGAATTTTTTTTTATTTTTTTTTTATTTTTTTTTTTTAAATATTGACGTTTATGTTCCATTTTACATAAATTTATTATTCCATTGTAATCGTCTGTGTATCTTAGCAACGGCTGTTACGCTTCACATTTTTTTTTTTTTTTTTTGAATACATTCATTTAAAGGCAACTGTCTTTTTTCTCTTTTTAATTTATTATATTTATTGAAAATAAAATGGTAATTTAGCAAAGAAACAATTTAGTATGTGAAATTAAAAATTAAAAATTTAATTTATAACAGTTATGTTTATGTATAATTTTTATAGCATAAAACTTTGAATTTTTTATTTTATATATATATATATAATTCCTTTAAAAGAAAAATCGTTTCCTTTCTTTCTTATTTTTCTTTTAATTTATAGTATTTATCGAAAAAATAGAGTATATAGTAGAAAGAAATAAACCGATTAAAATTTATTATAGTTTTTTATGTATTTAATCCTTTTTGAAAAGAAAATCTACTTTTTATTTTATTTTATTGGTCGGAATCAAATCGTAGTGAAATGTAAATAGCGGGAGCTGTAAAATAGATGGTTCAAAAATTAAAATATTTAATAGATGCTAAGATACAGTCCTCTTTAAAATCGTAGATCTTAAATAATAGCAGATTCGCCTGCCGTCGATAAACGCCCAGATTAAAGTGCTCGAGAAAAATCTTTCTGCTGGCGGTGGGAACCTGCTTCCGATGCAATGCGGGCGGAGAAAGAGTTGCCGTAGGCAGCGGCAAGTCAAAGCGAGGTTTAAAGCAATTTCTTTTTTTTTTTTTTTTTTTTTCAAGTTTTTATTTTTAATGTGATATAAAAAATAAATACTGATCCAATTCTTTTGAAAATTCATTTAAATATAGTGACTAGCGAAGCGGGCGTAACCTGATAGTAATGAATAATTTATAAAAGTCACCTAAATTAGACTTTTTCGCAATATTCTGAACTTTTTACATATACACATACCAAAAAAAAAAAAAAAATTAAATAAATTTGCTTATTTTTAAAAGTTTTAACTTTTAATTTCTTAAACTTAAACCGCACGTTGGAAATATAAACAGTTGATGGAATATTGTCATATTTTAGCTAAAAATGCAATAATAAAAACATTATCGAAATAGCTTTTTTTTTTTTTTTTTTTTTTTTTATCACGAAGTTATACCAAAAACATTAACCGCCGAAATGACGATAAAAATTCAAAAGCCGCCAACTGAATCCCATACTAAAGGTGTTCTTTAAAAAAAAAAAAAACTAATTAGAAAGAGGCATAAATTCTTCTACTGCTTAATCCAAACGATGAAAAATATACTAGGGAAGATAGTCTTACAAATTTTCCTTGTTGCTTGGGTTGGATTGGGTTGTTGCGATTAAGGCCAATTAACTGCACTAGAATCCTAGGCCTGAGGGGGTGTCCTCCATGGAGGTCTTTATAAGGGGTCATATTTACGCAAGTTTCGGATAAAAACACAGAAAACTCAGAACAATTAGGCCTTCGAGTAGGGCCGTGCCTACATTTTAGCCGCCCTGGGCGAAAGATTTTAGGCAACCCCCGAGGCAAAAGATTTATGCTGCAATACTAGGCAAATTTTAGCCAACAAACATCTAGCGTACACCCTACAATTTCAAAAAGCACTGCACAATCACGGAGAGTGAAAAACTTGGTCTATAGTAGCGGTTGCAATCTTTTTGAGTCGACGGACCACCAAATTCAGAACTAAAAATCACTCGGACCACTAAGTTCATAATATAAAGTCCCGCGGATCACTAACATTATTAAGAAACGTCAATATATTTCTAGAATAATAAACAGATATTGCCCATTTTTTCTATGTGAAATATACCTATTTAATACAAAACAGTACAAATGCTTATTTTATTGCAAAGAAAATAAATACTTATTTTATCATAAGAACGATGATTAAATGTTGTTTCATTGTAATAAAATTATTATAGGGAAAGAACGTGGGCATATTTTTATTGCTTCTATATTATAAAAGACGAGGTTTAATCGTACTGATAAATTGTTATTTCTCTATATATACAGTTGAACCTCGTTAACGTGAATCTCAAGGGGATGAAAAATTTGTCCATGTTGTCAGTAGTACATGCTATCAATAACTAATCTTCATATAACTAAACTAATCTTCATTTTGACGGGGATTGTTGAAACACTTCATGTTAAAAGTAATTCACGTTATCAGTGTTCATATTAAGAAGGTTCGACTGTATAACTAAATATAGTAATTGTATACTGTATTGTTAGATTATTAAAAATTATATGAGAAACCATATTTTTCGCATACATTACGCAGATCAGAAATTCAAAGCAATAACTATGCATGAAAGATTATTCCATTTATAAGGTCTCTTATCCAGGAAATTCTGAAGTTTAATGTTGCGAAATAGAGGCACTCAGGAAATTATGATGTTAAATTTAACCTTAGAATAACTTCTAATAAAACACTAAAAAATGCAAATAATCTCAAGATTTTTCTGCGGACCACCAAAATGTTGACTATTAGCAGTCCATGGACCACTTATCTGTAGGTTTGATTGAAAATCTTGTTTTCTAACTGCATTGTGAGGAAAGATTTCAATCCTTGTATAAAGAAAATGCAGTGAAGTTATTTTAAATCCTGAAACATACTCATGTATGTAAATATGTCATGTACATAACAAATCGTGTGAGGGACAAATAAAATTACCCAAAATGTTTTTCTTTTTAATGTTGTGGGAGAAACGTTTTCGAAAACAAGCACATGGTTCTTGTACCTATTGGGTAATCAAGGCTGATTCCAGCCGCCGACCTTTGAGCGTCTGCAAGATACCTTGTCACTGTTCCCCCATTTTATTTGTCTTCTATTAGATCGTTTTTCAGAATCAGCAAAGTAAAAAATAAATTAAAATTTGTATAATAATAATAATAATAATAATAATAATAATTATATATATATATATAATTAAATTATAAAATTGTTACATAAAATGAGTAATGGTTAAAAATTATAAAACAAATAAAACGATATCATAAAAGTTCAAAAATTAAATTAATGACAAAAAATTAGTTGAAAGGGACTAATTCAAGCATTCTGTTTTAAAATTCATAAATTTTAAAAGTATGCGATAGAATCAAGCCTATCGAACGCAAAAGACCTCGAAGGCCATATTACAAGTGCATTTCATTTACGCAGGCCGCATTCTGTATGTATAAAGTGTATATATACATTATACTGTACGTGTAATGTATATATACATACACATACTAGGTTACTGATGCTCTTAGTTCTGCATTAACTAATTTTAAATAGATAATTGTCATAAAATAACCATATGTTTGTAAGAAGTATATTTAAAAAAGAGTGGGGAAATATTTCTTGAAAAAGTGGGATCGTGGAAATCCTAATATATATATATATATATATATATACATATATAGCTGATCTTGCACACTACAAGAAATAAATTTATTCTACAAATATCATATCAGCTAATATCATTTTCATATAGCAGAGAAGGAACGAATTTTGTTAGCTTTTGTACTGTTAATAGAAGATAGCATTGCATAAAATTCTGAATTCCGTCGTGAATCACAAAACTTTGTTGTGCGGGCCAATTTTGGCCCGGTGAGCGTCAGATGGATACCACTGCGACAGATGATACTCTACTATTAAGAGCACTGCGGAAAATACATGACTATTAAAACGCAAATAAAGACACAAAGGAAAAAAAAATGCATCACTAAAATCATTTCCTTCTTTCTGCTTCTGAAAACTAGCCAAAAACTGCCGAGCTGCGACAGATGAAAAGTTATAAAGTATATTTTTTTTTTTTTTTTTTTTTTTTTAATCTGTTTAAAAAAAAAAAAAAAAAAAAAAAAAATTAACAATTTTAGTAAACTTAATTTTCAGCTGAAATTTTGTAATTTTTAGCCGCCTCTAGTTTTTAGCCGCCCTGGGTGATCGCCCCAGTCGCCCCCCCCCCCTAAGCACGGCCTTGCCTTCGAGTGCGACTTGGAATTGAGCTCAGCACCTTACGTCTTCCAGGGTTGGGAGCAGAACCACATGCATGCTGGTGGGCACAGCAGGTATAAATTCTACTACTTAATCCAAATGATAAGAAAATGTATTAACGTAGACAGCCTTAGCACATTTTCTTTATTGTTTGGAAAAGTGTTTTCGGAAAATTAACGGCTATCAGTATTAGAGAAACATTACACTGGTCTACATCTAAAAATTTGATTTATTAAGTTTGGCTGATTTTTATGCTTTTTAGTGTACTGATACTGAAACTGAAGCCAGTTTTTCTGTATCACAAGTAGATTTTTATCAATAAAGGGTATCTATGGACACACTTTCTTCTGCTTCACCCCCATTAGTATAATTATATGGTAACTTTTACAGTATGTTTCCATGATTAATTATAATTAATCATTGAAATATACTCGAAGCTACAGAAATTAAGAAATTGTTTCGGTAGACTCCCTGTATTGGCAAAAATCTATACGTGATAGAGAAAAAAATGTTTTAATTTCGGTTCAAGCAGGCCAATAAACTTCTGTATCAGTTAAAATTATCAAAGCAACATTACTTTTTTGCCAACAATTTTTTTGTAGTCGCGTGTTATAGAAACACCTTACACTGAAATATGCAAAAATATACACATATAGCTTTGAGGAAGGATTTCATACTAAAAGTCAATGCATTAAACATGAAAGTTACTTTAATCAAATGGTTGCGAAAACAAATACACAGTATCCTCCACCTCACCTTCACTAAAAAGAAAAATTTCGGCTTTAATTCTTGTTGTTATAAATTATGTATATAATTTTGAAAAAGTTTATAAATTGCAAATTTTAGTATAAAAAAATAACTTTTTTTTTCTTTTTTAACAAATTAGTAATTTTAGAGGGCTAAATTTTCAAAGTTACTGGAAGTAAATTTTATCGTTTACCATAATAATAATAATAGTAAATCTATCTATAATAATAAAAGAAGATGTCTGTCTGTCTGTCTGTCTGTCTGTCTGTCTCTCTGTCTGTCTGTCTGAGCATCTCTACGTTCAGCCCCTACTGAACGCAGAAGTATAAAATTTGACAAACAGGTACCTAGAAGCCTTCCCGAGGGGATAGTGAAAACAGAATTTAAAAATTTTAATTAGTTGCGGAGATATTAATTAAAATATAGACCTATGTCTGATCAAAACGCGATCTCAATCACTGAGAATTCACCGCGATTGTATATAAATAGATATTTTAACGGAGTTAAAAGCAGAAAAAATGGAAAATAAATTAGAAATATTAGTCAGATCGTTACAAAATTGGTACCAAATGAAAGGGGAAATTTTTCCGAATATAAGAGTGCAAGCGGCTTATCGATACATCAATTAGATTTTTTTTTTTTAAATTAACTAAAGTATGAAATTTAGTTGGCAACAGGCAGACGACTGTCTGTGATGAAAACGGAAATGGTTTTAATCAACGAGATATATAAATTAGAGTGCTGATTCAATGGATGAAGGATTAGGGTTCAAGGTTTCCGTGGTTCAAGATGAATCATGTGACATGCACCAATAGGTTGCTGTGTTTGGCCCTTTATCGCTATTTTGGCATTTAAAATAATATCAGTTCGACAAATTATCATTATTATTAGGTAATATGACAGTCCTATGACCGAAATAAATTGTTTTGAAAACAATTTTACGCATATTTCACATTTTAATAAATAATAAAATACCTTTTTTTCATCGTTTCCCAGCAAAGTTTAAAAGTGTTTATAAAAGAAAATTTAAACTTTTAAAGAGATAAATTTAACAACAAATAATAATTTTTCAACTATTTTTAAGCATTTTGTCGGTTAAAGTTCAACTCCGCGAAATAAAAAAGAAGTTAAATCAAAATCAAAATGATTTAGAACAAGAGAATATTAAACTACGTAAGTAAACAAAAACATTGGATTATGCGAAGAACAATCTCCAAACCGTTGCCACAGAATTTTACTGAAAATAAGCTGTTACTAAGGGAACCACCGAATACGCAGGTGCAAGGAGAGCATGTCACATGACTCATCTTGGACCTTCTCAAGGGTTACCATTTATCACTCTACTTTATATATCTTTATATATCTCGTTGTTTGTAATCAATTAAGATATCACGTGTTTTATACTGGGGGAGGGGGGGGGGAAATTGCAATTTTCAAACTTTTTCAAGTTTTCATTTACCTTACATTTGAATGAATATTCGGCTTAGACTATAAAGCTACTGTTCAATTTTCATGAAAATATATGAATAAATAAAAAAATGACATATTTATTGGAAAAAGATTAAGTTTTCTTTTTTATTTTGCAATATTTTAAATTGAGATATGTCGATGAAATTTCGTAGTATGTGGTTTTAATGCCCGATAATTCGATTGTGAATATTTTTGAAAGAGTACGATTATTAGGGAGGGCTTGAGGGAGGGGGAAAAGGGGCAAAAAAAAAAAAAAAAAGAGTTACAGCGTTTGAAATTGGTTGGTATATTTAGATTTTAAGGCAAAGTAAATCGATTGCGGATATTTTCGAGTGTAAAATTATTATTATCGACGGAAAGAAGGGGGGGGGAGAGCTAAGAGGCAAAGATGTAGAAAAGGAACGGGAGTTTCGGAGAAAACCACGAAACGCCCTGAACACCTTTATTCTTTAATATTTTGCAGAGTTTCGAATTCCAATTTCTGCTCATATATCGTACTAAGGATTTTTAACGTTATATAGCCCGGAATTATGCAAGTTTCGGAGAAAACCATGGATAAATCGGACACAAATCTTTTTATAAAAATGTCTATATTAGCTTTGTATCTCAGCTTCTAATTAACATAATTTCATATGTAATACATCATTTAAAAAGTTATTTGAATTACAATTGAAGAGTATGTGTTGCAAATCTCTGTCGCCAGAGGGCGCTTTGATATTTTAATAATTCAATATCTAGAATTCTACTTATAACACATCATTTGAAATATTACGGACTTTTAAACTGATGTAAGCCGTTAAAATCCGTAAGGGAGTTTCAGAAAAAACCACAGAAAAGCCAGAACACCTTTATTACAATATCTCCAATTCTAATTATGATGCAGGATTTCGAATTCCGATACTCCGTTCACATTTCGTATTAAGGATTTTTTACACGCAATTTCCAAAGAAAAAAAAAACCCGAAAAAATCAGACACAAATTTTGTTATAACAATGTTTATATTACCTTTGAATCTCAGCATCTGATTTACATAATTTCATAGGTAAAATATCATTTTAAGCCTTTTAAACTGAAATAAAGGAGTACATATTGCAAATCTCTGTCGCCAGAGGGCGCTTTGACATTTTAATAATTCAATCTCTCCAAGTCTGATTATCAGTAAATTACTTATAGGGAGAAGATTGGGAGACCGTAGGCCCCACCGGATTCCAGATTTGCCACGATCAGAATTTTCAAGGTCCTTTATATGGTGAGCGAACAGGCTATTTCAAATCGTGAAACGTAAAGCGGCGCCTTAGTCACCACAGAGCGAAAATTTGCTACAGTTAAAAATTTCAAATATATTTGTGGTATGAGCGTGGAAGCTGTTTTAAGTTCTAAAGCGGGGATAGGCGCCACCGAGCTGGACTTTGTTGAAGTCAGAATTTTGAAAGTTCGTAACACGGTGAGCCAACAGGCTGTTTCCGATATTGAAACGGGAAGAGGGCGCCGCAGGCTCCACCAAGCGGGAGTTTCTTAAAGTCGAACTTTTCAAGGATCGCGAACCAGCTGGTCGCCGAAGGTTTAAGGCAGTTAAAAATTTCAAATATATTTGTGGTATGAGCGTGGAATCTGTTGTAAGTTCTAAAACGGGGATAAGGCGCAGCAGGCTCCACCGAGCTTGACTTTGCTGAAGTCAGAATTTTGAAAAAACGTAACACGGTGAGCCAACAGGCTGTTTCAGGTATTGAAACGGGAAGAGGGCGCCGCAGGCGCTTCCGATTGATAATTTACTGCGATTAAACTTTTCAATAAAGTTATTTTCACTATATGTCAATGGGCTGTTGAAAGACCTGAAATGGGAAAAAGGCGCCGCAGGCGCCACCAAGCGGAAGTTTCGTAAAGTCGAACTCTTCAAGGATCGCGAACCAGCTGGTCACCGAAGGCGGCTAGTAAGTAAATAAATAAATAAATAAATAAATAAATAAATAAATGAAAACAAAAAATGAAAACCTAAGCCAATTTTTGTTTTCTAAATAACAGATATAAAATTCTGCGCAAACCAGAATTTAATTTAGTAAGACTGAACTTGCTTTAATCAGTCCTTCCATATAAAAGCATGCAGCAACTGTATTTCATTCCTTAGCATCGGTTACTACACCCATTTCTTAAAATTTCTTTGGTATATCTTAACTTAGGAGCTTTTTGGCGGATTTTAAATTTTTATTGTCATTTCGGAGCTTTTGGATGGCTATGGCAATTGCGTCAGTAAAGACCTTAGCAAGAAACGTTTGAACTAATTCAGTTCCGGATTTTAAATTTCGAAAGGGCTTCTGCACTGAAGCTGGTACATCTCTTAAGCACAATATTTCTTAATTTTATTTAAATTATATATTATACACATATTCAGGGCCCGAAATTTCAACTTGGATTACTTTCGCTGAAAAAAAAAAAAGTTAGGGTACAAGAAAGCACCAGCCAGTACCAAAATATATATAATGTATTTGAAAATATGTACAGAATAACTTTGTATATTATTCATATATATATTTTTTTCAATCTATTTTTTTTTTTTTTTTTTTTTTTAATTAGACAAAAATGTGGACTTTATGGGCGTGTCTTTGAAAAATAACTGCGACCGTTAAGGGATTAAATAAACCAGATTGCTTTTTCCCTCACTTTTTAAAATTTTAAAGTAACAGTTTTAATGGACGTGATGTTTGAAAATATTAAAATTAGACAACAACTGTTCATTACATATCATTTCAAACATATTGCTTGTAATGCACAACCTAGTGTTTTCTTTCTTTTCACTTTCTCTTACCCATAAGGTAGAGAAAGTATTGTTTTTGGGTCAAATTATCGAAAGTGAGATTTTGTTATATTTATATGTTCTGAGGTCCCCTGAATACGAAAATCATGTTTTTAGCAAATGGTCTGTGTGTATGTTTGTGTGTGTGTATGTCTCTTATCAGCATATCTCAAAAACAAATTATGGCAGAAAGTTCAAACTTGGCATTCTAAATGGGCGATGCTACATATAGGGATGCCACACTAAGCTTTTCGTTGAGATGAAGCAAATGGTTCGTGTACAGGGACGCCCAAGAGAAATCAAATACATTACGTCTGTTGACGCATGCGCGCCACCCCGTCGCGGATCACCGGGCAGAAGGCTATGAGAAGCCAAGTACAATGGACGTGGGCAAAGAACTTTAAATTTATTGACGCCCACAATTATTATTTTATGTGCTACCTATTATTTCTTCGTTGTATATAGTGTAAATACTTGATGTATGTGATCGTACAAATTAAAAATATTAAAACAACGAAGATGGTCCGTCGAAAATTAATTATTTGTAGTTAAATTCCTACAAAAAGTGGCTCCGTCGAGAAAGGAGCTTGTAATCAGCGACTTATGGATAAAAATAATAAATTGAAATCTTCCTTGAAAGGGAAGATAACTAGAATTGAAAACTATGTAGAAGGCACGAATGCCGAAAATTACGATATAGATATAGTGGAATTAAAAGTGAAATTAAAGAACATAGAACTGCTACAAACAAAAATCGATGAATTACGACAAAAATACTACGAAATTCAAGACTTGAAAGATGCTGAACAAGCAACCATAGATGACGACCTTGACTCATGTGAAGAACGTCTGGAAAAATTAGAGGTAAGAATTAATACTCTTATTAATTCTTATAAGAAATTTGATTCTCATAAAAAAATAAATGCGACTGAAAATGCATCTCAAGATGCCTTTGAAATTAAAACTCAAATTCCTCCTTTAGTATTACCTGAATTTTCAGGAAAATATGAGGAATTCAGTTCTTTTAAAGAACAATTTGATGATTTAATAACCAATAATGTTCATATTAATCAGTCGCAGAAATTATATTATCTTAGATCTTGTCTCAAATATGACGCTAAAAATCTAGTTAGTAATTTTGATACATTTGAATCATTATATAATGCATTAGAAAATCGCTATGATAACGAGCGATTAATTGTTGATATTCATGTACAAAATATTCTGAATTTTGAGAAAATTCAAACTGAAAATCCCAAAGAGATAAGAAACATGATTGATTGTATTCAGAAAAATCTGCGTGCCTTGAAAGTTCTGAAATATGTACAGAATAAATTATCAGATGTTTTCATTATAAATATTCTCGTAGCAAAGTTAGACAGAGAATCTAGGAAGAATTTTGAGTTGTCCCATAAATCCAAAAATGTTCCCACCTTTGAAGAATTTATCAAATTTTTGGAACAACGAGAATCAGTTTTATTATCTATTAATAGAACGAATATGACTAGCGGAAATAAAAATACTAACAAAAACTTTCCGGCTATTAACAAATCTAAAACTCTTTTAATGCATGAAAATAAAAACAAAAATTGTGTTGTTTGTAAAAATATTTATCACCCTATTTATAAATGTGATGCATTTTTGAAATTAAACATTAACGAAAGATTAAGTATAATACGCCTTCACAAGCTTTGTGAGGTTTGTTTTAGGCAAAACCATAAGAAAAATGATTGCTTATCAAAATTCAAATGCACCTGCGGAATGAAGCACAACAGATTAATATGTTTTTCTTCTGGCGCCAAAACCCCGGTTCCAGACTCAGATGAAATAAATTCATCCAAATTACCAGATATAGACAAACGGGTTGCGCAATTAAATGCTTCCGTTTTGAGTAATAATAGCAGATATTTAAAAGAAAATAGAAAAAGTATTCTGTTTTCCACAGCTTATATTTATGTTCAATGCGAAAACAAAAAAAGAATAAAAATAAGATGCGTTCTGGATTCCGCTTCAAATGTGTGCGTATTAACTGAAAAGATGAGTGAATGTTTAGGAATTAAAAGAGAAAAAATAAAAACTCCAGTTTCAGGTTTGAATGGATTGACCCAAAATATTAAGTGGAAATTAGATACCTTTATTTCAAATGAAGATTGTTCCTTTAGTGAACCAGTAGAATTTTTGATTGTAGATAAAATAACTGGGCTTACACCATGCAATAAATTAAACATTTCAGACATAAAAATTCCAGAATTTTTGAAATTGAGTGACGAGACATTTTTTGAACCGAATGAAATAGAAGCGTTAATCAGTGCAGATATATTATTCAAAGTTTTAAAGGATAATACTTATAAAATAAATGACGATTTGTTTTTTAAGGAAACCGAATTTGGATGGCTAGCGTGTGGAAAGGTTGAAGAAACAGAACTGAATAATTCGAAACAGTGTTTCGTTTTGTCAGACGATTCCCTTAGTAGCACTCTTAAACTCTTTTTCGATCTAGAAAGCATTGGAATAAGAGACGATCCAATTCAAAAAGAAAGTGATAAAGCTATAGAAATTTTTAATGAAACGATTCAGTTTAAAAACAAACGCTACGTTGTACACTTGCCTTTTAGAAGACCCTATAATGAACTTTCCGATAATTACACGTTAGCGAAACAACGATTTTTAAGTTTATGGAGACGTTTTAAATATGATAGAGAATTATATGAACAGTATAGAGAGATTATTCGTGATTACGTAAATCAAAAAATAATAGAAATAGTTGAACCCAGTACAGCAGAAAATAATTTAAACAAACCTATTTATTATTTGCCGCATCAGGCAGTAAGAAAGGAAGGTCGCTTAACATCCAAAACAAGAATCGTATTTGATGCAGGGAGTCATCAAAATAATCAGCTGTCACTGAATGATTGCCTATGGCAGGGGATAAATTTAAATCCGAATCTTTTGGATGTTTTAATTAATTTTAGATTAAACAAAATAGCATTTTGTTCTGATATTAAACAAGCCTTTCTACAAATCTGTCTCGCTGATGAACATAAAGACGCTGTTCGTTTTTTCTGGAGTGATGAAGAACCGCATGCACACAAAAAACCCAAATTACAGATTTATCGTTTCAATCGAGTTAATTTTGGGGTGTGTTCAAGTCCATTCTTACTCGCTGCTACTGCTAGACATCACATTGAGAAGTATAGAGAAGAATTTCCCACTACTGTTCGACTTTTAGATAAATGTTTTTACGTAGACGACTTAATTTCTGGAGGTAATGATTTTAACGAAGCACTTGAATTATCACGAAGTGCAAAATATATTATGGAAGCCGCAGGAATGTCCCTTAGAAAATGGATAAGTAACGATACCGAATTAACAGAGCAGTGGAAAAGCGAAAAATTTGATACATACCCTGTAGAATCTACCATCAGCTTAGGTATAAATCAGACAAAGATCTTGGGACTATCTTGGGATACTAATAAAGATAATTTGATTGTAGATATCAAGAGTTTGTTGAACTTTATATCCATAAATAAAATTACAAAACGTACCACTCTTCAAGCCGTAGGGAGAATTTTCGACCCCTTAGGGTTAATTTCTCCATTCACTGTCAGGGCAAAAATTATCATTCAAGATATCTGGACAACTAAAACCAAATGGGATGAATCATTATCACCAAATATCGAAAAAGAGTGGATGAAATGGTGTTCGGAATTACCCTTGTTAAAAGAGCTTGAAGTCCCTAGATTCATCCTTGATGCCACTTCCCCAGAAGATGTAGTTGAATTACATAGTTTTTGCGATGCTAGCAAAAAAGCATATGGCGCTGCCATTTATGTACGAACAAAATCAAAAAATGGTATTTCAGTAAAACTTTTGACTTCCAAGAGCCGTGTAGCTCCCCTCAGCGGTGTTACACTACCTCGCCTTGAATTATTGGGTGCCCTGGTCGCAGCTCGTCTGATCACCAAAGTGAAAAATACTGTAAACCTTAAAAGACCTTCTGTTGAGTATCACTGGACTGATTCGCAGATAGTGCTTTTCTGGATAAAGGGTACTAAAACCCGATGGAAGCAGTTTGTCGCCAACCGTGTTCAAGAAATTGCCAGCCTGACAAACCCTAACTCTTGGTTCCATTGTGCAAGTAAAGAAAATCCTGCTGACCTGTTGTCCCGAGGGATGACTGTTGAAAGCCTAACAACCAGCGCCACATGGTGGACAGGTGCTGAATTTCTGAAAGATCCTGAATTTCCGAAAAACAAACAATCTTTTATTGACTTTTCAGAACTAAATGAGGAAGACTACACTCCTGAATTAAAATCTGAAAATGCAGTGACTCTAAATTTGAAAAAGGACTTTACTATTTTGAACTATCTGATTAATCGTAGTAGTAGATTTTTAAAAATATTACGTATATGTAGTTTTCTTTTCAGGTTTCTTCACAATCTAAGAAATCCTTTAGAAAAGAAGAAAGGACCGCTGATGCCTGAAGAGCTCACAAAGGCAGAAGACTTCCTACTGAAACAGCTGCAGGAGGAAGAATTTCCTACTGAAATAGCTGCCTTGAAAAGTGGCGGTAATGTATCGCATAAGAGTAAAATTTTTAATTTATCCCCATTTTTGGATGACAATGGTTTAATAAGGGTAGGGGGGAGACTGCAAAATTCGCAGTTATCTTATTCGATTAAGCATCCTTATGTACTTCCTTCAAAAAATAAATTAACGGAATTAATTGTAAAATATTATCATGAAAAATATTTTCATATTGGTCCCCAACATCTTCTGTTTCAGGTTAGGCAAAAATATTGGCCCATTCATGGGAGAAATCTTTGTAAAAAAATTGTGCACAGATGTTTAGTCTGTTTTAAAGCAAATCCGAAAGTATGTGTACAAAAAATGAGAAACTTGCCAAAACAAAGAATAACGCCAGATAAAACATTTAATTCAACTGGGGTAGATTTGTCTGGACCCTTTTTAATCAAAAATAAATATGGAAGGAAAGGTCCAGAAATCAAAATTTATGTTTGTATTTTCATTTGTCTAGTAACAAAGGCTATACATCTTGAACTTATTAGTGATTTAACTTCACAAGCTCTGATAGCTGCGTTAAAAAGATTTATTTCGAGAAGGGGCAAGTGTCATAAAATATTTTCGGATAATGGGACCAATATGGTAGGCGCCAACAGGGAACTAAATGCCTTGTATAAACTGGTAAGAGATAAGGAAGAATCCTTATTCAATTTTTTTGCAGAGGAAAAAATAGAATTGGTTTTTATTCCTCCAAGGAGTCCAAATTGGGGTGGTCTATGGGAAGCAAATATCAAAGCGTTTAAATACCATTTTAAACGCATAGCGGGTAATTCAAAATTTACATTTGAAGAAATGCTTACACTTGTTACTCAAGTGGAAGCGATCTTGAACTCGAGACCACTGACTCCGCTAACTTCAAGTATTGAAGATTTAGAGGTTTTAACTCCAGCCCATTTTCTTATTGGAAGGCCAATAACGGCTGTTGTTGAACCTTCTTTAAATGTTGAGAAAAATCGCCTAAGTGCTTGGCAAAATATTACGAAGTCAGTTCAGGCAATCTGGAAAAGATGGAGTCTTTCTTACTTGAATAACTTACAACAGCGCAGAAAATGGATAATTGATAAAGAAAATTTAAAAATCGGAGACATGGTTTTAGTCAGGGAAGAAAATCTTCCACCATGCAAGTGGTTTTTAGGGCGTGTAATAAAGCTATATCCTGGTCAGGATAATAAAGTTAGATTGGTAGATATAAAAACTACCAAAGGGATTTACAAAAGATCCATCTCCAGATTGTGTGTGCTGCCTATCGAGGAGTAAGAATGAATATGAACATTTATTATATTAATTTACTGTATTATATATATTACTCTAAATTTGTTAGTTAATTATGAAAATTTCTGTTTATTATAATCAGTTAATCTTTTTTCTAATTCTATGTGTTGTGCGAAATATTGATATTATGTTACATTCATTTATTTGTTATTATTTTATCTATTCATGTTATGTGAAATTGTAAATTTGAAGTTTTGCAAAAAAAAATATTGTAAGTTCTTGCATGACAACATAGCAAGGCCGGGCGGGATGTTGACGCATGCGCGCCACCCCGTCGCGGATCACCGGGCAGAAGGCTATGAGAAGCCAAGTACAATGGACGTGGGCAAAGAACTTTAAATTTATTGACGCCCACAATTATTATTTTATGTGCTACCTATTATTTCTTCGTTGTATATAGTGTAAATACTTGATGTATGTGATCGTACAAATTAAAAATATTAAAACAACGAAGATGGTCCGTCGAAAATTAATTATTTGTAGTTAAATTCCTACAACGTCTATGAGGGAAAGTGCTGGTAAGTAGAGTTAAACATCTATACACTGCACTGAACCAAATGAAACGAATATATATATATATGCGTAAAAATATGTCTCGTGTAGAATATGGTACGTAAATTATTCACTGTTCGTTTACAGGGCTAGATAAAAGAGCGACAATAATTGCAAATTGATGGAAATGTATTTCAGACTGGGATAGGACTATAGGATTATATTTAGGTGCACCATGTTGTCTGTATATAATCTTCGAAAGATATACAGGGCTGCAAATATTTAAGCGATAACATTCTTTTTTGTTGTTAGTGGATGTGCTTTATTAATAATAATTTGCTATTTCCAGGAGAGGTGTTCAGGAATTGAAATGAATTCCTCACAGAGATAAGGTAAATAATGTATGTTTTTAAGCTAAATATTCATGGCTTGTTTTTTGCATATTTACACGTTTTGAGACTTCCTGATTATCGAAGTCAAGTTTTTTAACGTTTGATCTTTGTCTGTGTCTCTTAGAGTGACTTAAAAACGAATAATTTCAGGAGATCCAAATGTCATATTTTGAAGTTAATATAAGTTTGTTGCTGGGAAAGTTTGGTCAAGACTGATAAGTTTCAAGGAATGTTGCGTGTGAAAACTGTCTGAATAATTTTAAGTGAACGTTTAATTTTACTAACAGATTTAAATTCTATATAAATGTAGGTGCATTAATGAAACGGGGGGTTGAGGAGGGCGGTAGCCCCTCCCCCTCACACTGATATTATTATCATATAAAACTCTTCTGAAGCCTATTTTGAATTGTTTAACACAGGTTTACATAACAGTGCTCGTAAGCTTACGTCTTAATCTCCAACCAGTATTTATAATATTAAATTTCAGGGTAAGAGAAAGTCGTGTGAGTGACACACCAGATTAGTTTTTTTAAATAACTGATCTTCACCATTTGAATTTTAATAAAGATTTCTTTCTATTTCCCGAACATACATATGTAAGAAAAATATTGTAATCATGAAAAAATTCGATTTTGAGATTTTGATGTATTTATACGCTTTGAGGTCTCCTGAGTTCATTTTAGATTTTTTAAGATGATGTACTATGTATGTATAAATTGTTCTTGTATTCAGTAGTTCATGCATGCTATCAATAACTAATCTTCCTATAACGAAACCAATCTTTGTTTTGACGAGGATTGTGGAAACAGTTAAAATAATTCACTTTAATCATGTTCACGTTAACGAGGTTCGACAGTATATGTATGTGTGTGTGTATGTATGTGAGTAAACACGATAGCGTTTAAACATATTTTTTTGAATGAACTGAAAGTTGGTCACCGTGGCATAAACCCTATAATTTTGATGTACATAGCACTTATAGTTTTATTTATTTATTTACTCTTTTTTTTTTTTTTTTCTTTTACAGCCATACAAAGAAAATGCATAGATTTTTATGAATCTAGCTCATATAGATTTTTCCAGGGACACAGCAAAAATTTCTTTATCATTATGACCTACGGGTTCAATTTATTTGAAGTGGGATAGCGTTAAATTAAAGAACATACTGTTTGAAAAAAAGTACTCAAACACCTTATTATTATCTTTTGTTTCGTTTGTTAAACGACTTCTCTTAATTTAATTTATCTCGTTAATTGCTTAACCTTTTCCTTACGGGCGGGATTACCGCAATCCCAAGCAAAAATGTGTTTAAGAATACGGGGTTGGTATTACCGTCGTCCCAAACATTTCTTCCCCTAAAGCATGGGGCGCCCCATGCTTTAGGGGAAGAAATGTTTGGGACGACGGTAATACCAACCCCGTATTCTTAAACACATTTTTGCTTCGGATTGCGGTAATCCCACCCGTAAGGAAAAGGTTAATGTTCGGAAAATCGAATGGAATCACTCCAGATTTTATATTTTTATACGAGAATTATAGCGAAGTTGATATTGTAGAAACAGAATTAAAATTCATCAATTGAATTTTCTGTCTTTTAAATAACAAACAAATGTATATTTCTCTGAATGATACTGATAAAGCTAGTGGACTGGTCATTTTCTGTGATTCCAGGGCCGCCCTGGAAGCGATAGAAAATGGAGACTGCAGGCTTGCACAAGATATCCATCACTACTTAGAGGAAATTTGCCACCTTGGGAAAAGCTGCACTTTCCAGTGGACACCTGCACATGTTGGTATTGAAAAGAACGAGGAAGCAGACAAGCTGGCGAAGGAGGCGAGGGACCTAAACTCAGAAATTTGCAGCACCGTAACTTTAGGTGACGCTAATGCAGTTGCTAGATACAGATTGAAAGAAAAACACATCAAAAAGGAACATCAACTATGTGTTATCAATGCAGACAGGATGATTACCAAGACTATCTCCAGACTTAGAACCCAACACTTTGGTGGAATGACAATAAATACAGATGGCACCAGAACTTACAAATCATGTAGGAACTGCCTGTAGGAGGAACTCACCCCAGAACACATTTTCAACTGCCCGACCATCATAAGAAGCTTACAGGCCTTTGACGAATTTCCCTTTCAGGGAAATCTCTACAGCGACAAAATTGTGGACATTGCCAAGACCGTGATTTTGGCACATGGAATGATTTGATTTGACTTCAATTGGACACGACACCAACCAACCAACTAAATAATCTTAATAATTTTTATCATATAAAAAGCAAAATAAATAAAAATGACAAATCCTATTGCTTTAAGAGGTATTCAGATTTCACCAGGCGTCAAAAAATCTGTATCAATACACATTTTTTTTTTTTAAATATAATTTTTTTAATTATGTTTTATGCCCTGTTAAAACACTCTCAAGATTTAAGAACGCCAATGAGTTCTATTTAGGATTTGTAACTCATGATATTCTCGTGAAATAAATTATAGAATCAATCATACTTTACTACAATATGTCTTTTATATTTACTTTATTATTCACCACATAGCATATAATTAACAATACGTTTTGTAATTTTTTTACACTAGATTTACTGGGATGATGTAATTTATACCATAATTATACATTTAATATAGATGATAATATAATAATCTATAAGATTTCGAAAATTTTGAAAAAAAGAAAAAAAAAGTTAAATGCACATTTTAAAATTATTTTTCTTGGACCTATATTTTGTATTTATAAAATGCCGCGCATAATTGTAATAATAGAAAGACACGATAATTTCCTGTTATTTCAGAATATTTTCGCAGTCTGTTTCTAAAAAAGGAAAGCGAAAATTCTTTGCAAACATACCTAAAATCTCTTTTTGGATGGGAATCAATGCGATAAAAAAAAAAATCTGGTGTGAGACAACCACACGACTTCCATTACCCACTATTACACGTATTATATGCATTTTTGAGAGATAATGTGATTATAAAACATAAAAGTGACCTAAAGAGAAAATCGTTAGAGCCGTATTTGAGATACCAACTTTTGAAAAAAAATCAATTATTGACCAGAAAACAATAATTACATACAAAAGCATATTTAAAAGTGAGTTAAAATGGCGAGTTTGAAAAAAATCCGTACAACCGTTTTTAAAGGAACGCCTTTGCGAGGCCTGAAATTGAGCTATTTATACAGGAGGCCTATCAATTTTCCTGAACTAACCAACTATATCATTCGAAAGGACATCTAATAGAGTATTTATATAGCAAGTTTGAAGAAAATCGTTAGAGCCGTTTTTGAGATACGGACTTACGGTCCCACTTCCGGTTTTTCAATTTTCACCAAAATTTGGAAATTTCATCTGTACACCAGACGTATTTCAACTCTAAAGTTTCGCAGCTCTATCTTTATTAGTTTCTGAGCTATAATAGCCAGAAGATTCTCCACATACATACATACACACACAAACATACATACACACTGACCAATTGCCAAAAACCACTTTTTTGGACTCAGGGGACCTTAAAACGTGTAAATCAGGTGAAAACCCGATATCGAATTTTCAGACCGAATACAATATTTCCATTACCTACGGTAGTAGGGTAATGGAAGTAAAAATAATTTAATACTCGGCTTAAAGTTTAACATACATATTGAGTTAATTTGAATGAACGATATGATTTACCATTCTTGTGTATTTAATCTAAAATATTTCCTACATATACTGCCTCGCGTATCTCATTGAACATGTGTTTCGCCATTTTTCAAGATTCTCACGTATTTCCGAGGTAGGATGGGTTGAGGGACTTTTGGCGGACCTTGTATGTATGTATATATATATACATATATAGTTCTTCCTACTTCTTTTGTTGTGTGTTATTTAATGTACCGTAAGTCATTCTTTCATTGCATGTATTCTATGCTAGGAAGTTGCTAATAGTAGCATACAGTGAGTCTTCGGATGTTGAATTCATTTTACGAGGAACTGAACCTGTTGGACCCACCCTGTTGGAAAGTAGCATAGTCCCAATTTCCCACACACCTCCTTTCCCCGTCCTCCATGCGGAAAAACGTCTCGTGCCAACTGATCAACCCTCATAAAGTGGTCGTGTTCTGCAAATTGCAGCTGCCATCAACCCTAATGACATCAGGAAAGGGCCAATGATTACGTCGTCGACTACTTAAAAAGGAGATTGCGCAATGCATACATCTTCCTAAAATGTTTAAATACCTAATTATTCTTTCAGTTATTCTTCAGTTATTTCTTTGTACCTTTATTTATTTTGAAATAAATTTTGATTCATAAATAAAGTCTAGTTTTATTGGATTTTTTGAAGAGGATGAAATCGGGACCACTTTTTCACTTTTGCCAAATATAGGTAATTTTTGAAACACAGTTTTTTTGTTTTTTTTTTTGACTTAGTTTGGTAAAAATATTTTTGTAGTCAGTATGGATATGTTTAGATATTTGTGAATAGTTAGTGAATGTAACATCCAAATTTGGTACGTTTTCAGAGATAATTATAGCTTCCAGGGGCCTAAAGGTGACTAGGGGACGAAATAAAAGCATTTTACCTTACTGATAACATATTATTAAAAAAACATCATAGAGCACAAAAAAGCCCAATAATAAATATTTATTTTTAAACAGATTGTATCTCTTACTTTCAAACTTCCTAAAGAGCCCATGACCTGAAATAGATAAAAAAACATACCATTAGTGTTAGCAGAATGCGAAATTTGTACAGCATTATCAAAATATAGTGCAATAATTTATTGTGATTTTTAGTCAAAATACAATTTTAAATTTACTTTTTCCTTTTCTTTTTTTTCTTCGTAATTAGATTCACATTTAAAATAATAGGTGTAATTTAAAAAACGTAAAATCTATTTTGATATGTTATATACTTGAAATGTTACAGAAATGTCCCGTCTGTATTAGCAAGATGACAATAACTTGTTTAACTACAAATATTTTACATACTCGTGCTCAACTCTTTAGTACCGTCGGCACAAAATGTAGCAGCAGCATTTAATGCAGGGTATACTGAATATAAAATTTAAATACGAATAACAAAAATTCATTAGCTATTATATACTGTGCCGTTTTCAGGGATGGAACACGGGCGCAGAATTCATACCGGAATTTGTTTAAGAAATTTCTCTACCTATAATATCGTTGATTTAACAAGTAGAAAATTTTCTTATATTGAGAGTGGTATGAATTCTACGCCCGTGTTCCGTCCCTGCGGTTTAGAAGAGCACCAAAATGCGGAGCTTGCTTTCAAAAACAGAAAAACGTGTGCACTCGCAAGAGGTAAATGTATCGCACACATTACTTTCAAAATCAAGGTTTTTTAAAATCTTAAAATAAGATAACACTGCAACAAAATACACTGCAAATTATGTGTTTTGTTTGAATGAAGAAGAAAAATATAAAACGTACTAGCAAACTCCAAAAACTCACAACATTCGAAAAATTTGCCTGATCTCAATTTACTGATTCATTTTATTATGGTGATTTTCGTGTTTTAGTTTTCATGCAATTCTATACTACACTGAAGAGCCAAAAAAAAAAAAAAAAAAAAAATGGTACACCTGACGGAACACGATTAGGCTTTCGTCTCTGAAAGTTTACATCAGTGATGATTCGTTGAACAGATCGTACGCTGACGCTTGTTGATGCCCCAGCTTTCAAATCTGCAACAATTTGAAGAAGGTTTGCATATTTGTCATGTTTAATGATTCTCGTCAGTCGTCACTGGTCCTGTTCTTTCATGACCTTTTTCCGGCCACAGCGATGTCAGAGATTTGATGTTTTACTGTATTCCTGATATTCACGGTACATTCGTAAAATGATCGTACTCAAAAAATCCAAATTTCATAGCTACCCTGGAAATGATATAGCCCCTCTTTCGTGCAAAAATTGTAACGCCATGTTCAAAGTAGCTTAAATATTGATAACTTGCCATTGTTGTAGCAGCAGTAATCGATCTAACAGCTTTGATAGACACCTGTTATCTTACATAAGCACTGCCGATTGCATAGCGTTACTTTGATTGGTTCCATACTATGTTATTTGCATAGGGACGCATGTACCAGTTCTTTTTTTTTTTTTTTTTTTTGGCTCTTCAGTGTATTTCAAATGCAACAATCTCTATAAGACAAGGTTATGAGAAACATCGCTTTACTCTACCACGTTAAGGAAACCTTAAATTTCAATTAACTTACGAAGTTTTTGATTTAGAATATTCGCAGCCAATGACGTTCATGTAAGTATTCTGAAAGTGGTCATACATCTTTACGATGAAAACATCCCTAAAAAAAAACGTGCGAAATTTTGCCCTGTTCTGCCGTGTTAAAATTTTTTTACATTTCGAATAACTTGTGAAATTCTCAAAGATACAGTCGGCTGCAAAATTATTCGAGCACTAGCAATAATCCTTGCCAAAAAAAAGTACACTTAATACAGCTTTGTTAAATAAATCCTTATCGAGTCATGTTCTTAATCAGTCTAAGAACATGATTCGACAAGGATTTACTTAGCAAAACAGTCTTAAGTGTACTTTTTAAATATAGGAATTATTGGCTAGTGCTCGAATAATTTTGCAGCCGACTGTAGTACACATGTTTAAAATTAATGATGTTCATACCAATATCCTAATCGATAGTTAAAAGGCAGTGTGGCGACTTCTTTTTCGCACGGTTCTTTTCTTCCTGTGAATTCATCTCGAGACACATTAAGACACTGATCACGCTTTCTTTACTTTTAAAGATTTTACTTTTACTTACGGCACAAACATAAAATACATAAACGAACACATAAATTAACATCCAATAAAGTATTTTCAAAAAAACATATAGAATGGAACGTTAGTCCATCTTGATTCACATACGCACACACTGTTGCCACACTTTCGTACCAAACTTTTCAGTTCTTGTTTTGGGATAATCTCGAAATCAGAGGTGCGGCGTTCACAGGTAGTTATATGACTTAATAGTAAAACTTATGTAAAAGCTTATATATATATATATATATATTATCATTTCAAAGTTTACCAAACGTATAATATTTTATTTTGCAACAATTAATATATATATATATATATATATATATATATATATTCTTTGTATTGTAAATATTCGTGTAGTGCCCGTACATATATGTTAAATTTCAAGAGATATTTAAAAACTAAATCATAGACATAATTCTCAAACTTATTTTTTCCTTGAAATCTCGCCCAGTTAGCAGAGCGTCAGTCTGGTAATCGGAAGGTTGAGGGTCCGATACTCGACGAACCCTCGAAAACGCCATTAATGTACATTCGATGTAAGACCATCGAGAACATTAATGGCGTCTGGTGCTCGAAAAATTCTTCGTGGCTGAAATATTCTTTGTCTTATGTAAAATGAATAACTCTGAGGATTATCTAATAGGGGATGACATCCCGTCACGAAAGATAAAAATTGTGATGGCATGCCTCCGGACAACCCCTAAGGGTAAATCTTAGGCATCGTGAATTGCACGTTGCGTAGCTCTAGACAGTGAGAAGACAAGCCCACTCAGCATCAATTTTTTTAAATTTAGAAGAAGGGCACAGGGACAAAATATTTCATTTTTATTTTCAAACAATTCGTTTTGCTTTTTTTACAGGCATGTACTAGATACCTATGGAAGTAAAAGAAAAATGAATCACAAATATTGTATTAAGTTTCATCGTATATCGTAGTTTTCTCTGATACGAATTTTCATTTGTGAATGACCCTTATCGTAAAGACCTTTTAAGAAAACTGCTGAAAAACATCTCATTTAATCACCAATATCTCTATGAATTTTCATAATAGTCAGCAGGGATTTTTTTATAAGGTGCTCTATACAGTTGGGTTTTAAATTATGTCAATGTTCATTCGTTAAAGTGCACACATAAGCAGTAATAAATTATCTACTACAACTTCGCATATTTCTTTCAATAATAAATGTATGTGTTTTAAACTATAGTACAATTATTTAGGCACACGTTGTCATGTTTTCTGGAAGTTTCATGAAATTTGGAAGAAAAACATTTAGAGTTATAAAGTAAAAACTAGCGGGAAAAAAAAAAAAAAACGCAATTTTTAATAAAATATTTATAACTCATTAAATATTAATGTTATCTTTACAAAACTCTACACACATATAAAATATAACATTTATAGCCATATCTAAAATTTTCAGATGAATCAACAGACTTCCGGATACAGAGTAATTACCAATAGTTTCTATATTATTGGGTTTGTTGTTCGTTCCCTAAGGACGTTCGTGTCGAAATATTTGCTGAAAATACGAGGAAAGCCATGTTTTCCTTATTCCCAAAATCCAAAAACAATACATTGAATATTTTTCAAGGTAGGCGGGAAAACGTAAAAAAAAAAAAAAAAAAAAAAAAAAAAAAAAAAAAAAAATGAAAGTGTTTCCATTATTTTCTTAATACCTGTGTGTGTTCCCGTAACTTTCTAGTACAGGGCATACTAATATTTGTTTCTTTTCTTTTCTTTTCTTTTCTTTTTCTTTTTTAAGAGAAATAACTTTGACCGATCACTCGACACGGTGACAAACTCAAATGCCTCATCTAATAGGCTACCCACCGTTCAGTTATATATATTTACCTTATCCCAGCTGATAATTTAATCTATAAGTGTCAGTATTGTAGTTTGGTTTTCAAGCAATGCCATAGTACTTCCAATGCGACGATCCCCGTAATGCAAATTTATATGAAATAGTGCTCTATGTTAAGGAAATCTGAAATTTCGAATAACTTGCGAAATTTTGAAATTAGAATATTCGTAGCCAATGATGTTTATGCGAGCATCCTAAATGATAGTTTTAAAGTGATCTGACATCTTTACGATGAAAATATTCCTCAAAATGGACGTATATGCGAAATTTTGCAATATTATCCTACGTTAAAAAATTCGTAACTTTCAAATTACCTACGAAGTTTTCAAAGTTGAATTTTCATAGTTAATTATGTTCATTCCAGCATCTTAACTGATATTTAAAAGCTAGTCCGACATCTTTGGAGTAAAAGTATACCTCATAATGTCTATAGCAGACAATTATAATCGTCCTTCGAATGGCTACTTATCGACGACCGATAAACTTGTTAACGGCCGATTCTCTAATCTCATCAAGAGCGATGAATCTCATCGATAGCTCATCTAAAATGTCTCATCGGGAATAGTTGAATCCGATGATCGGAACCCGAAGAATTTTAGAAGTTGATACAATGAAAATCAGATGGAAAGACACGATTTCTATCGATTTTTCATTGGTTCGATATCTTTTTACGGTGAAATACTCCTCATCGAAAACTATATCTTATATACTGCTCTGAACTATATGTCCATGTTAATGCTCGAGCAAATTTCGAGGAAACGATGAAAGGCCAGACAAAATACAATCGATCAATGTTGCTAGGGGTACGTTTAAGCGAAAATTTGCACAAGTGCGACTTTCTTCCATGTTAAGAAAATCGCAAATTACGAATAACTTATGAAGTTTTTAAATCAGAATTTTGAAAATCAATAGAGTTCTTGCCAGTGTTATAAGTTAAAAAATGGTCCAACTTGACTGCGATCATTTCTTCTTGAGATATCGTGGATACAGACTAACAAAGTGAAGCACTGAAGAACTAACACACTAACAAACTGACACCCTACAGACGTGTACCATATCAATGTTATTATTTTCGAATACCTTGCATCAGAAAACGTGTAAAAAAAATCAAAAACCAAAGTCGAAAATTTTCATGATTACTTAAGTTCCCCATATTTATAGTACGATGAGGAACTGAAAAAATGAACAATCATCGAATTTTAAATTATAAATTGCGACGAAAGCTTTATTTAGAAAACTAGATCAAGCGGGAGGAAAAGAATTAAACTACCGAAAGTTGAGACTGTCTCCACAAAATGGGGATGTTTGGTCCCCTTAGATATATTCGATGATATATCTAAGAAATATGTTTCTACTCTAATGATTTTCTTCTGGACCACAAAAAGAATTTTTATTTGTGACCGTGCAAAAACATTAAGATTTTATATTTAATGCTCGCTTTTTACTCCGTGATGCTCGCGAATCATTTGTAGCATATTTAAATCACAGAATACAACAAACTTTTAATTTGTCTCTGATTTAAAAGTAAAAGAAAATTTTAAATTTGCTGTTTTTCGAAAGGAAAGTAGTTTTTAATGTGATACATTTTACATTTTTCATTTACTGCGGAATGGGCTGCGTCTTTTAGGAATTGTCAACCATGAAGCGGATCCGAGTAAATTTTTTCAAGACTGTGCAGCTTTACATTTGTTTCATACAAAAGATCATGAAATGAATTTACAGATGATTTTGAATTTTTATCCGCCAAAGATATGCAGATCATGTTAATTTCGAAAAATATTGGAATACGAAGTTTGTGATTCCTTTTTTGGATGAATTAATATTTGAATGTTTGTGTCACCAAAAGATCGAATGAATTTCGTAAACTCCAACTAGAAATTAACCATAAAACCAGAAATTGGATTGGCACAGCTACTTGAGAAAACCACGTTTAAACATCCTGTATTCAAGACGAAATGGAAACATTGGAAAGCCGGTGCTGAATAGAACAGTCGACATAGGTGAAACTTTATTGACTAAAAGCAAAAGTGGTGAAAAAGCAGTTCAGTGCTGAAATTTCTTTCCGAAATCATGAGCTTGGCACAATATTTCCGTGTTGGGGACTAATTAAGAAGGAGCGATGGCCTTGGCGTAATTTCAAATTTCAGCAATGCCTAGAGAATGTCGTGTTGTTATCCTCTTGTTCGTTTTGACGAGAAAATGAACACCTCTTTTGGTGCGACTGTCGCCTATTTAGCGACCGTCGCTCGTTCTTAACCAAACTCCCGTGGAATTCCAACCGTCGAGGAGACATAATGAAAAATGCATGTAATGAATAAGATTTGGAAAGACATTGCTAAAATATATTGCCAAAAAATATTTTAATGCCAATATAGTGGCGTCAACTCGAAAAATAAGGCCCTGAAGAATGATTTCCTTTGACTGGGTATTGATTTAGAAGTTGAGAAAGCTGTCGCATGGGACTCCCTTGGCAAAATTAGAAATTTGGCACGAAGGTAGATTGAATGTTCATCGTCAAGTCGTGCAGTTCTCTTCAAAATGGCAAAAAAATGTTTAAAGTCGCCAACTGGGTACCATACTAAAACTACGCTAATACCAATACCATATACTGTGTAAAGCGGCAAGATGGTGTGATGAAAGATAACTTGCACTTCTTGTCGTTATTTAAAATTCTGCCTTATCAAGTTGAGATGGAGACGCCATTATTCTAAAAATTATTCTCTGTTTGTTGAAATAATAAGAGATAATTCAAATTTTACGATCGCAGAATATAAATTATTTTTAGTGTTTATCCTTTCAATTTAAATATAAATGTACTCTTATTTAAAGGAAAAGCTCGCGCAAATCTTGAAAATGTTAAATGTTATTTTTTAGAATGATGACGTTCGCTAAAAATTGTATCTAATCGATAAGAAAACAGAAACATGTCACAATATAGACTCTCAAACTTATTTCCTTACGAAATTTAACATTATCTAATAGTTTCTTAACGAAACTGCTTTTGCAATGGATTATTTTCTTAACCGATTTAAGATTTTCCTGTATGAATTTTTATAAAAGAACCTATGCTTGTATATCATTTATGCCCATTTCAAACCAACAAGTACATTTTTCAACGACAAAATTAAATATTAATGTGTTAGGGTTAATGTCAAATTCAGGAAGTTGATACCACAAATACAGTAACTTACGACTTTATTACAAATATCACGAACTTTCTTAACAATAGAACAGGTTTCAAATCTTAGAAACAACTTTGAATCGCCCAACCACTTTCTAAAAGAATTTATGGTAGACTAAAATATTGTTACTGTCCAGACGCTCGTGCTTTGACGCTGCTCGTGCGTTAATTATTTGTTAAAGAAGTAGAAGTGATTGTTGAAATAATGAAAAAAAAAAATTCTTTAATTCGACAATTTCAGTGTTTCGTAAGTAACCCATTGTTGTATTTGCTGACGTAACAGCTTCGACATTACAATTCCCTAATTACACAAATAGAATGTAAAGTATGAAAACTGTTATGCTATTTAAAAAAATATATATGCATAATTTTAGTATGGGACCCCCTTGGCGAAATTTAAAATTTGGCACCAAAGTAACTCGCACGTTTCTCGCTGAAGTCTACTTTCGGAATTGCGATGGCCATTTTAATTCATCGCCAAAATGACAAAGAAAACTTTAAAATCGCTAAGGAGGTCCCATACTAACGCTGTGTCTTTAGCTAAATAAATAATATGTGTATAATGTATATATGCATGTGTGTGTGTATCACTTATTTTTTATTTAGTAACTGTTTTCAGAGTTGAATTAAATAACAACGTGTTGAATTAAATAATTATAATAGGCAATAGAGAAAAACGCATTGCTTTTGTTATTCAGGTTTACCCACATTTTGTTACGTTATTTAGGCAAAAATATTTTTCTGTGAGATAAAAGACTTTCCAAATCATCATAAGCTAGATGATGCTTAGAATACTTATATGTTTCCTGAAACAAACTAGTATGTCGTAGACACCACAATACTTTCTTCTACAAATTTACAAAATACAAATTATTTATTAAGTTATAATTTAATAAAATTATTTTCCATGAAGAATGCAGACGATTTTTATCTCAAAGTAGTATAAAACTAAATGCCGAAATAAAGTCAATTTTGTACAGACAGTTTTTTTTCCCCGTTAAAAATGAAAAAAATCGATAACTTTGTTTGGTACTGACGTATCACCGAAATCCGATTGACTATACTTTGTTTTTTAAATAAAGTGTTTTGAATTTTGAAAGTGTTTTGATTTTAAATAAAGAATTTTATTTAAGATTTGTCGCAAAATCTTTAGGTGTAGATTGGCGGCACTACGTATTAACTGCGGTGGCATTAATACGTAAGTACCCTTCGTTTGAAATCATCACAGATCTATATTTCAATCATTCAGTTTAAAGGTATTGACGAGTTGTTCTTGAAGATACCCATATTGAAAATTTGAACCCCCGCGAGGGGGGACTTCCCCTCCCCCCCCCCCGAAGGGGGGGGGGCAGCTGAAGCAATTCCCCTACATGCTCACACTCTTCTTTTCCTAATTTACTATTTTCAATAATTCATATAAATTTTACAATCATGCGTTAACAATAACATTATGCGCATTTATGCGAAATTTTCTTCTATACTGCAATGTTAAAAATTTAGAAAAAATAAATAAAAATAAAAAAAGATGTCCGCCAAATTTTGAACTATTGATCCCCATATCTAATCAACTTCAGTTTAGGTCAGGGTCTAATTAATACTATGTTTGATCAAATTTTGTCATTGATACGTGAGAAGCACCAAAAAAATTTGTCATAGACTAACAGAAACACAGACACACAAGCAACCATTTTCTAAAAATAGTCAAATCGCATTCAGGACATCTTAAAACGTGTAAATCCGTCAAAAACTGGAGTTCGAAAATTTTCACGAATCCAATACTTTCTCAATTCTCCTGGTGAGGTAGGTCAGTTTTAAATATCGGAAATCGGTGTTTCAAATAACGACACTACCAATTTTTTACTTTCTTCTATATTCAAATGAAGAAAGTATTTGCTTAGTAAAAATTTTCGACTTTTAATTTTCGATCTAGAACACGATTTGACCGCTTTTAGAAAATGTCTGCCTGTCCGTCTGTCTGTCTCTGTGTGTGTGTGTGACAAAAATTTTGTGGCGACTGTATCTCCGGGATTTCTGCTCAGAGTTGTATATAAATTTATATGTAGATGCATCTTGGCCTAAGTGAGTGCCTATCAACTTTGGGTGTCAACCGCTCAACAGATGGCTCTGCTACACAGCGATTTCTGCAATTTAAAGGAAGGTTATATTTCAGGTTCTGTTGTGTAACTTCAAACAAAACTTGATTTGTGAGAAGGCCATTATGAGACATTATGCTGATTAAGTTTTGATTCTTATTGGCCAACAGGAAACGCTGCTATGTTGTGAATTTCCTCGATAACTTGATGGCTGTATCTCAATTTCTATGGCATATAACTGTACGAAACTTGATATGTGAGGTAATTATTATAAAAACGCATTTTTTAAGATGTTATTTACAGGCAATAAAACGTTATTTACGGCTGTCTTTCTTTGGATAGTTAGTGTTAGTTTTATCTAAGATGAAAATCATTTGCATTAATCATGTTAAATAATTTTAATAAATAACAGTTTTAATAAATTATTTGTACTTAGTGAATTTGTATAGGAAAATAGAAAAGGATGGTGGAGGCCACAACATACTAATTTGACTAGTGTTGACTTTTTCCCCTCACTTGTAATTGTTATTATTTTTTTCATGCTATTTTCTATGAATTTGTGATCCCCCCCCCCTCCCTTGTTTTTCCCACATTCTAAACTGCAGTGGTACGTGATATACGTGACCCTAAAGCCTGGATCTATCAACGGGGTCTAATATTAGCACCGGTCTGGTCTAATATTAGCACCACCACAGTTTAAAACGTAGAAATAATGGGGAAAAAATAAAAAATAGACCATAGAAAAAAAAAAAAAAGCACGAAAGAAAACAAAATTGCACAATCACAAGTCTGGAAAAAACAACATTAGGCAGAAACTGCATGGAAAATAGACGAGGAAAAGTATTTGCGTTTTGGGCTTGTTTACCGATTGACCGCACTATGGTCCTAGGCCTGAGGAGAGTGCCCTCCACGGGGGTCTTTCTGAGGGAACCTAGCCCGTATTTACGCAAGTTTCGGTGAAAATCATGGAAACTTCGAAACGCTAGGCCTACGAGCGTGACCTGGGATCGAACCTCACGTCTGCCAGCTTTAAGCGCAGAACCTCTCGGCCACTGGTGGGCCGACGAGAAAAAGAATTCAAACGGTGGGACAGGTGGTCTCAGGGCCCTGTAACTATCTACGTCTCACAAGGTTGTACATTTCATACTTACCGTTGTTAAGTGCGGATATTATTGAAAAACTCTCTTTTGCCTATTGTTGAGCGATTTTGTTTAATTATTTTCGCCAGTTGTTGCTAAGTGTAAGTCTCGTAGGATAATTTTATGCATCAGCAAACATTCGGAAGTTTCAAACTGCACTACATTCAGCAATTTTACTTTTAAAATTATGTTTTTTTTTTTTTTTTTTTTTTTACAAATATTGAATTATAAAAAGAATAATATAGAGAAAATTATAATATAGAAGTAATTTTAAGAATTAATATCGGTCCATTATTTTGAATAGGGATTTCAATTCAAAATATAGAGTATCTTTATATCATTTAATGAATTATCAATGTTCCTTTAAATAATTCAGGTCGACTGCTCCTTCCCCTAGCACGTTTTCTTCTTTTCAATTCCGCTGATCTGGTCAGCAGGCTTGTAGCCTAGATAATAGCCGTCATAAACTGTTTTTAACTTTTTTGAAAATCAATAACAAATCAAAAATTAAAGGAGCTACCATTGTTTCAGAATTTGAAAAAACTAAATTATAATTATTAAATTACTATAAATAATATTTCATCTAAATTTTCTTCTGTATTTTATTTAAATAATATTTTTTTAGGGATTAATTTTTGTATTCCATTACAGATTTGTAAACAAGTTTACTTTAAATGCATTTAGAATAATTACTCATGACTTGTTGAACCACCAATCCGTGATAATTTAATTAAATTATCGATTTTTTTCATTTTTAACAACTAAAAAGTATTTTTTAAAGTGTCATTTTGTAGAACATAGAATTGATTTTCTTTGCATTTTTAACACTATCCTTCCACCGGTATGAAAATGATTTGCATTAATCTTGGAAGATACAATTTTAAGCAATAATTTGCATGGTATATAACTGTATAGGAAAATACAGAAGAAAGTTTTGTGATGGTCACAACACACTAGTTTTTTTTTTTTTTTTTTTTTTTTTTTAACTCGCTATGTGAACTCTGTTTTATATGTCTTTACACGTATGTCAGTTTTCTCTTACTGGAAAAATTTTTAGGTGCTTATTAATTTTATTTCTTCTGACAACATTATCTCCAAAAAGTTTACATAATAGTAAGTTTACACATTATAAATAATATTATACTACTGGATCTGCAGATCAGGTGCCTCAACGTTTTATTTACCTCACTCATTACCCAGCTAATAATTTTCATTTATTCCATATCATTTAAAATGATTATATATATATATATATATATATATATATATATATATATATATATATATATATGATTAACTAGCTACTTAAAAAAAATACCTTTCTGAGGGGACTATCACCCCCTCAACCCCCCCCCATTGTAACTGTCTGTCTATATCTATTTATGCGTACATGCATATATATTTCCTTGTAACTCATAAATACTTCTACCAAACTTCATGACAAATGCTTGCACAATAAGTTGGAATTATTTTGTGTTGCCCTGTAAACAAATGACCAGTTCTATGTCTAACAGAAACCATGCTTTAAACGTTCTAATAACATACGTTTATTTCATTATGTTTAATGGAGTGTAGCCACGTTAAAATGCACTTGTAAGAAGCAACGTCTATATTGTTGTACGAAATTCTTTTATGTGTTCCTGCACACTAGCCACAGTAATTATATACACCAATAAAAACTATACAACTAATTTATTTATAACTCACTACCATTTAAACCAAATTTAACATCATTTGGATGATTACAGAATGTCATCGGAATTCTTGTGTGTGGTCCTGTAAATAAATTATTTAGTCTGTAGATACCTAGAGAAAACATGCATTGTTATAGTGTATGCTAATTCCAGTATGCTGAATGTAGCATAACGAAATTTTACATAATTTGGATGATTATGTGACAGTCTTGGAAGATTTTGGAAAGGTCCTGTAGGGGAAAGTTGGATAAAACGTGATAGTCGGACAAAACGGGATACGTCGCCTATGGGCCCGGCTAGTACAGCTATCGAGCGGATGACGACAGAAACTTGTTCTCGGCCATCATTACATCATTCTCAGTTCGTCCCGTCTCAAGACCACTAGTTGATGGAAAGTTGTAGTTCTTAGAACTTTTTTATTCTGTTTTCTTGGCACTTTCTACATTTACGTGCGTTGTTTTCTACATTATTCTGCCTACATATATGGGAATACAATTCCGGTGAATATTACATTTGATTAAGCATTTATTAACGAATATTCTCATGTGTAGTCTATCTAATTTTCCTTTCACATTTATGCAGCAGCCATGTTTATTTTGAAAAGTGTCGGAGTTGGACAAAACGGGACACTTATGAGTTGGATAAAACGGGATACAGTTTTTTATATACTTTTCTCAAATGACATCGTAGGAGTAGACCAGCCAACAAACCTATGAGGAGACAGCCTACGGACAGACCAACCTGCAACATCCTCAGGGGAGAAAGGATTAGAACTCTCTTGTTATCGACCTAAGCTACTCTTTTCCATCTCTCCAAAGTTTGTTCTAACTGTACCTCAAGTAAAGGGACATCGCCCAGTAAACAAGGCTGACAAGAGAAAAAAGAAACTGTACCAATAACATCATCTCCATATAAGAGTGAGTTAGAAATGGAAGAAATAGAAATGATCATAAAACTACATGAAAATTAAAGAAAAGGCTGCTAGGAAATCCTTCTAAAAATTCTAAAAAGAAGTTTATAAGGAAAGGAAATGGAAAAGAGGAAGCAAAAGAGCTACCAGGTCCAGCCAAACCTGAAAGTAGGCCTATAAAAGAATGCCTAATCCTGTTGTTAAAAGTCAAAACATAGAAAAGTTTAATAAACCTTCAGCAAGCAGACAAGAATGCATGTCGTCATTGTCTGAAGATGAAACAGAGGGAGAAGAAACCTGCATATATTGTAATACACTGTACGTCGATTCTAAGGCTGGTGAAGGTTGGATACAATGTTCTGGATGCCAAGAATGGGCTCACGAAGCGTGTTCTAATGACTTTTTATGCGACTTTTGTTCTGCTATAGGCCTAAATAAAAGGTCTTCTTTTCCATTTTCTAAATAAAAATATTAAAAACTTTTATTTTAAGTCTCTGATTACTGAAGACATTGTTCTTTCAAGTGGAAATTTCCCTTTACAGTTTTCTGTCAGTTAATTGTGCTTTTCAGTTAGTTTTACACAAAAAATTAAACATTGTAATCCCTATCCCGTTTTATCCAACCCAGGTATGCTAAAACGGGATGTGTAAGAGTTTGGTAAATACTTATTTTTACTATTTTACAATCATTACAATTAGTTAAAAATATGTTTTTTGTGTGCTTCAATAACTGTTGTAGTTATAAAAAAAAATTGTGTGGTTTTCTTCAACATATTTTCCGTAGTAAAAAAAAAAAAAACAAGAATGGTATCCCGTTTTGTCCAACTTTCCCCTACTACATGTCTAAGCACACGTTTTCTTCCGAAAGCATCTCAATAATGTATGCTAATTTCATTTTCTTAAATAGAGTGTAACCATGTTAAAATGAGGTTAAGCGAAAATCTGCCCACAGGCCGTAGTGATAAGAAAAACTTTGGTGTGTCCCTGTACATGAACTACAAATACAATACACACCGAAAAGTCTACAGCTAATTCGTGTGGCTCATAAACTGGTGTACCAAATTGCAAGTCAATAGGGTGATAATTTGCGACCGCTATCGCGAAACATACACCGTGACCAATAAGTTCTCATACAACTTTTAAAGCACGTTAAAAAGTTGTACATATGTGTTACTGTAAGTCCCAATTATTTTGCAGGCAATTTAGTGTTAGGTAAAAAGTTATTGCAAGTGTAAATGTTGTACAAATTATAATTTTCCTTTACCTAGGTAGAATGAAAAAATTGTGATAAATAAATTCATCAAAGGACTGTAGCCGATTGAAATTTTCAGAGACTTGAAAGCCAGGGGGGTGAAGAGAGATTTCATTTGCAGAACTATCAGAAGGTGTAATGAGACGTCATCTGTCGATGACAGAAAAATATCTGGCGGACCGAGGTCCGTTAGGACAAAAGAGGCTGTGAAAAGAGTCAGGGAAAGGATACGACGAAACGGACAAAAACCTGCTAGAAAACTAGCAAGAGAGCTCAAAATATCGAGAGGACCAATGTTAAACACTCTGAAAAAGGTCCTTGGGTACAAGGTTTATAGAAAACGTAAATTTTACGGGGTTTCGTAGTTTGTTAAGATGAAAAGGAAGCAAAGGGTTGAAGAAATTCTAATTTGGCACGCTGGGGATGAATATGTCTTTTCAGACGAGAATTTATTCATTTTACAGCAAAGTCTGAACCCCCAAAATGAGAGAGTATGGTCAGTTTCTATTGATAACATCCCTGAGGAAGAGCATTACGTTCCGCGTTATCAAAATGCTTCGTCTCTGATGATTTAGGCCGCTATTTCCAAAAGCGGAAAACTCCAGTTAGTCTTCATTGATAAAGGAGTAAAAACCAATGCCCAATATTATAAAACTAAGGTTTTGGAACAAGTTTACTGCCAAATGTCCAGAGTATGTATGGGGTGCAATACTTCTGCTTCCAACAAGATGATGTCCCTTCTCATACCGCACGTTTGGTTCAGGAGTGGTGCAGTCAAAATTTAGCTGACTTTTTGCCAAAGAACGAATGTCCTCTCGACTCCCCGATCTGAACCCGCTTGATTTTTTTCTGTGGTCATATATGCTCTCCCAACTGAATTACTATAAAATTACCGATTTGAGAAAATTCAAAATGTAATTCAAACGATATGACAGGAAACGGGAATGGAAGCCGTGCGTGCCGCATGTAATGGATTTGAAAAGAGACTTAAGCTCATTAAGAAACTAAAATGCGGAATTATTACAAAGCATTTATTGTAAAGATAATCAATGATTACTACTTTAATTTTATGCAAAAAGTTTTTGTATTTTATTTACTTTGTGTTACTGTAATAAAAATTTGAAAGTGTATGAGAACTTATTGGTCACGGTGTACAAACGGACGAAAGCATTACTCCCTTCTCAACACGGAGGCCTCCAGTAAAGATTCCGGCAATTATGGAAGTCTAGTTGTTGTTACACGCCAGATTTATTTATTTCATTTGGGGAACAAACATTTAAACCATGTTTTCTCCAAAAATAAAGAGAATTGAGTCAGTGATCTTTCTTTGAACTCAACGTAAAATAATATGTCTACATATCTTCCTAGGGACTAGTAATACATCCAATCAATCTTTATTAAGTGTTTAGTAATTTTTAAATTTATTGGTTTTTTGTGTTTTCTGAAAAATTGCATCTGAAGGGGAAAAAATGGCTTGATTGCTCGCTCCTCATTCTTTTACCTAACCAGGTTTATGTGCCAATTCGTTTCTTCTGTGCGCAGGCAATGCTCTCGAAAGAGGTGCTTCCGCAGGCAGTGGAAAATCGTGCTCTGAATGTTTCAGGCAGGTAAAACATTGCCGATTGTAGCAGAGGCCCGTAGCGAAGATTTGACCGATTAGATTGGAATTTCGTTTCAGTGTTTATACTTTTTGAGATATTTATATTTAAAAGGGATTCATTAATATATAGTCACCAGCGAATTGCATAATATATCTAAAAAGACGCATATTGCTTGCCATTCTCGTTTGGATTTAGCTTACGTGATGACAGCTCATAGTGTACAAGGGCGAGTGACAATTTCCAAAGTTATATTAGCCGGGTACATGACACTTTGGTCCCGTCCTTTTGGTCTCGCCATTTTGGTCTGTTTTGATCCCACATTTTTATCCGATATCAGGGGCAATCAAAGTATTACAAGAAAAAAAAAAAAATCTGGAGTGACTCCACTCGACTTTCCGAACATTGAGTAATTAACAGTTTTGTAGATAAAGTAAAGAAAGAGGAGTTGTTAAACAAACAAAAGAGAGAAAACCATAATAGAGTGTTTGAGTATTTTTCTCCATATATTACACGATGTTTTATTTAACGCTACTGAACTTTGAGCCCATAGATCATAATGATAAAGAATTTTTCGTTTTGTCCATGTAAAAACCTATAAACGCTGGATTCACCAAAATGCTTATAGTTAGTGCAGCAGTGATTTATAATATTCATATAAATTTTCAGCTCAATTGAATAAGGCGTTTAGATGCTATTGCTTTTTTAAAAATTGAGTCCCATAGGCCATAATGATAAAGAATTTTTCTTTGTGTCCCTGTAAAAAAACTGTAAGTGTTAACTAACCAAAATCTATACAGTTGGTTCAACTGTGACCTATATCATGTGTACAAATTTTTTGCTCAGATTAATAAGGCGTTTAGACGCTATCTCACTTTTAAAAATTTGGCCCCATAGGCCATAATGATAAAGAATTTTTCTTTGTGCCCTTGTAAAGAAACTGTAAGTGCTAAATTCACCAAAATCTATACAGTTCGCGGAACTGTGACCTATAACATGTTTAAATTTTTTTTGCCCAGATTAATAAAGCGTTTAGACGCTATCGCACTTTTAAAAGTTTGGCCCCATATGCCATAATGATAAAGAATTTTTCTGATGTCCCTGTAAAAAAACTATAAGTACTAGATTCACCAAAATCTATAGGATTCGTACTATGGTGACTTACAATATACGTACCGACTTTCAGCTTATTCGAACAAAGCGTTTAGACGCTAGCGTGTTCACTCACAGACATACACACATACATACACACACACATACATAGATCATCTTAAAAATAGTGAAAACGGACTCAGGGGACCTCGAAACGTATAGAAATATCAAATTCTCAAATTCGGATTTTTGACATGATTACAATACTTTCCTCACTATAGTGTTCGGAAAGTAAAGATTTGATGTGGCCACCACATGACTTCCTTATACAACCATAGGAATATACATATTTTTATGAAAACATTGACAGTTTTGTATGAAGTAACTGATTCAAAAATATACAGGCAGGTTCCAGTCCACAAACATTCCTTAAAAAAAAAAAAACTGGTATTCGAACCAAAATAATCACGATAATACGATTATATATGCCGCCAAGACAAATATACTAATTTTTTCAGGAATAGTACTCAACGAATTGTTACAGAATATCTCATTGGCAAATGCACACCTATGCCATTATGAGGTTCATCACCAAAACTAAATTCAAAACTGGTGTACAATCGATAAATAGATTTAAAAAACCTCTTTACACATCATAAATTTTAAGCCAGCGCAACCGGTTTTGAAAGGACGTATCCTTTCTTCATCAGGTGCAAAAAAAAAGGCGTATCCTTTTTTCATCAGTCTTGCTTTTGCCTCCAAGGCAGTAGCACGTGTTTTTTGCACCTGATGAAGAAAGGCTACGTCCTTTCGAAGCCGGTTGTGCTGGCTTAAAATTTATTGTGTGTAAAGAAG
This sequence comes from Salticus scenicus, assembly GCA_963930645.1. Taxonomy (NCBI): domain Eukaryota; kingdom Metazoa; phylum Arthropoda; class Arachnida; order Araneae; family Salticidae; genus Salticus; species Salticus scenicus. Next base: position 15,388,428 of record OZ005662.1, on the reverse strand, counting down.
TTTTTAAAATCTTTTTATGCCTTTATGTTTGCTATTTTCATGTACAATGAAAATCATTCGCGTATAGCCTACCCAGTTTTGTTTTCTGGCAAAATTTAGTATCAAGAAAAGATAAATTTTACCAAAAAAATTAACTCAGTCAAAATAGAGAAAGGATTTCTGGCTATCCTAAAACGGATTTGTCGCAAAATTTTATAGCTAATTTCGCCATACTGCAAATTAGTATCCAGCGTATAGATTTTTGGTCTTGGCATCGAATTTGGCGACTTGACGAACGAATTTGATGAAAGTTTGTAGTTTAGGGTTGCCAAAGTTTGGAAGCTCTAATTTTAATAATAAGAGAGTTCTAGAATATTCTGAAAAAATTCATTTGTTTATTGTGCAGAACTAAATTCTTCGAAAGTTATATAAGTGAGTCACAAAACTATATAAAAATAAAAAGGCCTTCGTCAACTAGAACATGCTTATGTCTTTACAAATTACTTTCTATACGCAAAAGTGCTGACAACTTTCATAATAATATCATTACGGACTCTACCATTAGCTTATTTTGAAATCTGTATGTTGGTAGGTCATATATAATGGCCAAAGTCTTTGTATATTTGCCATTATGAATACAATTTTCATAAATATCTCCAAAACGGATAGTCAAAGAAAGACCAAAAAGGGAGATGCACAACAAGGTGTTATAACAAACCAATATATACCAATTTGCAACGTTCTACGTCCAATCGTTTTTGAGTTATGTGGGATACATACACAACACACACTCACACACACACACATACAGACTTCAAGAAAAATCGTGTAAAGTCGCTGATATCTCTAAAACGAGAGCTCGTGTTTAGACGAAATTTGCAGGTGTACAACTAGACATCATGACTGTCACACGTATAAATCTGCAACATTCTGCGATCATTCGCTTTCGAGCAATGTGAAATACCAAGTAACAGAAAGTTCTAGTAAAAACTAGTAACTGAAAAAATGTTTAAAATTTAGATATTTAGGTATTTATCTTTGTACAATGGAGGAAGCAGGTACGTAGGACAACAAAAAAAAAAATACTTGTGGAAAATTCGAGAAAAAGAGAATTTAGAAAAATATTTACTACTGGATGGTTAAATATATACAACCTTTGTTGAAAATGATGTAACTGAAAAACGCATAGAACTAAAAATTTATAATCTCGGTTCGAATTTAGAATGACAAAAGGTATTAGTTATAAGCGAATATACAAACATTATTAATTTATCTAAGCCTCCTAGATTTCAGTTTAAATAAAAAAAAAAATACGTGTGGCACTCGAGGACTGCCGCGGTAAAGCTATTGCATAGCATTTTTTATCAACTTATGCAATTATAATTATTTATTTATTTTATTTATGCAGTATTTTTTTTCTTTGATATTAATTCAAGTTTTTTCTTTGATATTAATTCATGTTACACTTTTTGAGCGTGGTGACCGATAAGAAAACAAATTTTTTTCTTTTATTGAATAAATGAGAATATATCCGCAATGAGAGTATATCAAAAATATCCGCAATCGATTTGTAGGTATCGAAACCTCGATGTACCAAATTTGAGTGATCTAACTCTATTTTTTGAGAAAAGGTATTTTAATAGGTTTTTAAAGGCCTGCAAGTCGAATGGGGATATTCAAGTTTTTTCTTTGATATGATTTCAAGTTACACTTTTTGAGCGTGGTGACCGATAAGAAAACAAATTTTAATAGAGAAAAGGTATTTAATAGGTTTTAAAGGCCTGCAAGTCGAATGGGGATATTCAAGTTTTTTCTTTGATATTAATAAATAAGATAACAATAATGATAAGAAAACAAATTTTAATAGAGAAAAGGTATTTTAATAGGTTTTAAAGGCCTGCAAGTCGAATGGGGATATTCAAGTTTTTTCTTTGATATTAATTCAAGTTACACTTTTTGAGCATGGTGACCGATAAGAAAACAAATTTTAATAGAGAAAAGGTATTTAATAGGTTTTAAAGGCCTGCAAGTCGAATGGGGATATTCAAGTTTTTTCTTTGATATTAATTCAAGTTACACTTTTTGAGCGTGGTGGCCGATAAGAAAACAAATTTTAATAGAGAAAAGGTATTTAATAGGTTTTAAAGGCCTGCAAGTCGAATGGGGATATTCAAGGATTTTCTTTGATATTAATGAATAAGATAACAATAATGATAAGATAACAATAATGATAAGAAAACAAATTTTAATAGAGAAAAGGTAGTTAATAGGTTTTAAAGGCCTGCAAGTCGAATGGGGATATTCAAGTTTTATCTTTGATATTAATTCAAGTTACACTTTTTGAGCGTGGTGACCGATAAGAAAACAAATTTTAATAGAGAAAAGGTATTTAATAGGTTTTAAAGGCCTGCAAGTCGAATGGGGATATTCAAGCTTTTTCTTTGATATAAATTCAAGTTACATTTTTTGATCGTGGTGACCGATAAGAAAACAAATTTTAATGAGCGTGGTGACCGATAAGAAAACAAATTTTAATAGAGAAAAGGTATTTAATAGGTTTTAAAGGCCTGCAAGTCGAATGGGGATATTCAAGGATTTTCTTTGATATTAATGAATAAGATAAAAATAATGATAAGAAAACAAATTTTAATAGAGAAAAGGTATTTTAATAGGTTATAAAGGCCTGCAAGTCGAATGGGGATAATCAAGTTTTTTCTTTGATATTAATTCAAGTTGCACTTTTTGAGCGTGGTGACCGATAAGAAAACAAATTTTAATAGAGAAAAGGTATTTAATAGGTTTTAAAGGCCTGCAAGTCGAATGGGGATATTCAAGTTTTTTCTTTGATATTAATTCAAGTTACACTTTTTGAGCGTGGTGACCGATAAGAAAACAAATTTTAATAGAGAAAAGGTATTTAATAGGTTTTAAAGGCCTGCAAGTCGAATGGGGATATTCAAGTTTTTTCTTTGATATTAATGAATAAGATAACAATAATGATAAGATAACAATAATGATAAGAAAACAAATTTTAATAGAGAAAAGGTATTTTAATAGGTTTTAAAGGCCTGCAAGTCGAATGGGGATATTCAAGTTTTTTCTTTGATATTAATTCAAGTTACACTTTTTGAGCGTGGTGACCGATAAGAAAACAAATTTTAATAGAGAAAAGGTATTTAATAGGTTTTAAAGGCCTGCAAGTCGAATGGGGATATTCAAGTTTTTTCTTTGATAATAATTCAAGTTACACTTTTTGAGCGTGGTGATCGATAAGAAAACGAATTTTAATAGAGAAAAGGTATTTAATAGGTTTTAAAGGCCTACAAGTCGAATGGGGATATTTAAGTTTTTTCTTTGATATTAATGAATAAGATAACAATAATGATAAGATAACAATAATGATAAGAAAACAAATTTTAATAGAGAAAAGGTATTTTAATAGGTTTTAAAGGCCTGCAAGTCGAATGGGGATATTGAAGTTTTTTTCTTTGATATTAATTCAAGTTACACTTTTTGAGCGTGGTGACCGATATAAAACAAATTTTAATAGAGAAAATGTATTTAATAGGTTTTAAAGGCCTGCAAGTCGAATGGGGATATTCAAGTTTTATCTTTGATATTAATTCAAGTTACACTTTTTGAGCGTGGTGACCGAAAAGAAAACAAATTTTAATAGAGAAAAGGTATTTAATAGGTTTTAAAGGCCTGCAAGTCGAATGGGGATATTCAAGTTTTATCTGACCTACTTTATACACAAATTTTACGCGTACAGCTATTCACTGTTGTACATATATGATAGATACCTATACACCTATATACTTTCTCACAAACAGCTGCTTACGTATTCGTCCGATTTCGGAGCAGCTCGTCTCGATTCGTGCGAGCTTCGTATAGCCGAAGTCTACCGAAGTCTGCCGAACTGTGTTAGGTTTTTTTTTTCGTTACGGAATTTTTCGATTCGGTCGCCGCGCTGAAAGCCCGCGATAAAAGCTATACAATAGCTTAATAAAAGGTTTTTAATGTAAAACATTGTAATGCGGCTCTTAATTATCGCATTCAAATTTACAGTGCTCGAACACAAAATTTGCCTGAATTCGATGCTTTATCCAAGCATCCCTTTAAATGTTAGAGTTTAATTATAAAAGCTGGTGCGAAAAATCTAAATAATGATCTTGGGATTTAATTCTTATAGATATGCTAAACTTGAGTAAATACGTCATACAAATTTGTTGATGTATTCGGTGTTTATACTAAGCCTTCATTGCATGGCAAAGACTATTGGAATAGAAAAAAATGCATGATTTGAAAGTTCCTAATTGCCTTTCTTCAATGCATTAATATTTCAAAAGATATGCTGCTGGATAATCGAATAAGTTTTGTGACCTCCTACTAGAAATTGATCGTCATGCAAAAAAGGATTTGAATAGATTAAAAAAGAAGTACGTTTACATACCCTGTATTCAAGACAAAACGAAAACGTTGTAAAGCCGATGCCGAATAGAATAGTGAGTGAAACATCATCAAAGTAATAAAGATGCAGTTAGCATTGCTCCAAATTTAATTTGGCGCAATATTCACATGTTGTTGCAACTTCTCAGAAAGCATTATGATATATCTGTACTGATAAGTATAAAGGATTTAAGTCCATATTCTGGATTTTTCAGGAGACGAAAAATAAAGTTAAACTAACTAAAAACTAATCAGAAGAATCGATTAGGAAAAAGGGATTATGTTGGTTTATACCTTTATACCATTCAGTGATTGTCAACCTTCATTTAATTAAGGGAAAAAATTGAATTAAATATTTTATACCAAAGATGAATGCTAAATTTCTGATTTGAGTCTTTTTTTACCTATGGATTTTCTCAAAGACTAAATGACATGGATTTAAATCCTTTATACCAATCGATAGAGAATTTTTTTCTGAGTCTGACTGTGTACTTAACTCAAAATCGACATTTTTGGATTTAAACCCTTTATACTTATCAGTACAGATATATCCAGGAAACAAGATTTTGAAGAATGTCGCCAAAAATGATTACCAAATTTTCTTTTAGCGCCAACAGGGAGTTGAACTGCATTCCAACTTAAAAAAATAGATTAGACTATATTTGAGGGTGCCCCTTGATTCTCACCAAGTTGTGATCGCGGTAAATATATTTTTACCACTTAGGTTAGCCTATTTATATGTATTGGTTATATGTATAGAATTATATGTATATAGTGTATATGTGTTGTATGTTATTAACAAAAATGTGCCAAACAATTTCGCTAAAGGGGCACCCTCAAATATATCTTTACCAAAAAATAATGTTCTGCAGATATCTTTTTCTCTCAATGCATGTTATTGATTTTATCATGAGTAACATGAAAACGTTTTTTCCTAGCGATTTAATATTGCTCTACAACGGAGCTTCCATAGCCGTAATTTATACTGATGTAGCTAATTGTGATATTTTTTTTTTTTTTTTTAAATAATCAGGTAAGATATAAATCTGATGAACTTTGAAAAGCAGAATACGAGTATTTTATATTCAATCACAATTTTTAGAAATTCAAGCATTGGGAACTACGGAATAAGAAATGATTACGGAATAAGAAAAACGGCGGAGTAGAGTGATAAAAGACAAAGTTCCACTGGATGTCACCATTGACAATACTACCCTATCAAGTTGAGATGAAAATGCCATTATTCTATAAGAGTTGCATTCACTGGAATACTGAGAAATATTTGTAATTCTATGATAACTGTTTAAATTATTTTTGCTTTACGAATTTTTATTATTCTTTCAATTTAAATATAAATGTGCATTTGTTAACTTGCGTAAATCTGAAAATGTTAAATGTTATTTTTTAGGATGATCATGTTATGCAAAACACGTTGTCTAATAGTCGATAAATAAGTGTGAATGTATTTAATTTTAAACTCTTAAAAGTATTTTCTTACAAAATTTAACATAATGTGATAGCTTCTAAAATGCTTAACACTTTTTCCCCTTGATCTATTTACATTTGAGACGTTTTAATTTCTGAATTTCTAATTTGTTCAGAAACCTATTACAAATATCATTTTATAACGTTTGTAATGTTTATCTACTCATGCTCATTTATAATTGTAAAAAAAGAAAAAGAAAAAAGGAAAAGACTGGTTTTTTACAACGTTATGAATCGATTTATTTGTTAAGATTTATGTCTAATTCATAAATATTATGTTGGTAAATTATATTTACTTAAGCTACGATTTAAAATCAGATGATTCCCAATATGTGAAAAAATATTTTATTCGTATTTCAGGCAATAAGTACAGTAACTTACGTCTTTCTAATTGATATCACGAACTCCCTTAGCAATAAAACTTGTTTCAAATCTTAGAGCAACTTTAAATTGGCCAACCACTTTCGAAAAGAATTTATGGTAGACTAAATTATTTCTATTTTTTAAATTGCTCGTGAGTTACTGTTGCCACGTGCATTGAATAATTGTTATATTTAAAAGTGCCTCCTTGCTCAAATGATGAGTAAAAAATTCATTGATGCAAGAATGCTAATGTTCTGGTTCTTCAATTGTTATATTTTCTAACGTAACCACGTTCCTATTTTCATTAACTGACCAGACCAATGTACGCATGATAAGTATTTGCTGTTTTTCAAAAAGAAAATATAACGGAAGATGATTATAAAGAAATAAAAAATACGTTTCCATTTGAGGACCTTCATGTTGTTTGGCTATACGCACGGCGACACTCAACGAATGTGCTTTCTAGGATTGAACCATTTGAGATTTTCATTTCTCGTGCATTACATAAATAAGATATATTTGGAATAATTAACAAAATAATCTATCTATTGATATATGTATATATACATACATGTTTGTATCTGTATCGGTTATAGACTAAAAAAGCAGGCGTGCTTGACCAGGCGTGCAGATGTTTTTTCCTTTTTCATTTGATAATCTGAGAACGCCCGTGACTGGGCTCCGCGGCCATCACTACCACGCACGTAAAAAAAAAAAAAAAAAAAAAAAAAAAAAACATCACTGGACAGCCCCACCTGGTTGTGCATGAATCTAAGAACGCCCGTAACTCGGTTCCGCGGCAATCACTACCACGCACGTAAAAACTAAAAAAACATCACTGGACATCCTACTTCACTGTGCATGAATATTAAAACGCTGGAAACTCGTTTTCGCAGCAATCAGTATCATGCACGTATATACGCTTCGCGCCACATAATATAAAAAATAAAATAAAAATAAAAATAAAAAAATCACTGGACACCTTTACTTCGCTGTGTATGAATCTAATAACGCATAGAACTCGTACTCTTCCTGTATTTTTACTTTATTCTCCCAAACGGGAAGAAAAATCGCGCAAATGGGAAAAATTTTCACCATTTCGCGCAAATGGGAATCGCGCATATTGGAAGACACCAATTTGATTTTTCAACAAGCTGCTTTTATTATTACGAGGCCTAAAGTTGTCCATTTTTTAATTCTCATGGATTTAAATTTAAATGTTGCTCGTTCGCATACACATATTTATTGCGCAGTTTTATCTTAAAATGTATTTTTATGTGGATATTATTCGGCCATGTATTGTATTAAAGGCTAAATCCTGTTTAGTGGCGGAAGTGGGTAAATCTATCTTGCGATAAGGAATCTGTGCGATATCTAACAGATTATTGGAATGCATGAACATTAAAAGTTGATATAAAAACGGCCTATTTAACATTCTGAAAAAGAGAAAGAATAAATAAATAAATAAATAAACCCCTTTGGTTCAATTTATAACCCTTACTAAATCGTTTTCCGTTGTTCCCTTACAGGCTGTTTGCCAAAATTTCTGGCTACCCTGTGTAGATAAAAGTTTAGTGATGTCAAGTTATTACAGTATTTTACTGGAAAAAAATAAGTTTGTGGCATTTAAATCTTCAACGCCAATAACAAACTAGGTGGCATAGGTGGACTCTGCACAGTTCCCCATCATATTTATATTCTCATAAATTTCTAGTGCGAGACATATTATAATCAAGTTAAGAGAAATGAATTTGACCAAAGCTTGACACAGTGACAGAATGAAATCCCCGCCTAATAGGCTATCCACCGTTCGCTTCGATATATTTATCTTATTCCAATCCATTAATTTATTTTATCAGGGTCAATTCCGTTATTTAGTTTTCATGCTACTACTTCCCATAAAATAATCCTCAAAATTTCTATTTATATGAAAAATTTACAATTTCGCTATGTTCATAAAATCTTAAATTACGAATAACTTACGAAATTTTCGTATTAGAATATTTGTAGTCAATCATGTTTAAACAAGTATCATAAATGTTTTTTGAATTCGTCTGGTGTATTTATGATTCTCAAAATGGACGTTTACGCTATATTTTCTTCTCTGCATGTAAATTCGAAATTTTTTAAATTAGAAAAATCATAGTTTATGATATTCATGCCAGTGACCTAAATAATATTTCAAAAGTGGTTTGACATCTTTATGATGAAAATATCCCTTAAGATTGACGTTTATGGAAAAATTTGCCCTATTTTGCCATGTTAAGAAATTCGTAAATTTCGAATAACTCCCGAAATTTCTCTATTGGAAAATTCGTAGTCGATAATATTCATGCCAGTATGCTAAATAATATTTAGAAAGTGGTCTGACATCTTTACGATGAAAATATACCTAAAAATTGACGTTTATGTGGAATTTTGCTCTATTATGCCATGTTAAGAAATTCGTAAATTTTCAATAACTTACGAAATTTTTATATTGGAAAAATCATAGTCAATAATATTAATGCCAGTGTCCTAAATAATATATCAAAAGTGGTCTGACTTCTTTACGATGAAAATATCCCTCAAAATTGACGTTTATGTGAAATTGTGCCCTATTCTGCCATGTTAAGAAATTCGCATATTCCAAATAACTTGCAAAACTTTCAAAGTAGTATGTTTCTAGTTAATGATGTTCATTCCGAATGCAGAACTGATATTTTAAAACTGTCCTCACATCATTTTAGTAAAAATTTTCAACTTAATGGACGTTTAAGTGAAATTTTGCCCTATTCTCCCATGTTAAGAACATCGTAAATTTTCAATAACTTACGAATTTTTATATTGGAAAATTCATAGTCATTAATATTCATGCAATTGTCCTAAATAATATTTCAAAAGTATTCTGACATTTTTACGAGGAAAATATCTCTAAAAATTGACGTTTATGTGACATTTTGGCCTATACTGCCATGTTAAGAAATTCGTAAATTTCCAATAACTTGCGAAATTTTCAAAGTAGCATATTTATATTTACTGATGTTCCATCCGGCATCAAAACTGATATTTTAAAACTGGTCTGACATTCTTACAGTAAAAAGTTTCAATTGAATGCACGTTTAAGTGAATTTTTGTCATACTCTCCCATGTTAAGAAAATCGTAAATTTCTAATAACTTACGAAGTTTTTTAATTCGAATGTTGCAAATGAATAGGGTTCTTGCCAGTATCGAAAGTAATATTGTAAAACTTATCTGACCTCTCTGCGATCATTTGTTCGTGAGATATCGTGTACAAAGAATAAGAAACTAACTGACTAACAGACACCCTACAGATAGACACCATACAAATTTTGTCATTTTCGGATTCTTCACACCTGAAAACGTGTAAAAAAGTCAAAAAACCGAAGTCGAAAAATTTCCCGATCACCTAAGTTCCCCATATCTATAGTATGATGGGGAACTAAAACTAGTATGTTGTGGCCACCACATGACTTTCTTCTATATTTTCTTATACAACACTCAGTAAAAACAATTTATTAAAATTATTATTAAAAAAAATATATCTTTCATGATAATGCAGACGATTTACATATTAGAGAAGTAGTATAACACTAAATATATATTTAAAAAAAAATTACTATTACATTTTTTTTTTTTTTTTTTTTTAAATGAAAAAAATCGATAACTTTATTTTAAATTATCGCAGATCGATAGTTCAATCATTCGTTTTAAAGGTGTTGGCGAGCTCTTCTGAAAGATACCTAACATGAAAATTTACTCCCCTTTTGGGGGGACTTCCCCTCCCTCCCCAGGTGGGGAGGCGAGGCTCCTACATACACAAACTTTTTCCCAGTTGACTGTCTCTATTATAAATAATTATTTTAAATTTCATAAGATTCTTAAAAAATAATTCTCTTTATGTACATTTATACAAAGTTTTGTCCTATACCCCCAAGGTAAAAATTTAGAAAAATCGGGATGGCAGCGCAAGCTGTTGGACAATTTTTACTAAAAGTTGATAGGCACTAACTTATATCAATGTGTAACTGCATACAAATTTGTGTGAAATTCTGTGCAGTAGTACGGGAGATACAGTTGCCACAAAATTTTGTCACACACACACATACACAGACAGACAGACATTTTCTAAAAATGGTCAAATCCTGCTCATCCATCAGCTTTCAAAACAGGTAAATCCATCAAAAACCCGAGGTCGAAAATTTTTACGAATCCAATACTTTCTCCTATTGAATATATAAGAAAGTAATAACGGAGTATTTAATGTCGAAAATTTTGTATACAGCAGTATAAATATAAAAACATTCAGCTATAGTTAAGGACGATGCTAACCTTAGAGGACACTTCATCAGGAAAATAAATTTTTAGTTCCCCATCATACTATAGATATAGGGAACTTAGGTAATCGTAAAAATTTTCGACCTCGGTTTTTTGACTTTTTTACACGTTTTCAGGTGTGAGGAATCCGAAAATGTCAAAATTTGTATGGTGTCTGTCTGTAGGGTGTTTGTTAGAGTGTTAATAAGTTAGTCCGTTAGTTTGTTAGCCAGTGCACACGATATCTCAAGAACAAATTGTCGCAGAGAGGTCAGATCAGTTTTAAAATATTACTTTAGACACTGGCAAGAACTCTATTTATTTGCAACATTCGAATTAAAAAACTTCGTAAGTTATTAAAAATTTACGATTTTCTTAACATGGGGGAATAGTACAAAAATTCACTTAAACGTGTTTTAAATGAAAACTTTTTACTGTAAAAATGTCAGACCAGTTTTAAAATATCAGTTTTGATACCGGAATAAACATCAGTAACTATAAATATGCTACTTTGAAAATTTTGCAAGTTATTGGAAATTTACGAATTTCTTAAAATGGCAGTATAGGGCAAAATTTCACATAAACGTCAATTTTGAGAGATATTTTCATCGTAAAGATGTCAGACTACTTTTGAAATATTATTTAGGACACTGGCATGAATATGAATGACTATGAATTTTCCAATATAAAAATTTTGCAAGTTATTGGAAATTTACGAATTTCTTAACATGGCAGAATAGAGCAAAATTTCACATAAACCTTCATATACATCTTGAGGGATATTTTCATCGTAAAGATGTCAAACCACTTTCGAAATATTATTTAGGATACTGGCATGAATATCCTAGACTATGATTTTTCCAATTTAAAAAATTCGTAAGTTCTTTGGAATTTACGATTTACTTAACATGTCAGAATAACGCAAAATTGAGCATAAACTTCCGTTTTGGAGATCATAAAAACATTAGACAACTTCAAAATTACACTTATCATATTTGTTTGATGGATGGATGGTTGGGTTTTACGTCACACTAGTGCTGCGCAGATGGGCAATTGGCAACGGTCTAGGACACACCCCTAGAGGTGGTCCGGAGACTTGCCATCACAATTTTGATCCTCCACGGAAGGGATGGCTCTCCCGCTTCGGTGACCCCCAGAGGTATAATTTTTTATGGGAACATGGAGGACATTGCGGCCACGACATATTTGTTTGAACATGATTGAATACAAATATTCTAATAGGAAAATTTCGTATATTATTCGTAATTGACGATTTTATCAACATAGCGAAACTGTAAATTTTCATATAAATATGAATTTTGAGGATTATTGCATTGGAAATAGTAGCATGAAAACTAAACAACGGAATTGACCCTGATAAAATAAATTAATAGATTAGAATAAGATAAATATATGGAAGTGAACAGTGGATAGCCTATTAGGCGAGGATTTCGTTCTGTCACTGTATCAAACTTTGGTCAAATTCATTTTTTTTTTTAACATGATTATAATATGTCTCGTACTAGAGATTTATGAGAAGATAAATATGGTGGGAAACTGAGCAGAGTCCACCCATGCCAACTAGTTTTGCTTGTGAAAGAACCAACCCACTTAAAGCAACACCAAATAGATCTATATTTATAACAAAAATTATATATATATATGGTAAGGTGGGGTAAATTGGGTGCATGGGTGGGAGTATACTAAATAATAATAATAATAATAATAATATAATAATAATTTCTATATATTAAAAATAATACAATATATATATATATATTTGCATTGTATAGATTGGATGGCTGCACAGTTTTACCGCTACAGGAAAAAATAGTGACAACTTAAAAATTATCGTTTATAATTTAAATTATTGTTCTACGTACTAAAAAGCTTTGCCCGCTTCGTTGGCGCTATTTAAATGAATTGTCAAAATTTCATATCATTATAAGTAACCTAAGTATCCCTCTGTGTTCGGTAGAGGGTTTCCCGCTCGCAACATGAGGAGTCAGGGTCCTCATTGCCTTCTTACTAAGTTTTACGAAACCTGCAGATCCCATAGATTTCCCCATGGCAAATTTAGGGCTAAAAGGGAGGTCTCGAATTTGCTCCTTCGTACCCCATCCCCCAAATAAATAAATAAATAAAAATAAAATAAAAATAAAATAAATAAATAAATAAATAAATAAACTAAAATGCATTTTTGGAAATATTTTAAAGAAGACACATATCTGTTTTCAATATGTTTGTAACATTTTCAGTAGAGTTCTACTCAAAAGGACGAAATTTTCGAAATTTCCTCCCGAAAAATGATTTTTCCCCTGTTTCTTCCTGAAAACAGTTGAAAACGATGGTTTACTAGGCAAAAAAGTGTCGGTATGTGTGTAGTGATAAAGCAGCAAAGCATTTTGTGGCGTATATGAAATATATTCCCATATACATAAAACAAGAGTTAAATAAATAAATAGTTTATATTAACATTTAATTTAAAAAATATATATATCCTTGATAGGAATTTTATATATTTTTGACTTAAAAATGTTTTATCTTAAAATAATAATAATAATATTTTTTAAGCAGTTTGTAAACATTTTACTTATTTCCTCGTATCCACTTTTAATAGAGAATATATCGTTTTGGGGGTTGAATTTTTGAAATAAACTTTGATTATAATAACATATTTTGGGGCATTTAGAATCCGAAAATTAAATTTTTGATAGTTGGTATGTGTATCGATCTGTCTTTGTGCCTCTGTGTGTAACTTAAAAATAAGCATTAGCAGGAAGACCAAGTTTATAATTCTAGATCAGTATCATATAGGGATGTTACTTAAGAATTTTAACCGAGATCACAAAAATGATTCATATACAGGGGCATACAAAACAATTCTAGTACATAGCGTCTGTGTTAAAAGTTTCTCTTTAGTACATTTTACCATCATTAAAATACACTTAGCAATTTAGCATAGTTAATATGTATATATATCCGTAAAGACACGTTTCGCACAAAATATGGAATGTTAGAGGCTATGTATTTCCAAATTGCTGAAAATAGATTTCAAGATCTTTTATGTGTTTTTTATTTTTTTTTTCTCATTTTTACTTTTTTACTGTTCTAAGTACATTATGTGGTGTGTATACAATTTAAAGACAATATACCAGACTGAGATCAAAATTCAACAAATGTATTTTTTTTTTTTTTTTTTTTAGTGGATGCAACTGATGTCTACTAAAAAGCAGATCTGAAACTCCTGTCGATGAATTTCTCAGATATCCGTGTGATCTCGTCTTTGATTACTTTTTAACTTAATAATTCTTTCCGTCTCTCTCTCCAAATGTCTGTCAGTGTGCACTCACATTTCGGTAAATATTTTTAGAATGCACCCTGAAACCGATCTACATTTTTCAGGCGGATCTATTCCGTTGAACATTAACTCAAAACGTATGCTAACGTCCTCTCTATTTCTACCCTTACCATGGAAATATTTTTATTTCAAATCGTGCAAAAAGTTTCGCTATACATTTAATATATTTCGCGTGCTACACGAAATAGGCTAAAATTTTAATTGTAACCGTTGAATTTTAATTTCTTATTTTTCGAAAGAAAAATACTTCATTATATTATAACGATAATAACTTAATTTTCTTCTTTACATCAATCTGGATTTTCTTCTGTAGAATTTGTCTAATCAAGAAATGGATGCGATTAAAATGTTTCGAGACTCTTGAATTTCACATTATAAAGCTTTTGTCGCGAAAACATTATGAAATAAGACTATGGATAACTTTAGATTTTTATAATGGAAATGCAAATTAAAGTCGCACCGAAAGGGTATTAGAGGGCGATATAATGCAAGGTTTGAAAGTTTGGGATTGTCTTTTATCGCTATGTTAAGTCTGCATATGTAGAGTGCCAAGAACAGACACCGATTGAGTTTTGGAAACTGCGACTGGATATTATCCATAATATGGCTTTGGAAGTAACCCGAGAGAACTATTACCTGTATTCAAGACAAAAAGGAATACATTGAAAAGCAAAATAAAACAGGCGAAGTGGATGAAAGAGTGGCGTTAAAAAGCATTCTTCACTAAACCATAAAATGGTGATCATTCAACTTGGCCCACTGCTTAACATATTTTCCAATTAAAAAAAGTCAATTTGGCGCGATATGTTTTTATGTTGCAACCTTCCGGGAGACATATAATTATGTAAAGTGAAAAAGATTTGAATCGTTATCGCCAAGAAATAACACCAAAAGCAATTTTAGCAACAAGTAAGTAAATAGTTAAACAAGTTTATAATGTTTTAGCGGTAAAATTATAACCGCTAAATTATAAAATTAAATTATAAAATTAACTAAAATTATAACCGCTAATTATAAACTAACTAAATTATAAAATTAACTAAAATTATAACCGCTCTCGACGATCCTTTCCTCTCAAAGAGTATTCGGATTATTCAGAAATACAAAAATATGTAATGATAAGCTATTCTAGATCGCAATGGAAGATACAAGTATTTTATAGTTGATCGCAGATACAATTTTGGGCGCAGCTTTATTATAGGGTCTCCTCAACAAACTTTGAAATTTGTCACCGAAGTAGTTCAGACATTTCTCGCCATAATCTTTATTTAAGCAGTTGCGATAGCCCTTTCAATTCATCTCCAAAATGACCAAAAATATATGAATTCGCCAAGAGTGCCCCATACTAAAGCTGTACCTTTTCGATACAGATGAATTTATTGAAAAAAAAGAAATGTTTTTTGCAATGCTGAGAGTCGTTAGAGCATAGATTTTATATCTGTCGTCCTTGGTGATTTTTATAATTGCAATCAAAAATGTAATAGGAAAATACTTGCCAGATGTATATTTTTGTAATACGTGTTGTATGAAATATTGTTTCATATTATTGATTTCTCTCGTAATATACGTTTTAAAAATAATCAAGATTTATATATATATATATAAACTCTATTCATGGTGTCAAGTGTCACCTTCCGACAGAATCCACAAGAAGTATGCTCCACAGCTTCCGGTCCAGTGTCCTTTCAGCACTTTTTTGATTTTTAAAAGGAATTAAATGTGTTCTCCAGATAACTTGGCGATCTTATATAAACACATTTTGTTTCCCCAAGGACGACAGATATCAAAACTGTTTCAGTTAAAATAACTTGTGCCTATTTGAAATTTTCATTTTTTTTTTAATTGTCATGTTTATTTCCTTGAAAAATTTTATATAATCGATAAATAAATAAGATATTTTCCTACAATATTTTTTGACAGTTTCTAAACTAAACTACTTATCTAATTCATATATATGCATTAAATTTATTATTTAGATTGTATATTTTCTTAATTGTGCGCAAAATTCTATTGCACAATTAGAATAGGCTCATTTATAATAAAAAAATTGTCTTTCAACGACCATTAAAATTTGATTGAATTTAATTTAGATCAACTTCAGAAAGATTACGAAATTTAGTAAATTACATACACTTGTGTTAGGATTTGATATTAGTTGACTTTCATTACATATGTTTTTATTCAATACGAATTTAATGGAATGAGTATAGTAACTTACGTCTTATAATCTCAGTCTTTTAAGCTCTGTTAGAAAAAGATATTTGAACTTTCACAATAACTTTTAAAACGCAGCAAATTTTCCAAACGACTTTCGAAAAAATTGTTTGGAATACTAAATATTTTATTAGTTTTTGATGCCACAGAATGTTTCTGTTGTTTTCGCTCGTGCATTGAAACAATATGCAGTCTAACAATGCTTGTTTATTGAAAAAAAAACTAATGTATTAATGTAACAATGCTAATATTTGTGTAAACACTTGTTACATTTGCTGAATTTTCGAAAGGAATGAAAGAATAATAAAGACGATAAATGATAGGAAAACATATAATGGCGGAATATAGATAATATATATATATATATATATACATATGCATAAATATGTATGTTTTTTAAAGTAACTTTTCCGTTCGATGACGGCAACATTCTATTTGGCGCTTTTTTAGCGAATCGTACAAATTTTATGTATTCATTTAATTCAACCTTTTTTTTTTTTTTTTTTTTTTTTTTTTTTAACTAAAAAATAATTAAGATATTTGTAAATTTATTTTTTCGTATATTAATTGAAGCGCATACTTTATTTGTAATTAAAAGCGAGATAAATACGATATCTGTAAATTTATTCTTTTTAAATTTATTGATTATTATTTATATTATTAAATTATTTATTACACTTATCATTATTATTTTTTACTTATCTGTAATTTAGTTAAATGTTTGAACATAATTTAACAGTTTATCGTGGGGGACGTGAAAAATTTCCACGAAACGACAGTTATTTATCAGAAAAGTAACAAACAAAAAAAAGTAAAGTTGCACTCTGCTGAGTTCCCCATCATATACAAGTTTTTAAAAATTTATAGAAAAGGACATACTGTATTTAACTTAAGAGAAATGAGTTTAATCGATCGCTTGACGCAGTAACAGACTGAAATTCACCAACAAATAGGCTACCCACCGTTCAGATACATATACATTATCCTAATTTGTTGGTTCGTTTTACTGCGATCTGTTTCGTAGATTTGTTTTCAGGCGATTCCATATCAGTGCAAAGCTGCCCCCCATAATGCAAGTTATTTCAAATCTCCATGTTGGAAGCTTCTATGAAATATTGCTCTATTTTGCTATGGTGAGAAAATTTTAAATTTCGAATAACTGACAAAATTTTTAAATTGGAATATTTGTAGTCAGTGATGTTGAAGACAGTATCATGAAAGACATTTTAAAGTGGTCTGACATCTTGACTATAAATATATCCCTCAAAATGGACATTTATACGAAATTTTTCCCTATTCTACCATGTTAAAAAAAACATAAATTTCAAATAACTTGCGAAATAATTCAGTTTCCCTTGTTAAT
Organism: Salticus scenicus; assembly: GCA_963930645.1. Classification (NCBI taxonomy): domain Eukaryota; kingdom Metazoa; phylum Arthropoda; class Arachnida; order Araneae; family Salticidae; genus Salticus; species Salticus scenicus. The sequence continues at coordinate 15,370,896 of OZ005662.1, read as the reverse complement.
GATGCTCATGCCAGCAACATAACTCATATTTTAAAGCTGACCTTGCTCCTTCAATGTAAAAATATTCCATTTAATACTCATTTAAGCGAAAATTTCCATTATTCTCCCACGTCAAGAAAATTGTAAACTTCGAATAATTTACGAAGTTTTTAAAGTAGAATGTTACAAATATACATAGGGTTCTTGCTAGAATCATAAGTAATATTTTAAAACTGGTTCGATCTCTGTACGATTTGTTCTTGAGATATGGCGTACACAGACTAACACACTAACACCCTACAGACGGATACCATATAAACATTTTTAATTCCGGATTCCTCATGCCTCAAACGTGTATAGGAAGTAAAAACTCGAGGTCGAAAATTTTCGCGAATGCCTAAGTTTCCCATACCTATAGTATTGTGGGGAACTAAAAAATCTGTACAATTAAAAAAAAAGTACATCTAAAAAAACTTTCAATGCCTATGAAGTAATTTGCATAAAAAACTCAAGATTGGAAAATTAACAAAATAATTTTACGAAATCTTTGGATTGGTCTTTATTTCGGAATGATTTTTTAAGGATTTAATAACAACATTTAGAATTAAATCACCAAGAATAATGTAGCATTTCTAGTTTACTGTTTTTGATAGCTTAACTGATGATCGATTTTAATAATAATTCGATACCCATCACCTGTAGTACGGGATTCAATTTTCACGTTTTTCTAATGTATCCGAATCAGACGTGACAAACGTATTCATTTGTCACACTCCGATAGTAGAACGTGAGAATTTTTTTATTCTTAGCCTTTTACTACGGCACATTTTATCTATGTATTTTTGATGTACTGTAGTAATGAACATTGTACCCTTGACAGTTTTTAATTAAAAATCTTAAACTAGTATGTTGTGGCCATCACAAAACTTCCTTCTGAGTCTTCCTAGACAAATTCACGCCGCCAAAATTATTTTTTAAAATTATTATTCATTATAATTATTTTCAATTGTGAATACCGACAATTTTTTTTTTTTTTAATCTCAGATAGATATAATCCTCAACATCGAAAGACAATGTTGTGCCATACAGGCATATTAGGGAATTAATTTATTTTTGCAGATACCTATATTTCGAAAGTTCGTTTTAAAGGTATTGACAAGTTCTTTGATAAATACTCATATTGAAAATTCTCCCACTTCCCAGGGGAGAAACAATGCACGAGATACGAAAACTTATTTTGGCTACTTGTTACTGTTATAAATATTAATTTGTTAATTTGACAGTGGTTGGTTAAAGCAATCTTCGTAATGTGCATTTGTATACAATTTTGTAACAGACTGCCGTAATAAAATTTGGGCAAAAGCCGAAACACAGTGCCAACTATGGAGCGGTGTACATAATGATAGACACTCATCAAAGTCAGAGCTGCAAATAAATATAACTTTTTCTGGAATTTTGTGCATTAGATCTCGAGCTAGAGTTGACAGAAATTTTTTGTCGCACGCAAATGGACAAATGGTACTCAGAAATGGTACGAATAGTATTTTTATTCAACTTTTTCTAGAATATTAATTAAATAAAGTAAATTGGTCGACTACAATCTGCCTATGTCTTTATGAACTACTATCTACACTCATGAATGTTGACAATACTGTCGTAATATTATGAATCAGTGTTCCATTATTAACTTCTGATGAAATCTGTAGAACTGCAGATAATTCTAGGTCATTATAGACATGCATTAAGGGTAAAGGTTAAAAAAAAAAAAAAAAAAAAAAAACAAGCTCTTGGATTATTTTATTTTTCTTTCAAAAAAGGCGAATTTAATTATTCAAAAATAGGATTGAAACATGAGTGATTCTACTTGATATCAGATAGGCCTATGCAGATGGAAAAGAGTTCCAGTTATGCGATATCCGCCAAAATCACTATATGCTTCATCCCTACATTTAAGTGATAAAATTGGTGTTCTTTGAAAAAGAATATAAAATTACACTAATACGGCATATATTTCGTCCTTTACTATAATTTTGTGTGGATATCTCTTAAAAAGAAAGTCATAGAAAGACCAAAACGGAGGTGCACAACTAGGTATTATGATAACAAACCAATATAAATTTGCAACATTCTAAATCCAACATTTTTTAAATTATGCGAGATGTACACTGCCACACATGCACCTCTCCTAGTAGCATTGATCCATCGTATTTTGCTCGGCTTCTGATCGACACCTCAAAATATACGGACATATCGCTTCGAGCAGTATGCAATATGTAAAGTGTTTATATATATATGTATTACCCAAACGGATTTACGAAATTTTTGAGTAAGTAATAAATTAAAACTTCCTTAAAATGACAGTGGTGGTAAAACCTCCTAAATCGTTTGCTAGCAGGAGCTATCAAATGATTAACACACCTTTAAGGGTGATTTCAGACCGTTGCCAATTGCCTGTAATGTAATACAAGAGCTATGTAAAACCCATTCAACCTCAAACGCTAACAGCGTTATGTGATGTCACCAGGAAATGGAGCGGTATTCTTCTTCGTTATTTTATTGCAGCGTAAGAACTATAACAATGTATCATCTTGCTGTTTGCATTAGTGGTAATAATCCAAATATATGTTTATTTATTTTATTCATTTATTTAAACTAATTTATAGGGAGGTAGTTCTTCAGCTACGTTTTACAAGCCTAGCGTACAGAACCGAGGACGACGATTCTACAGATTTCAGGAGGGCCAAACTGACTGACTGTTCGGGATTTGGTACACACCGAGTCATTCGGTGTTCCCTTATCGCTTATTTTCTCTCAGCCACAAGGATTATCACCCCTATTTTAACACTGGATCACTGTGTCAGAAGATGAGCAGAGGCTCTAACGGTCTCAAGAAACGTGGGTGAAGAACACCCTTCCGATAAATGAATAAAGAAATATGTATTTGGATTGTTACCACTGTTGGAGGAATGATAAAAGAGTTGTATCAGAGGTGTATACGGCATATTAGCATGCAGGGCAAAGGAAGTTAACTGTGGTCGACTCAAGATGACTGCCGCACTAGCAGTCAAAGCTAACACAGGAGCCATATTAAGTTTACCGAAACACTGACTAGTACTGTGTAATATTATTTATTTGGCTCTTCTTCCTTTCTTTTGTTTTGACAACTTTGAGTCTTATAGTACAATAACTTTCGTCTAGAATAATTCATATTACGTAATTTGGACAACAACGAGGCAGAATTTCTTACACAAATGCTTGAAGGAATGGTATAAGTGATGATATGCCTGGAAAAACAGGAAACCAAAACCGTAACAGCAGAAGCCGTTAAGATAGTTATATTAGAAATTCTGCATTGTTATTGTGAATGTAACCCCTTCCATTAATGGAAATAGCAGGATAGATAATACATAGTCCCTATGTTCTTCTAAGATAAATCGATAAGAAGAATAAAGGGCATAATGCCGTTTCATTTCCACCTGACCCAACTAGCGATTGAGGTTGAATCAGCTTTATGTCAATCTTGTGCTATACTACGGCTCTAACTGCACACTTATCTAAAGTACATCGTCAGGATACTTCTGGGATGTCGTTTCATCCCGAAGACATTTTAAAGATATCCTGGGAAGATGTTGTGCTGTTCCCGGGTTAATATGCGACGTTCTGGAAGTCAAGACTACTGGTGGTCCTGACCCTGCTAACAAACGAATTAATCGATTTTATCCTCACAGTCATAACTAAATTACTATTTTCACACTAAATTACTATTTACCCAAAAATTTTGTAAAATCCATTTGGGTAAAGTGCATACCTTTCCTTGTAAGAACGGTTTCCGGCAAGGAAAGTTACACCGAAAACAGATGTCCAACCCATAGCAAATCTGAGGAACATACGATGAAAAACGCGTCTTTCCATCGGATCAGTCTCTAAAATTCATAAGATTCAGATTAGCGGCCGCTCATCATCTGTTCGACGGATTCCTATGAGGCCATTGAATGGCCGAATACATTTGCTTGTTAGGGACACACACGCGCACATATATACAGACGTCACGAGATTTCGTTTAAAATCTTAAATCTTAAATAACAAATGGTCTTGAAGCCAACTACAGCGGTGTAGGCCTAGACGTTACGACAAATACAAATATAAATTTGTTACATTCTACGACCATTCGTTTTTGAGTTATGCGAGATAAAAAAAAAATCCACTTTGTAAATCGGTTCCACAATATTTCTGTGTAATTACACGTTACTCATGTATTACACGTTAAACTGTTATGTATCTGTACACTGTAAAAAAATAACTATTACCAGCTGCAAGAAACTCTCTGTGATTGGAGAAAATAGTTATTTTCTCCAATCACAGAGAGTTTCTTGCAGCTGGTAATAGTTACTTTTTTTACAGTGTAGTAACGCAGAAAGTAATGTGAAACGGAGAAAGTAATAGTATTTTATGCGCAGTGATTAGAGCCGTTAACTTTTTTTGTTCCTTGTACTTAGTATAAAGGAAGTAAGTTGATTTCCAAAACAAATATTTTCATATGGTATAAAAAACTTTGCGACGTCTTATGGTGACTTAGGTGACCAAATATACTAAAAAATAATAGTTCGTATTTGAAAAATTCAGAAAACTTATTTCAATTTAAAACAGAGTAAAATAGTTTCTTTCTTTCTTTCTTTCTTTTCTTTTTTTTTTTTTTTTTTTTTTTTTTTTTAGGACGGAGGACTATTAGTATCAATCTACGGAATTTTACGATACCAGTTTTACGATAGTTGGACATTTATCGAAATCGAAAATTTATCGAAAATATCTATATAATATTTCTCTAACGTTGACCAGTTTCAATTATTTTTTGTCGAAACGATACGATACGTGAGGATAAAAAAAAATAATATTTATACATGAACAATACTTAAGCACGCGGTCTTAGCTCAATGGACTAATAAGAAAAAATGACGGCATTTGTCTGATGAGGTTATTTTACGAAAAAAAAGAGTATTTTTAACAGTTGTTCCTTCAGAATCTTTGCAAGCGTCATTTTAAATTTAGCAATATTTTAAAGATATATACAGAATATGAACTTTTGTGTCAAAAATTGACTAAAAAACACAATCATGGAAAATATAATCAAAATGGGAATTATTTTATTTTATTTTATTTTATTTTATTTATTTAATAATAATAATAATAATAATAATAATAAAAAGTCATCGCCAACATGACGACAAAAATTTTAAAGGCTTCGTGGAAGTCCTAAATTAAAATTGTACTGCCTGTGGAAGTATGAAAATTGGGTCGTGAACCATGAATTTTATTTGGAAACCTTTCTTTAAATGATTTTGGTTTCACTATTGTACAATATTAATTTGGTTTTAATAGTAATTTGGCTTCTGGTAAATTAAAATTTTAATTAGGTGGTGAAATTGGTATAACATATATGAGTTTCAAATTTTAAAGGTAAATAAGAAGAGAAATAAAATGCGAATATTTCGCAGGGGTTTGGTAGTAATTGAATAATTTGAAAGCGATGTGAAAGCGATTAAAAAAAAAAAAAAAAAAAAAACTGGTCCTCCGTACTAAACTAAATTTTACTTTACCTAAATTTCATTGAAATCTTTTTTTACTTTCTTTTATACGTATACAGCTAAAGAGTGCTCTGCAGTGGAGAACTGGGTCAAAAAATATTAGTTGCCAGGAGATAAAGGGGGCCCATTCACATCTAATAATGATGTCGGGCTTACCCACTTCTTTAATATAATGCTGTCATTTAATTTTTATATTAAATAAAAATTGTTTTGAACTAACTAAAGCGTTTAAATAAAGTAATTGAAATACACACATTAATCAGAGTTCCTCTATTATCTGAACATCCCACTAAGGGAACTGCAGTTATATATGTGTTTGTGTGTATATTATTTGAAGGAATCATGCCAATTGATAAAGACTAAAGCAATGTTATGAGTCTGTGAGAAAACAAAATAAATAACTGTCTTGTCAACATTTTTACATAGTTGAAACCAAGTCTAAACCAAATTACTGTAATGCGTAACTGTTTAAATATGCGAAAATCAGAAGATTGGTATATCTAAAAATGTACTCAGATTGATACAAGGTTTTTAAAATATAACCATATATATATGTATATATATGTAGAGATAAATAAAAAATATTAAAGCATTTGCATATTAAGTAAGAAGTAATCTCCTTAAAATATCAGTTTGATATTTTTTCTATTAAATATGCTACTCATTCCAGTTTAATTATTAAACGATTATCATAAAGATTTCAATTTACTTAATGCTTTTATAAGCATCTTATTAAAAATAAATAAATAAACTAGTATGTTGTGGCCACTACAAGACTTTCTTGTATATTCACCTATACAAATTCACAAAGTGCAAATAATTTATAATTATTTATTAAATTATTAGAACTATCTAACATGATGAATGCAAATGATCTTCATCTTAGAGAAAACTAACACTAAATATCCAAAGAAAGTTTTATTGTCTATAAATAACATCATAAAAAATGCGTTTTTATAATGGTTATCTCACATATCAAGCTTCGTACATTTATATGCCATCGAAGTTTAGATATAGACATCCCATTATCGGGAATTTTGCAGTATAACAGCGCCACCTATTGGACGATAAACATCCCAATTGAGTTAGTATAATGTCTCATAATGGCCTTTTCACATATCAAGTTTTGTTTAATAATGCGCAATAGAACCTGAGATATAGCCTTCAATAAAATTTCAGGAATAGCTCTGTAGTAGCGCCGCCTATTGAGAGGATGAGACAAAAAGTTGAAAAGCACTAATTTAAGTCAAGGTGCATCTACATATTAATTTATATGTAATTCTAAGCAGTAGTTCTGGAGATATAGCCTCCCCTCAAATTGCAGAAATCACTGCATAGCAGCGCCACCTGTTGAGCAGTTCGCACTAAAAGTTGGTTGGCACAAATTTAGGTCAAGGTACATCTACATATAAATTTATATACAATTCTGTGCAGTAGTTCCGGAGGTACAGTTGCCACAAAATTTTTGCCACAGACAGACATTTTCTAAAAATGCTCAAATCGTGTTCTAGAACTCTCAAGCCGCGTAAATCCGTCGAAAACCGGAAGTCCAAAATTTTTACGAATCCATCCAATACTTTCTTCTATTAAATATAGAAGAAAATAATAATAATAATAATAATAATGTAATAAATAGAAATATTATATATCTTTAAACGCCACAATGTCCCTAGGACTAACTTGATCCTTATTAAGAGGGTGCACAGCAATGAGGAATAAATCATAAGTTTTCTTCTTTTTTTATTTTGTGGGTGTGGGTGGGTGCTTGGAATTAGACAATTTTATTTTCTTACAGGGCGCTTTACTTTCGAAGAGTTTCTGTTTTAAATAAGTATCTCATTTTGTTCAAATATATTGAAAAAAGAAGTTTAATTAACACTTAATAAATGATTATTTCATTTATTAACAGTTAACGTATGGTAATAACAAACTAAACCTTGCTTTTCTCAAAACATTAATTATTTCTTAATTCTGTTTCAGAAAAATGTTCACTCTAAATCGATGCTACTAATTTTAATACTAGCAGTTTTCTCTCCCTTTAAACTTTTATGCTCTGTGTCTAGGTTTGGCTATTGGTCTAAAAAGCCTAAAATCGAAAAAGTTCTTTTTTTTTTTTTTTTTTTTTTTTTTTTTGTAAAGATTTTTATATGACTGTTCTTAATCGTTTTACACATTTCCTAAGTTATATTATAATTCATAAACGAAAAAGTATGGTCGGTAGTTTTATTCATATACAAAAGAACAAAATTAAGTCTTTCTTTTTCCCATTAAGATCCTGGATTGATTTAGAAAAAAACGACAATATGTGTGTTTTTGATCAGTTGAACTGTTTAAAATTTAAATTCCTTCCTTTCTGCATTAATTCAAAAATTATTTTTATTCATGAATACGAGAAATTAGCCGTAATTTTAAACAAGGGGCAAGCAAAATGAACTGCTGCTCTGGCTCGGTGACAAGAACAATACAGGGGGTAACTGTCCAGGGGCCAGGAACAAAGGAGACTTGGATGGAAAAATAAGTGGGAAAAAAAAAAAAAAAGTCTTGCTTTACTTTTATTTACCAGAGGCCCACAATTTCTGTCACTAATCTCTGAAACAACCCATTGGTTTGAAACAAAGGTAGCCTGGACTAAAAAGAATAAGTGAGAAAAAACAGTACAGAAATCTAAATTTTAAGAGACAGTAGAACCCATTCGTTCGTTTCATTAAGGCTCCATTTTTTTAAAATAATGTGTAATTTAGTTATATTTAATTAAACATTGCCTTTTTCCTACTCCCTTTTTCATATCCATTGCTTTATTTTGTAATGACAGAACTAAACATCTTCTATTTTATCATATTGTTTTGCTTTTTAAATAATATTTCATGTAGAAATGAGCATTTTATAAAATTTATACTTTTTATTAAAAAACAGTGTAGTAAAAAAATACGCACCTCCCCTTCATTATTGTTTTTACTTTCCCTTACCCATAAGGTAGAGAAAGTATTGTTTTTGGGTCAAATTTTCGAAAGCGATATTTTGTTATCTTTACACGTTTTGAGGTCTCCTGAATACGAAAATCATGTTTTTAGCGGTTGGTCTGTGTGTATGTCTGTGTGTGTGTCTGTCTGTTATCAGCATATCTCAAGAACAAATAATAGCAGACATTCCAAACTTGGTATTCTAAATGTGTATCATATAGGTATGCTACAGTAACCTTTTCGTTAAGGTCAAACAAATGGTTCGTGTACAGGGGCAATCAAGAGAATTCTAATACATTACGTCTATGGGGGAAATTGCAGGTAAGTAGAGTTTAACGTCTATAGACTGCACTAAACCAAATGAAACAAATATATATATATTTTGTAATAGAGATAGTCAACTGGGAAATTTTTTTTTGTGTATGTAGGAGCTTCGCCTCCCCCCCTGGGGCGGAAGTCCCCCTCGAGGGGAGTAAATTTTCATGATGGGTATCTTTCAAAAGAGCTCGCCAACACCTTTAAAACGAATGGTTGAACCATCGATCTGCGATAATTTAAATCAAAGTTATCGATTTTTTTATTTTACTTGCAACAAAAATATTTGGTGTTATACTACTTCTCTAATATGGGAATCGTCTGCATTATCATTATTTTTTAAATAATAATTTTAATAAATTATTTTTTAAAAACCGAATTATTTTTTAATAACCGAATTAAATTCTATATAAATGTAGGTGCATTGATGAAACGGGGGGTTGAGGGGGGTAGTAGCCCCCCTCACACAGAAATAATTATCACATAAAACTCTCCCGAAGCCTAATTTGAATTGTTTAACATAGGTTTACATAACATCGTTATCTTACCTCTTAATCTCCAACCTGTATTTATAGTATCAAATTTCAGGGTAACAGCAAGTTGTGTGAGCGACACACCAGACTATTTCTTTTCTTTCCATACATCTAAAACTATCTTCATGAATGTAAGCATATTACAAACAAAGTATTTTACTAATATTATTTATTTTTTGCACTATACATATACAATTTCTATTTATATGACAAATGGAATGCCATGGTACAACAGTAACGTCAATTTTTGAAATGAGAAAATTCACAAAATCTTTATCATTCAGTCCTTTGCATTTTCCTTTGCCATGCACATGAATAAACAATATTAGTGAGATGATATGAACATCACTTCTTAGAACATCCATGTGCTTAGGCAACAGTAAAAAGACAAAACAGCAAGTGATGCATTGATTTATTTAACCAAAATTTCTTTTAATATAATAATAAATACAGAGCGTTATGTTTGCAAGAAGAAAAGGTATGAGCAATGAAGAATTTGTTGATATAGCTTTATCTTACGAGGTTGAGCTGAGCTAAAAAGATAAAAGGATTCAGTGACAGATAGACTAGTTGAAGAAATCGACCCTAGATTCTAAAGCCAGTATGATTACTCAAAAGAATGCACTTTTCTAATTTCGTACAATTTGTCAGATAAAGACTATAATTGTTGATGTAGATACTTTTGATGAAACTATTAAAAGCGAGCGATTTAAAATTAATTAATTGCTGATGATGCTGAAGATATAAAAGGGTCTTTTCAAGTTCTCCAGTTTATCCAGCACTTTAGTATTACTGAATCATTGTCGAATATTGTAATGCTTTTAAAAGTTTTCATAGCTCATGCAATTAGTGTTTATTGGTTCAACAATCCTTTTCGGAATTAAAGCGCATCAAAATCTACGTATGGTCTAGATCTGTAATTAGCCGAAAAGGTTGACTAATACATTTATATTACCTATAGAGCAATATTTTATACTTTATGGATAAAAAGATTTTCGGTCTGTTGAATCAAGTTTTTTACGAAGAGAAGGGCACGTAACTTCCAGTCGCAAATAGATAGTTTTTACACACATCTTCGTTATATAAATCTGGGCAAATGAATTGTTCACACATTTTATTTTCTCTGGTACTAATCGCTTTCGGCAACCAACTAGTTCGTAACGCCTGAAATTTCTCCGATATCCCCGATTGCCAAATTTTATTGTTCTGCGGTGTCTAGAGGTTTACATACACTATAGTTGCAAAGGCAGATGCACAAATGCAAAGACATATTCATTTATTAGTATAAATACCTACATATATACAATCATTATCCAGTTTTTGCATTTTAAAGCATTTTTAGACTTTTTAAGGGGCGGCAAAATAAACATCCATCCCGGGAGGCACTTTGGCTAGTTACGCCACTGTCCGTCCACTCACAAAGCGCGTAGAATATACGCGATTTGGTCTACTTCAAAGTTTTAATAAATTATTCGGACTTAGTGAATTTGACAGAAAAATATGGAAGAATGCCTTGTGGTGGCCACAACATACTAGTTTTTTTTTTTAATTTACCAACTGTGTGACAATGAAAATTTATTTTATGTCAAGTTATCATTTTATTTTGTTTTGCATGGTTTTTAAATGAATAAGTAATGTTGATTTATTTTTCGGATCGGGTTCGGGTTAGATAAGTCGGGTTTCGGGTCGGGTTCGGGTCGCAAAACGTTCTCTGTTGCGGGTTCGGGTCGGTTTTCGGGTTGATGAAAATTTTTTTGTTGGGTTCGGGTCGGGTTTCGAGTTAATGAAAATTTTTTTGTCGGGTTCAGGTTGATTTAAAATTTACCTGTCGGGTTCGGGTCGGGTAAAATCCTAACCGCGCAGGACTCTACCTGCGATCGAGTTAGCGCTCCGAGGCAGTCACAAATTTCCCCCTCATCGCTCACAACTTTGCGATCAGTTTCGTAAACAAATGTTGCGTTTGGATTGAAACACAGCCAGATTTGTAATTGTTTACCTATTTGTGATCACAATAATGTTTCAGCCTGCATGTAACTCTAGCTGTTATTTACTTCAACTCTGATTTGTACAAACAAAAACAAATAAGAATGGCACTTTGTCTCAAGTTTGAAAACTTATTTTTAGTTACATATAATCTTCCAAAATCTATGTAAAAAAAAATACATAGTGTTGTAATTATTTTGTTCAATCTTATTTTCAACTGTTAGCAGTGTGATTCTCTAATATAAATTTTATTCAGTACCGAAATAAAACAATAACGAATAATAATATGATGATGTAGTGTACCTATTTTGTAGCATTTATGTATGTACTTTCAGTAATGTGACCTTTATTTTCAAACGTTCGTTTTCCGTTTTCGAATTTTAGGTTAATAATAATAATTTTAACCTTTAAATGTAATTACTTTGTTTGCAACTGAATAATGAAATTCCTCATCAATAATTCATTTATAGTGAGTCAAAAAGAAAACCAAGCATATGATAATTTTTAATACATTTGTTGGATGAAATCAAATTAAACTTGCTTAATAATTCATTATAAATTAAATATGAAAAGGTTAGGTTTTATTATAATAATCTCTTGATACAAATTCTAAAATATTTTATCTTCGTAGCACACAAAATCATTGACCAAATAAATTTCAAAGTGAAAACGGAGTAATCGTCAGATATTTTAAAATTCTTTGTATGTTTTTGTTTTTCTTCTTTACTACTAAATTTGTATTGTGAAATATTACATAGTGGAATGCATCTCATTTAGGGATGCACAACCTTTTTGGCTAGAGGGCCACTCTTGCTGTTCAGTAGGATACAAAGGGCCACAGACGAGATAAGATAAAAGAATTAAACTGTACAGATATATTTGCCATATAATATATACATACACATACACATGCATGTATAAAAAGGTGCACTATCATTGCCAAATGCCTGTGTGCAAAACTTCAATTTGTATTATATGTTGCTTAAAAAATAAATAAATAAATTATAAAAAAAAAATGTAATTAGTAAGTGAATCTTGAAGCATAATAATCATAAAGTTATTGAATAGTAAGCAAAAGAATGAAACAAATGTATCATATAAAATACAAAATGATAAATAAAATAAACAAATAAAAAGTATGGTTTGCAGAGAGAGAAAAAAAAAAGTAAAGCCTGATAGAGTGTACCAAAATAACCACTTACCAATAGATTATTCCATGATTTTTTCAATAAAAAATTAAGGAATATACTGCGGGTTACATTATTGAGACATAGAATGGAAAACTTAGCTCTCAAACAGAAATGTGTATAAAACCAACATTTTCATTCTTCCCCCCCCCTCTCCAAAAAAAAAAAAAAAAAAAAAAGTTTTTGTAAATGCCAGTTTTGTGAATACAACAAATAAATACTTTCTCTTTCTCTCTTTTTTATTTTTTTCTCCTGCTAATGATTTATGCAACCTAAAATGTCAGTCCTTTGGCGGGCCGCAAACTGATGCCTACTGGGCCGCAGGTTGTGCACCTCTAATCACATTCGATGTTTTTAGTAATTATTCTGTAAAAATGAAGAACAACTGAGTAGAGGACCAAAATTCATTTTGGGTGGAATATGCTTTTCTAAATGGTGTTTGTTTTGAGCATATAGAAAGATTTGACATTTGTTATCCTTAGCGATTTTTATATTTGGCTATCAAAAAGTAATATAAAAATATACTTGCCAGATGTATATTTTCATAGTACATACCTATTGTACAAAATATTGTTTCGTGTTATTGATTGCTTTCTTAATATGCATAATAAACTATCTATTATTAAAATAATCATGATTTTTAAAAGGAATTAAATATTTTAACCAGATAATTTGGTAATTTTTTTTTTTTCATCAAGAATGACATATATCAAACCTGCTCCCTGTTTTGAAATGCATAGAAATACAGTGTGATTCAGAATAACTGTGTGTCAATGCTTTTTTTTGAACCTATATTTTAAGTTATTAATTTTATATTAACTACAAAAGTTCATTTTTATTCATTTGTTTCTTTTGAGATATTTATCTGTTAAGGAATTGGCATACACTATTGCGTTAAACAGCTAATTTTCTTTTGTTCTTTCTTGATCATGGATAGAAAAAAGAGAGCTTGTGATAAAATTACTTTTGTAAATCTTTCCTGCAGCAATATTTTGAAATAGCTGAAACCTGCGGGAATCAGTGAAAGATTCAGATTTATGGCATTAAAATGTTTCATGAAGGCAGGTACATGGGAAATTTATTATGAAGAAGGACGAAGAAAAAGTGCATGGGCAAAAGAAACCATCAAATGCATACATGAAAGGATATGGCGAAATCCTGCACAATCTGGGCGTCAAATTACAAAGCAGCTTCAGATATTCCAATTTTGAAGTGCAATGTTTTTTTAAAAAGTGATTTGGGTATGAAAGCATATAAAAACAGAGAATTCATGATTTGTTGGAAAAGAAGAAGAAAGGAAAAGTTCAACGAAGCCGACTGTTATCGAAGTGGCATGCAGAATGCTAAATCATATCGTCAGATGAAAAATTATTCCATTTGCAAGATTCCTATAACCAACAAAATGGCCATATTTACTCAACACGACTTACTGGTGTCTCCAAAGCAATAATGATGGATAATAAGAGATAAAATTGTATTCCAAAATGTGTCAAAAGTTATGATTTGGGACATTTTTCAAAATAAGGAATGCATCCTCTCCTTTTTATTGATGAAGGAGTGAAAATTGACACAAAATACTAAATTACAATGTCTTAAAGGGTCATTTGCTTTCTCTTCATCCAGGTTGCACAGAAAGAAAAAATACTGCTTTCAACAAGTTTTATAACATTCACATTAATCAAAGAGAAATTATCAGTGAAACCATTCCAACCATTTGCCTGATATTATCTCTTGTAGAGAATGACGTGCAACTTCTCCAAATCTCAATCCTCTTGATTTTTTTGAATGGGCTACATGTTAATGAACTAGGGAATACATGAGGACTAACAGTTGGGGAATTTAAACAAAGATTATCTAAAATTTGATACAAGATGCCATGCATGCCATTTCTGGGTTTGCATTAGAGGGTGGGATTGTGAGAATCTCGCAATATTTTGAAAAATCCCACTCAAAACTATATAAAAAGGGGGATTTTCCCCCAATTTTTTCACATTGCTCTTTGAGTGTTTCATCAATAATAAAGTCCAGTTGGGTAATATATTAATTGCTTTGAAGCCTGTAGTTACCTTTTTATTTCCATTACCCAACTGCCGTAGGTGATGGAAGTACAGCCGAATCTCGTTAATGTGAACACTCTTAACGTGAATTACTTTTAACATAAACTGTTTCCACAATCCCCATCAAAATGAAGATTAGTTTCTGAGTTACTGATAACATGAACACATTTTTTATTCCCCTTGAGATTCACGTTAACTAGGTTCAACTGTATTGTATTTGGTCCAAAAATTTGATATTAAGTTTTCACATGATTTAGATGTTTTAAGGTCTCCTGAGTCCAAAAAAGTAGTTCTTGGCAATTGGTCTGTGTATGTATGTGTGGAATTTTCTGGCTATCATATCTCTGAAACTAATAAAGATAGAACTATAAAACTGCAGAATTTAGGCAAGTGGTATGCACATGAATTTTCTAAATTTTGGTGCAAATTGGAAAACCAGAAGTGGGACCGTAAGCCTGTGCCTCAAAAACGACTCTAACAATTTTCTTCAAAGCTATTCTACGGTTCATGCGGGAATCACACAATATTAAAAAAAAAAAATCTGACTTAAAAAAATTTTGTATGCATGCTTTGCCCGTACTTTTTTCCCTTCTGTTTATTAACAAACTAATACAGAATTTCTTGCTCTTGCCCAATCCACGATTTTTTAAAAATCTAATTCGCGGAACTCCATGAATTTATTTTTTCTGTTTTTAAAGAAAGTCGCGAATATCGTTAATTTAAAAAAAAAAAAACGAACATTTGGCTATCAAATGTTTTACAAAAGCTTCTGATTCCCAATCTTTCTCTATCTACAACATAAATGTCAATATCCATTTCAAACTTGCTTTGTGAGATTTTAGAACTTCTAAAGAAATAGAACTGTTAAATATTTCTTGCTCATGTAATTATTTTTTGCACACCTCCCTCTTTATTTATCTCCATCTAGCGATCAGCAATCAAATGTTCTGCAGAAGTCATGTTTCCCAATCTTTACCCATCTTCAACATAAATTATATTTATAATATTCATTTTAAACTTGCTTTATTAGATTCTAGAAGTAGAATTGGAAGAGTTTAATATTCCTTACTCTGCAATTATTTTTTTATCCCCCCCCCCTCCTTCTCCATCTCCAGATAGTGATCAATGATCAATTCTAGAAACAATAGGGAAACAATAAAAGTGCTTAATATTTTTGACATATGTAATATTTTTAGATCTTTATTGCTGAAAATCAATCTATTTATTTTTTCTCAATTAAATTAAATCTTTGCGTCATATCTATATCAAATATGTAAGCATGGGGGAAATGAAGACTAGATTTTTCAGGTAGGAAAATTTTTTCCAAATCAGTTTAAGAAAATTAATACTCAGTTGGTTTTATGCACATTTGAAACTAATAATTAGCTACTGCTAGTTTTATATGAATGATTAATGTACATAATACATAAAAATCATATTCTATATTTGTTTGAAAAATTTGTTTTTCTCTTGGTGTGAAATTTTAATAAGGTTTCATGTGGATGTAAAAGTTATTGCATGTATATTGAAGATTTTTTTTTCATTAATGAAAAAATCCTAAAAATGTTTAATGTAGATAAAAACTATATATATAAATGTTTGTCATTTATTGAAAGTGACATTATCAATATTCAACTAATCATCCAATCAATCATGTTAGAGAAAAAATGTCAGCTAATTTCTAATTTCAGCAATCACATGTCTGTAATTTGCTTATTTCTTGAAAATAGTTTGTTTCTGCAAAGTGTAATTACTGACTTAAATTTCAAAAATCTCACTTAAATTTTGAAAATCTCACTTAATTTTTATGTTAGAGTGGGAGAATCCCACTCATTTTTTTTTTTTCCTTAGTCCGAACCCTGTACTATATAAACACTCTATTAAGTGTCCTTTCGAATGATATAGTTGGTCAGTTCAGGAAAACTGATAGTCGCCCTGTGTAAATAGCTCTATTTAAAGTCTTGCAAGTGCATTCCTTTATGAACGGTTGTACGGATTTTTTTCAAACTCACCATATTAACTCCTTTTTAAATATCTTTTGTATGGAATTATTGTTTTCCAGTCAATAATTGAGTATGTCAAGTTTTGGTAAAAGTTGTACATCAAAAACGGCTCTAAGAATTTTCTTGAAAATTGTTACGTAAATCCATTTCAGATATTCTTTCTCATGTATTATGTGGTTTTTACAAGAAAATTAACTGTCATTCTGCTTAGGTAGGTCAGTTCTAGATCTCAGAAATTGGTGTTTCAAAAAATAACTCTACCAATTTTTTTTTTTTCTTATTTTTTAACTTGCTATGTAAATTTTATTTTATATTTTTACACATGTATCAAGTTTCTTTAACCGGAAAAATTTTAGGTTTCTACTTCGTTAGGTCAATTTTATGTCTTCTGATCACATTATCTCCAAAAAATGTATATAATACGTGTAATAATGGGTAATGGAAGTTATTTGGTTGTTTCACTCCGGATTTTTTTAACTCCTCTAAAATTTCTGTATAAAAGAAAAAAAGGAAATATTAGTATGTAATTATTTTAAAATACAGTTGAACCATGTTAACGTGAATTACTTTTAACATGAACTGTTTCCACAATCCCCATCAAAAGGAAGATATATTCCGAGTTACTGATAGCATAAACTACTGATAATATGAAAAAAAATTTTATCCTCCTTGAGATTCACGTTAACGAGGTTTGACTGTACTTCTTAATTGTAAATATTTTTTAAGAGGATATATGAAATGTTTATTTTATCAACAGATAATTACGAAGTGTGAAGGCTAAAAATTGCAATAATTACATACAGTTGAACCTCATTAACTTGAGTCTCAAGGGAATGAAAAATGTGTTCATGTTATCAGTAATTCATGCTATCAGTAACTCAGAAACTAATCCTCATCTTGATGGGAATTGTGGAAACAGTTCATGTTAAAAGTTATTCACGTTAAGTGTGTTCACGTTAACAAGGTTCGACTGTATTAAATAATTTAGGTTATTCCAGTTACTGCACTTCTGCCAAGCACTCTTTGAGTACTCAAAATCAAATTGAAAATAAATTTTGAAAGAGATTAAGTAATAACTTGAGCAATTCTTTCTGTATTCCTAACGAAAATGTAGATTCTGAATATTGAAGCAGTATCTGTCCTTAGCCACAAAAGGGGAAAGAAAATAAATAAAATAAATTTCTATTTTTAACATTTACTTGATTTTTTTTTTTTTAAATTGTTTTAATTTACAATTGTAATTCTCTGAAAAGAAATTTGCAAAAAGTAAATTATATGATTTCTCACTTAAATTTGAAAGATCCCGCATAAATCTTTTGTTAGAGTGGGGGAATCCCACTCAATATTTTTTTCTAGTGCAAACCCTGCATCTGTGATGCATTTGTTGAGCATCTAAAGCTCTCAATTCAGCAAAAATGGGAACTATTGGAACTGAAGTCATCTATAAAATAAAGCAAAGAGTTTGTCAACAAAACACATTCGGGCGAACCACTCCTATTTTTGATTGGTCTAGATTTAACAACTTTGGTGATGAAAATCGGCCATTTTTTTAGTAAAAACTGATGAATTTTCTTAAAAGATAATGCATAGATGTTATACTTTTTTAAAAGAACTCTAAAAACTGTTCATTTTTTGTGAGGACATTATATATCAAGTTATTAGATTTAAAGGTATTACGTTGCAAAGTTTCACAATGTGATAACATTCGATTGCTTTTATCTTAAAATGAGAGTCTAATGTTAAACAAAAAACAGTCTAATATTAAGAAATGATGAATAACTTTTTAAAAAATTATCCGTTTTGAAGTTCTAAGAGCTGCAATTTTTAAATTACAGCATACTTATTTCCCATACATAATCTGCTAAATTTGTAAACAATTGTTGATTCATTCTTGAGAATCATTCACATAAAATCACATAGAGCATTGTTGCAAAACTGAAGACAAATGTGTTTTCATAAACTCCATGTTTCAATATCCAAGCTTTAATAAAATATTTATTTGAATAATAAATTTCTTTCAACTAAATAAATAAAGTGTAAGAATAAAAAATTAGCTTTAAAAGTAATTAAACAAGCATTAAAACTCAAAATAGAAAATGCACTATTATGCAGCGTAAAATTAAATTTCTTTCCTATTTTATCTTTTTAAAAAGGAAAATCTAGTTCAAGTGTCTTCTTGGTGCGTTTTTCAAATATTCATCAAGATGGCAACATTTTGTATCACATCATGATTTCAACCTTTCTTTGCGTATGTTGAGGTTTTTTTTTTTTTTTTTTTTTTTTTTTTTTTTTCCAGATAACGAAACAAATTGCTAAATTCACTGGATAAAAACAATTTGATCAGAAACAAATCATAATCAATCACAAATAAAAAAAAATTAAATAATAAAATACATAATTACACAAAATAAATGTACAAAATTCCATGCATTTGTTTTGTGCAATCTTTATTATGCATAAATGCACACATGAACACACACACACACACAAAAAAAAAAAAAAAAAAGTAGATATACCCTACCTTGCAATGCATAAATCTCAAAATGCACAAAATTTTATATTGCTGTAACCATTATTATGCATGTATCATGTGTGTGCACCGTACCATATATAACTGAAGATAAATGTATCACTGGGTACCCATACCTTGTTCTGCATGAATCTCAAAATGTATGTATTCTGTAATGCGATGATCATGTTAATGCATTTATGTATGCTAAGCATGCATGAAAACCCAGACAGTTATTACTGGATACCCCTACCTTGCTATGCATGAATCGCAAAATCCATAAAGTTCAGTGCTGAAACAATCAGTATCATGCACTTATGTATGCTTAATGTACAGGAAAAGAAAGGAAATAATCATTGAGCACTGCTGCCTTTCTGTGCATAATCATGTTTGCTCAAAAGCCAAAAGAATTCAGAAATCAAACTAAACCAATTATCACTTCTATGCATCTCTGTAATGCATCGTCATGGAGCCTGTAAGAATTGGCAATTTTTTGCCACTTGATTTTACCAAGCACTGTCATAACCTCTGTTTTAAGAATAACCCAGACAGCACATTGCTTCCCCAGGATATCTTCAAGATGTCTTCTGGATGAAAAGACATCCCAGAAACGTCCTTAAGATGTACTGTGGATAAGTTAAGCCTAACTGTGCTGTTAGGGAAACAAAGAATTAATTATATTCAGAAATTACATGAGCAACATTTAAAAAAATAATGATTATCACTTAACCTGTTAGCGCTCGGCATCCTGTTTATAGGGCAGTTTTATTTTACCTCAGTAGGTAAAAAAGTCACTTTCCTATTTTCCTGTTTTGCACTTTCCTGTCAAGTGTTGATGCATTCCTGCACTAAAAAACCGATTCTGACTGATTTTCGATAGGTTATTTTAATATTTATATCTTAAACATAATTTAAAAGAACTTTACTTATTTTCATGCTTTAAATTAAGTTGGGCATTAATGGGTTAAACTTAGGTTAT
Organism: Salticus scenicus; assembly: GCA_963930645.1. Classification (NCBI taxonomy): domain Eukaryota; kingdom Metazoa; phylum Arthropoda; class Arachnida; order Araneae; family Salticidae; genus Salticus; species Salticus scenicus. Next base: position 15,350,809 of record OZ005662.1, on the reverse strand, counting down.
TACATTAATTTGTGAAATCTTATTTCATCAATTGGTGACTAAAACATAATGCTTTTAAATATACATGTTATATTAAAATTTACATGTGTTTTCTTTGACTTTTCTTAAAAAAATTTTTAGGCAACTTAATAAATAACTGGTAATATTAAAAAAATTTTTATTATTCACAAAACATTATCAAATAACTGGATTTTTCTCTCTTTTTTTATAGATAATACAGTATTCATCATGTCCATAGCATCGCTTCCACCTGAAGTTTTAGAGAACATATTTAGTTTTTTAGATGGGAAATCATTCTCTATTGCTAGGGAAGTTTGTAAATCTTGGAATGTAATTATTAAAGACATGCAAAAAAAGAAATTTTATTGGAAGAACTTTTGTGTACGAGAAATTCCTTTTTATGTCTTAGAAGAAATTCTAGGCTTTAAAAGCAACGTTTGGGATGGTGTTGATTGGATGATTATCTACAAAGAATGGTTTAATAGCCGCATGATATTAAAATCACCATTTTGGAAAAAGAGGATTCATTCATTTGATCATAATCCAATCACATGTGTTCGTTTATCAGGTAAATTAAACAAGGAAAAAAAAAAAAAAAAAAAAATTCTAAATACAGCAGGGGTGTTTGCGTTCTGGATTTTTTATTTCATTTCCCTCCAGTAAATTTTTAACAGTGATATCATCAGTAGTTTTATTGTAATGTTTAGCAATTAAATATAGCCAAAAGTACAATTCGTAATTACTGGTGGAAAATAAAATAAAAAATCCGAAATGCAAACACCCCTGATACAGGGTTGCCACGCTACCTGGAAAACCTGGAGAAGTCAGGGAATTTGAAAATTGACTATAAACATCAGGGAATTTCAATATTTTAGCCAGAATCTGGAAAAGTCTGGGAATTTTATAAGATGATTACCAAAAAATAAACAATTTGTCAGCCAACGTAGGGTCATCCCTCCCTTGCCCCTTACCTTCCACAATTTGTTTTAAACACCTCCACCCTACTTTTACGCTCATGAAAGAAATTTCTTATCTCACTTTTAAGCGATAGATGCTATAACTTTTGCGTTTTCAAGCAATACCATAATTAATTTGCCCTGAACATAACCAATGTTCAATATATGGTTAGACTGGAATTTTCTTAGAATATTTCTGGAAAAGTCAGGAAATTTCATTCTACTGTTTGAGTGGCAACCCTGTAAATAGTATTCTAGTTTGCTCAAGGAGTTTCACGTTTTTTTTTTTTTTAAGTCATATTTTCTCTTATATATATATATATATTCAATAAAATGTATTATTAAAAATTTTAAGCATATAAAAGAGCCACATTTAAACAAAATTTAAAAAATGTGGAAGATTCAGCTAATGGGTAATAATGGTTTCCAGAGACCCTTCAGAAAAATGGTGGATAGGATTTTCCAAAAACTAATGCACTAATCTTATTGAAATTTTGCATCTTTCTTCAAAAGAGAATTGACTAGTGATTTAGTAAAGAATTAAGAAATAAATAGCAGATTTGCATTAAAAAAAAATGTAAAAAAATATTTGTAAGCTGGGGGAAGGGGGGGGGGGGCGAATTTCTTTGTTCAAGCACTAGTCAATTCTATATTGTAGAATATAGAATTTTATAAAATAGTGTTTAAATGTTTCTCTTTTATATGCTCAAAATTTTGAATATTTTTTAAAAATTTATTATCCTATTAATAAAAACGAAATGGCTTCTGTCTGTCAGCAGTCTGTGTGCACCTTGAAGCCGGGTTTTTAATTAAGAAAGTTATTAATTGAAATGTATTATCAAATTTAACTCTATTAAATTTCTTCACATCTTTCTTTGCATTGTAATTTCAGCCTATTGCCAATAAAATTAAATGTTTACAACTTTTTATTTCATACAGATGAAAAATAATTTAAAAAATAGAAAATTAAACCTGTATCATGAAAAAATTTTGATAAAAATGACATAATATTTTTCAAATTTTTTATTTATGTTTAAAATATTAATGTCATTTAATAAAGTAGTCTTTTATCTTCTTTTTTTAATCACTGACAAAATAATGTGGGTACCGGTACCACTTTAGTATAAAATCCCCCATGATGGCTTAATATTTTTTGTCATTTTGGTGATAAATAAAAATAGCTATCGCAATTGCATATTTAAAGACATTGGCAAGAAACGTTCGAGCTATTGTTAAAATTTCAAAATTCACCAATGCAGTTCTATAGTATAGTTGTTCTGCAATGTGAAAGCATATATTTAGTTTATTTTACTAGGTTATTAATAAAACCGAAATAGCGTCTGTCTTTCCCTCTGTCAGATATCCCCAGAAAAATCTATCGCACTTATAGATGTGAAATTTGGCACAAATAATCTGGAATAATCTCTGTGTGCTTTACTATCGAGGTTTTTTTTCGAAACTTTTCACCAAGAAATTTTCCCTTTTATACTCAGAAGGGGGAAAACCTAAGATTCTGCTGTTTTTTTCATTCAATGTACTATAAAAATGTCCTTTTTTAAATTCCAACTGTGCATTTACAAATGGATCCTTTTTTTTTTTTTCATTTTGACTCCAGATTAAATTTCATAACATATTGTAGCACTATATATTTAGAGTGGAATTGCTATCATTTTGTGATTGACCAGGTAAATCAAATAAAATATAAGAAATTATTTGATAGTAAATAGTATGTATAGTCTGTTGGTGTTGTTTAATGTAATCATGATTTAAATATGAAAAAGATACTTTGTTTATGTAGATATATTGTCCGTTTTGAAAAAGTCGTCCAATAAATATTCAAATCCAAGGGAAAGGCATTGCTTGTCTCAGGCAATAGCAGGGGTAAAATTTTTCAGGGGCTACCCCTGAATTCAGGGTTTTTGAAAATTTTACTGTCTTTGAATTTTGTGCTAAATTACTTTGTGTTTACAGAAATTTCTCATTTTGAATGTTTAATTTGCCTTATTACAAAATCTGTAAATGTTACTTAATATAGGTAGTCGTATGACATATCATTAATAAATGTCCTCTACCTGCAAGTAAGAAACAGTTTTCAGGGTCTTTGGAAGCTAGGCAGTTTCACCCCTGCAATAGGCACACAAACCCCAGATAATGTGGGTGAAAAGGATGCTGCCAAAGGCAGCAGGGACATGAAGCAAGTTTTTGATCAATTTCAATGGATTTCTTTCTTTCTTTCTTTTTCAAGTTTTTATTTATAAAGTGAAAATAGTGATTCTTTATTATTATTATTCATTTTAATATAGTGGCCAGCAAAGCAGGTAAAGCCTGCTAGTATATAATCGGTTACATGTGGACTTATCAAAAATAATTATTCCATTTTTCAATTCTGGGTGTGTTACTGTTTAATCTAATTTCCTTTTTTAATTTGTTTTGTTGTAAGATAGAAACGTGAGTTGTATATTGCTTGAATTAGCTATACAGCGATCCAAAATCTTGCTTATGCTGACAGAGATGCAAGTTTCCTGATGAGTGATCATTTTTGGTTTTCAGCATTTAAAATTTTATTTTTCATTTCATGGATTCTCTTTTCTTTTAACAGATCCTTTTGGTTAATTTATCTCTTTCCATTTCTATTATTTTATGAATGTTTCTATTGGATTAATGGATCATGCAAATTATCTCATCGTTAGGCTTATGATTTATGTGTGTCATTTCTCTTCTGCGTAAGTACTTTAACATGTTTTTACTACTCAGTGTAATCAAATTAAATTATCATCGTGACAATAATTTTATTTGAAATACATCTCATTTAAAATTTCATATGTTGGTATTTTTATCTATCTTTCATTTGCTGAGTGTTGTAAAGGAATTAAATTATTCAAATTATATATATATTAAGCCTTTGAAACCCATGTAACAATAAAAAGGGAAATTGCAGAATCCCTGCTGCTTACAGGGCATTTAGTGTGGTCCCTAAAGTCCCTAAAAGTCCCTTAATTTATTTTAGGTCCCTAAAAGTCCCTTTTTTTGGCAAAATGGTCCCTAAGTCCCTTTTTTTTTCATTGCCTATCAAAAATCTTAAGACTTTTTAGGTATGCCAGGAAAAAAAAAAAAAAAAAAACATTCAAATGCGATGAAATTGCTTAGGCACATACTGTATATTATCTACAGAATACTGAAATGACTAACTTTTGGCAGCCAGTTATCTGATGTGTAACAGGGACACTAATATTCATAGATAATTCAGCAAATGGGCCATTGGGGAAGGAAAGGCTAAGATTAAAGAGGTCATTGTACTAACTGCCCTCTCACCACTGCATAGGGCGATACCACAGTTAGTTGTACTGCATGCATTAGGTCAGAAGCTCGATTATTTTCAGTTCAGTAATGAGCCCAGCTGCAAATTCAACTCTGATGACTAGCAAAGATATGTATATCTTTAGGTTAAAAAAAAAAAAAAAAAAAAATTGTTGCTGTACCCAGGGTTGATCCAAGCAAAAATTGGGACCCTTTTGCTGCTCCTTTTCAAATTTTTAAAATGAGTCCCTTTACAAAATTCAAATCTATAAAAATAGGCCCCTTCACAAAATTTAGATTTATAAAAAAAAAATCCTTTTCATAAGATTTTGTTTTGTAAAAATGATAATTTTGTAACATTTTTCCATGTTTCCAGTATTAATTTTAATGAGTATCTATACTTGGTTCAGTGAAATGATATTAACTTGATATTAAACATCAGATAGAGCAACTGCTAAAATGGAAGGTTTCATACAGTAATAATTTTTTTTGCAAAAATAATAAAAATTTCACAAAAATAAATAAAAATTTCGCAAAAATTATTTGTTTTTTCATAAAAATGGGCCCAAAAATTAAAACCTGTGTCGACCCCTGGTACCGTAACATTACTACTTTGCTTTGGCCTGGTAATAAATAGTTTAGAGTTTAGATTTAAGTCTTAATGGAAATCTGGTACCTTTAATGCAGTTAAGATGAGCATGTATCAAAATTTGGTACAATGAAATACTTCTTAATACCAAATGAACATATCCAAAAATTATCTCAATGCCCAATTGTTGTGCAGTCATCAAGGCCAGGGGTGGCCCCATAAAGTGTTAATGGCATAGGATTTCCACTACGGTCGCATTTTCCACAAAATGCATAACATGTATACAGAATGCGAAAATTAAACAAGAAATTTTTGCTTTTTTTGCGGAAGCATTTTATTAAACTGTTATTAAAAAAAAAAAAAAAAAAAGTTAAATTTTTAACACAGAATAAAAAGAAACAAGAACAAAAAATCATGTGTTATGCATTGATTATTAGCATTTTCCAATTGTACATACTTGTTGTATCATTATAACCTTCAGTATTCTTTAACTACGTTATCACACAATGAAAAGGCAAATAGGTAAACTATATCACTCTTAAACATTGTTAGAAAGTGTTAAAAATGCTTAATACGAATGGAAATGTAGCCCTAATTGCAGCTTTTAAATTGCAAATTTCTAATTGCAGCTCTTAATGTATCTAAATATTTTAGTGTAGGCCTGTAAATCTGAAGATTAAACATATTATTCTATACAAAACATTATTTTATCATATTCACATAAATGTCAACTTCTTTATGATTTTTGCAGTAGTTAGTTATTAAAATTTGATTTATAAAAATGGCTATCCTAAAATGCAATGTATTGGCCTTTTTTTGGAGAGATGTCCCTGTATACAAACCAAGTTGTGCAGGACTCATTAATGCTATTTTAAACAGAGAACATTACATAATGAACTTGAATAACATATATCATTTTTAAGAAAATCTGAAAATATTGACAAACACTGGAGTCAAGCAGATAGACATAGACAAACAGACAGCTGGGCAGACAAATACATTATTTCAAATCTTATTTATACTTAAAAAATTTTAGAAAGTGTTAAAAATGCTTGAGGTAAACAAAAATGTAATTGCAGCAAATTTTCAAAAATAGTCCTTAATGTAACTGAATATTTTTATAGTCCTTTTAAATTTTATTGCTATTCGTACTACATTCTCTTGAAAACATTCTTTTGGACATATAGCATATTTCAATTTCATTAAGATTTGTGCCAAGTGGTAGTGTGTGCCTGTATGGTTTATAGAAATATTTCTCATAGAATGCATGCTTTGGCATATTTTCAAGTGTTCTTGTACACAAATGATTATGGTATTTACTCTATTTTCAATGGGAAACATCTGATAGTGAACATAAATAACATATTTTAATTTCATTATGATTTATGTAAGTATATTAAAATCAGGTTTATTGTAATACCTTTCATAGAATGCAATGTTTTGGAATACTTTTGAGTGTCCCTGTACACAAACCAGTAGAGGTATTTACTCCATTTTTAATAGGGAATATGGGATTGTGAACTTGAATAGCACATATCAGTTTTAAGAAATTCCATAAATATTTACAGGAAATAGAATACGGACAGACAAACTGAAGTCATTAACACTTTTCAATCTTATTGGAAAGTGTTAAAAAACACTGATATACATTACATTGTTTTACTAATGTATGATCATTGTATGAAATGATGGGCTTATTATGCATAGTTCTTTTATCGAGAAGTATAAAAGATTTTATTTATATCACATCCTATGGGGACTAATTTTCTTAAAACAAATTTAGTTATTTAAAAGTATGAAGTGAAACTAATGTAGATTTCAGACTGTTCCTACAGAATTATCGAAATTACATGTTTACTATTTATTTTGTTTTACAGGGATGCCTAAAAATTTCAGATATATTACTTGTATGTTCATTGACGGATATATGAATTTGGGAATAAAAACATACTGACATCATGTTCACTTTTATTTACTTACTGAAATATTCTGCGGTTCAAATTTGTTTAAACACCCAGTAACTATACTAAATGTTCAAGATGTCCATGGAAGCCACTTAAGATTTTTTTAAAGATGTCATTATAAAATTTAAAACTTAGTTTGGAAAAGAAAAATGTAACATAAAGAGACATCTATAATAGCATACGAACAGGTATCATAAGCCTAATAGTATTGTAGCATTTTGCTTAAGACGGTTTTTTGATTTTAGCTTTTTCAGTAAAAAAAATTATGAACTCAGGTTAAACCCTGTAGTGGCAGCCGATGTTGGTATGATTCTTATTTTCACTTGTAGCTTTGAATTGCATTATTTATTTGGCTAATATCCAACTTTGTTAGCAACACAGAATAAAGTGGACTTGTACCTTTTAATCAAAATGTCATGATTATTATTATTACTTTTTTTTATTGTCACATGAAATACATTACATGTTTTGTCTGCTGTTCAAACTTTTTATAGACATATACTTTTTTCTGTTATTTGCAGCAGTTCATGACAGTTGCATATAGCATAGTTACTGCAAAACTCAGACTGCACCTGCAGCATATTGTGCAATTTTTTCTTTGCACATCTTAGTTCAATTTGCCCTATTGTGCAAAAAATGACCTTAGAGCTAAATTTTTTTAATAGTTAGTATGGTTTCGCTTAGGTTGTTTAAAAAAAAGATTTTTGAAGCAACAAACCACACTAGTGGCTGAAAGGTTCGCTTCTGAAACTTAGTTGATAAAAAATGCCAGATTCGGGTTACACTTGTGGGCCTTGCCTAGCTATTTGAAAATTTGGTTTTCACTGAAATTCGCATGAATACAGGCTAAAATCCCTTAAACGGATCCCCATGAAGGGCAAAACACTCTAGGCACCTTGAGTAGGTAATAGACTGTTCCTCTTGTTGACCCTCCCACACACTTAGGACAACAAATTTTGAAGACAATAAATTGATGGGAAAATATGTATATTCTATTTGCCAAACATAGCTTTAAATGTAAAATCTGAAACTTTTTATTTTGCATCATAAAGAGCAGTAAATGCAAAAGTGAGCGCTCATCATAGAAATTATTGGAGGACCAAGAGTCTTATGGCTTATATAACTCAATACCTGTATCTTAAGGTATTCAATAAAACCAAAAGAGTATGAATTCTTTTGACACTGGCTGTGTATATTTTTAAATTATTTGATTTGGGGCATTACACTTGGCTTATACATGGTAGGGGATCATAAAAGAACGTGTATATATGTATATTACTGATATTTAAGCATAAAATAAATAGGTCCCTAAAGTCCCTTTTTTTTTCAATTTTGGTCCCTAAAGTCCCTTTATTTTTGAGGGAGTTGTGCTAAATGCCCTGTGCTTAGCATGTTTTACAACAAGAATATTTTATCTCCTGCACCAGTGCTCATTTAGTTGTAGGGTCTCTTCTTCAGTTCTGAATGGAACTCAAGAAGCTGTAGTACAGGAGCAAAAACATGCTGACAATCATCAAGAGTTGAAATATTACCCTAAAAATTTATGATACTGTAAAGAAGGTTGTATTTAACTAGCAAATTTAAATAATTTAAGGTATTTTTCTGATTTAATAACTAGCATGTTTATTGCAATAACATCAAACAAGTAACAACTCTAAAAATAATATTAGAATGATTATAACAAAATTAAGTTATTAATAATTTAAATGATAACTAGTTAAAATAATTATAATAAATTAAGATACTTTTTACTTATCCCTCATTTGAAGTTATTGCAATAAGCATGGTGGCTGTTGAAACATGAAACTACAGATTTACTCTGGATTGTGTGGATTTGTGTGTCCCCAGGGCCGAAACTAGGATTTTTTTCACCCGTGGCAAGGAGAGATTTCCCCCCCCCCCTTTCCCTCCAACCAGAAATTAAAATTTCAAAGGAAATTTTACAAAGTTTTTATGGCCATTTTATTTTCAACTGCATTCATAAGAAGTAAATATTAAACTTAATTCAAATTTTCGATAAATTTACAGATTTTGAAATGTATTATGATTATATTTAACGGATGTGTGTATGTGTCTGTATGGGACACAAATTCTGTAGCTAATTTATGAACTGCATGTTCGTAATTCCATGAAACCTAGGGTGCAGTTGAATTCTGACATAAACTGATGATGTCTAGTTTTTGTATATATCGCTCGACTTGTTACACTTTTATGCCATGTTTTATTCGTTTGTTTATCTCAGCATCTACAGAACGGAATTTAACAAACTTTATACATTATATGCTTGTTATGAAGAACAGAGTTTACAAAACAAAACAGAATTGCAACATGTGTTTCGTGTTGAAAAACTTAGCATGACACTTCGCCAGGCGTAAAAATGTACAAGCACAAGTAGAGCTACAACCAGCCGATTTTTATTTTAACGTATATGTTTTCTTTATAAAATTTCTTGAAAAAAAAAAAAAAAGCTTAAAGTTGTGAATCAAAGTATTATTATTATTATTATTATTTTTTTTTTTTTGGGGGGGGGGGAAGAAGAAGAAAAGTGTATTATAGAGAAAGATTTAAATTAAGCTACAGTTATTATTTTTATTTATTTATTTATTTTTACTGGTTTAATGACAGTTTTTTTTTCCTCTCTCTTAAATTAATGGTATTTATAAATGACAATTCTAAAACAAGTGAATGTAAATTTCATATTCAATTACTTTGAAAACTGAAATTATCATCATTTTGAGTGAACTTAAAAATGATATTTTGAATATTATAGTCGTTACATCAACTATACTGCAGAGAAATAAACAGACAAATATTTTAAGTTTTTAATATAATTAAGATGCATAAATTAATAGATATGAACAAGTATCTAGAAACTACTCATATCCATGAAGTACGAAATAACCGTTGGCTGTCTGAATACACTGTGCGTCAAAAATTTTTTTTTTCGAGCTCTGATACCATTCCTGCTGATTATATTGTAAAATGATCTCCTGAATTCGAATATGACCCCCATTCTGCCCAATCACCCACTGTTTTTTCGGGACGCCACTCTTTCTGTTACTGTTTGGTAGTTTTATGGCCATAAATGTGATTTGGAGAATGGAAAAGAATTATTTTAATACATTAAAATAAAAATATATAATTTATAATAAATAATAGTAATAATTGATTAATAAAATATAAAAAATGTGATTAGTAATTTCAGTGGCAAATCCCCCTCCTCCCCCTAAATTTTTCCCTTGCTGCAAATGTTCATGTTTTTGAATTTTTCCTTTCTGTAGCCCCTCAAAAGGCATTTAGCAGTTAAAACAATCCCTTCACCCCTTTCAAATCAAATTTATAGCCATAAAAATACCGGAAAATGATAAAAATATGGGAGCGTCCCCAAATTATGGTGGGTGATTGGGCAAAATGGGCGTCATAATCATATTCAGGAGGTTATTTTACATAACAATTTGCAAAAATGGTGTTGGGGCCGATTTTCATGCAGAGCAGTGCCATTTGTAGATAATCTTTTTTTAAAATCATTTTCAGGAATTAAATAGAAAGGAATATTCTCGGAACCAATCCAAAAAGACTATTATTAGAATCACTAACTTCGAAGTAATAGGAATCTATACACCACAAAATAAGAATATCGTTTGTTCAGAAATAATATTCTACAACTTTTTACAGCATCTCTCATAGGCAAATGCATAGCTTAGAGTTCAACAAAATTTTCTCCTGTGCAGATAGCCTGCTTTTGCACTCTTTGACAAACAATTAGCGGCGAGAAACAATGCATAATATATAGAAAAAATTAATTCCGATAAAACTGTGAAGGGGCTTGCTGATTTTGGCAATCCTGAACTATTTTCTGCCAAATTTGATCGCTCATCTCGTGATGTCACTAAATTCATCACCAATGTAGATGACAACTTGTCGCAGAGTGAATGCTTTGGCGACAAATTTGGCAACCTGGCATTAATTTTGGTAAAAAATGATGGTTTAATATTGCCGAAATTTGGAAGCTGGCATGATCTACTGTTTTCTTGCGCAGAACTAACTTCATCAAAAGTTCTACAAATCACTAATGCGAATATAAAAAGGAAAGAGTCATTACTATAATTATTGTTGACAAGAGCCTGTCTATTTCTTTACGTATTACTTTATACACAGTATTACAGTTAAAAAGGAAATAGATGGCAGATTTCTTCCACGGAAATGGGCATTAGCGGCAAATTTTGCGACTTGGCAAAAGATTTGGCAATTTGGCGAAAAGTTGTAATTTAGGGTAACCAAAGTTTAGAAGATCTAACTTCAATAGAAACCGAATTGTAAAATTTTCCAGGTTAATTCATTAGTTTCTAGAGTAGAACTATCTCGAAAGTTCTATAAATCACTAGCAAGACTGGATGAGTTCAGTTTCTGTTTGGACTGCAAGCTGAGCGTACATCTCTAAGAACTTTAAGCATTTGGTAATAGTTCTGAATTACTAAAATTCTTGTTCTGTGGTGTAGGCTGTTCATGAATACGAAAACTGGTTTATTTGATTGCTTCAAGAATAATCATTGATTATTGACTTTTATTCGGCTGTTTCCAGAATATTCATTAAATAAAATGCATTCATCTAGAACCTACAAGTCTTTATGAATTACATTCTACGTGCAAGAATGTCAACAAATTTTGTAACTATCAATATTCATGCTAATATTAATTTCTGTTAAAATCTGTATGATAGAAAGTTATATATAATTGCAAAAAAATTTGTATTTTCAATCATCATGGATATAATATTCGTGGATATTCCAAAAGGGAACAGCGCACAGAAACACCAAAATGAGAGATGCACAACAACTGTTTGTAACAAACTTAGATGTGAAATTGCAACGTTCCACGTCTAAACATTTTTGAATTATACGAGATACACACACACACATACGTCACAAAAAATCGCATAAATCCGTAGATATCACCAAAGCGGGAGTTCATGTCAAGACCAAAATTGGTAAATAACAATTCCAAATATAAATTTGCAACTCTCTATGACTATTCGTTTATGAGCTATGCGATACACAAATCCATTTTGCAAATTGGTTTGGAATACTTCCTTATGCTTTGAATAAGGAAGTAAAAAGTATAGTAAAAGTACAGACACTTTATTTCATTGTAATATTTATAATTATACATGTTAGTAGGTAGTGGTGGCTTTAGTTGTCATAGTACTTTGATAGGGACTTCCTGAGCCTTGTGAATGATAGCTCCTAACTGAATTATTAACTAGTTATTTTATTTTGCTTTCTTTTTGCCCCTTTATTTTTAGTGTACTAGATTGTTTTATAATATTATGGCCTTATTTTGACATACTTATTTTGATATTTTAATAGTCGCACTTTTAATAGTCACAACGGTGCCCTGAGCAAAAAAAAAATTTCTTTTTTGCTTCCTTATAAATCATAATTTCTAAAGAGCCTTCTGAAGTTTAATCAAATATACTACGTATTTTCCAACCATTTACTTTTTAAAAACCTTATCTGAAAGTCAGGGACCACTTGTAAATTACTCTTCTTCGATTGCGAGAATATTTTACAACACTCACTAACCTTAAAAGAATATTGTTAGTCTTGGAGAACACTATATCCATCATGCTTTTCCTTGTAAATGAATTCTGTATCTATTAATCTTCTTTCGACTTTTTTTTTTCGTTGTTCTTAAATTGCCCTGACTAAAAGAATTTGACTTTTTTGTTCTTTCTTTTCTTTTCTTCTTCCCCCCCCTTTTTTTTTTTTTAAATGTGTAAATAAGGCTACAAACCAGCCTTTTTCGGCAGCCTTTCTCCATCTGGCGCCCGGGGCAAATGCCCTGCTCGCCCCCCTCTAGTTTTGGCCCTGTGTGTCCCCCACAGACTACTCTCTGTGGGGGAAATCTTTCTAAGGAGTTCCACCCTATATTTATGCAAGTTTTGATGAAAACCATGGAAAACTCAAAATAGCCAGGCTGATGTGTACAACCTAGGATTGGACTGGGCATTTCATATCTACCAGTTTTGAGAGCAAACCTCTTGTTCACTTTTGGGCCTTCAAAGAGTCAGATTTATCTGTAAGCCTTAATCATGCAATAGCAGCTTTATCTTAAAACATCTTTTCAAATTTGTTAGTACAGTAGAGAGTCAAAAATCCGCACAGCTCGGGACCAGAGGTTGTGTGGATTTTAGGATTTCGCGGATTTTGGAGCCTATAAAAAATTATTTCCACTTTGATTAATAAAAGCAGAATATTATTCAAACTAAACACATACTAGTGAATAATAACACTGAATGTTAAATTACTAGGTACAGAAGAAAATAATGACCATTAAAAAAATATATATAATGAAAACAATAAATAAAAATGAAAAAAAACACTTGTCAAATTTTGATAAAATCTGTTCACATGCAGTTTGTTTTAAACTACACTTGGACCTGCATGGTTTATTTATTTATTGTAAATAGTAGTAACACAAATTTATTTTTCTAATAATTTTACTGAGTTCTTCCTTACAAATTGAAAGCAAAATGCCTTCATCAGATAGCATTTTAAAAAATTAGTTTGTTATTGTTTTCGCGATTGATATCATTACTAAAATAATCATTTTCTTTTAATGTATTTAATATGCTTTTAATAATTTCATTATCAGTAACTTGATTCTTGCAGTTCTGCATATTATTATTTTGCTTTTCTTTTTTGTAATCATAAAATGCAAGCACAAAATTTGTATACAAGATCTTTTTCAAAAATTCTGATTTGCAGTTTTGTAACTTGTAAATTTCATTGTTTGTATCTGACAAGCTGTGCGGATTTCGGACTTCGGCGGATTTTAGGTCGGCGGATTTCTGGCTCTCTACTGTATATATCATTTCTGATTTCTAAAAGTCTGATTAGAGCCTTTATTACCTTTTGGGTTCATCTATTTCCACTCTTAAACTATATTGTTATCTTTCCATGTAATACATGGTCAAAAATCTACCAACCTTAACAGTTTTCTACATTTTGCTAAAATTAAAGGAAATATTTCAGTAGATTATCAAACAGTAATGTTGTGAAGGAAGTCATCATACATATTAATTTGTTAATTTTAATAGATTTAATAATTAAATGTTATATTTTCATTAAATAAAATAATATATTAAAAAGTTTAATATAATTTTAATCAATTCATTTGTTTTTAAACAGAAATTGAATTTTTTGTTTTTTGTTTCTATTAAGTAAAGTATATATTTTTTGTGATATTCTATTATTTTATCTTTTTATTTACTCTTTTTAAAAATTAAAATATATCCTTTTAAAATTAATAATTTATCCCCTACAATTTAAATACAGTCATTTATTGAATAAAATATTCTTTTAGGAAATCTAACTTCGGAATTTAAATCATTATAATAAAATTGTTCTCATTATCAGCCTTATTCTAATAATTGCAGGTGTATTCTTTTTATCCCCTGCAATTTAAATATTATCATTTATTAAATAAAATATTCTTATAGGAAATCTAACTTCAGAATTTAAATCCTAAAATAAAACCTATCTTTATTTTCAGCTTTATCCTAATAATTGCAATGTATTCTTTTAAACTGTGCAAGATACTTTTAAAAATAGCTAGATTATACAATTTATGTTGTTTCAATATCATTTAGGGTAATTAATTTTTTAAAATTAGGATATGTTGCAATATGTTATAGCCTTTATAGCTGTGTCAGCAGACATTTTTTTTGGTGAACAAGAATTGGCATAAAAATTCTTATCTTATAACAGTTTTTAAAATTTTTAATATTAATTTATTCCTGTGGCAAAGGAAATATTTGGTGTTAGTATTTGGCGTATTTTCCGAGTCACACGACTGCTTTGATGTCACTTTCCTAAACTGTGGTGCTGATGAGCTCTGATTTCTTTCTTTGCTGCTGCTAGAACAGGATGTCAATTTCTCACTCTCTCTTGCCATTCCTGTGTTAACAACAAGAACTTTTCCTTTGCTTATGCACTGTGTCAATTGATACTTGTTAAAATTTTACACATAATTAAACGTTTTTTTTTTTTTTTTTTCCCCAAAGATTTTTGGATTAAATTTGTGAAATTATTTCATATTTCTGAATAAATGCCACTTTATGGAAATCAACAGTACAAGTGCATTGAAGATTTTTAGTGAATTATTATTGCATTAAGTTTTGCAAACACAAAAAAATTTTCCCCGCTAAAAGAACACCTGAAAATCTACTAAAAATTCAATTGCCCATACTGTAGCAATAGTGCAATGTAATATCGAATCTGCAAAACCTTTATTTTTTCCCGTAAATCATGTCAAAAATCCACTAAATGGGCTCTTCCCATCTGACGTCAGAGGTCACATGATAGAGGAAAAATAAATAGCAGACAAAGTCTTCTTTATATATAGCGATTGCTGAAATAACCTATTTTTCTATTCTTATTTTTGATCAATCGTATTTAATCTGTGTTATTTTTTTATACATAATCATTTCTAATCTATTTTATGTCATTATTCATCATCTTTTGTTTGCTGTACACATTTAAAATCATCATTTAGTTTATATTTGTTATTGATGTTCATGAAGAACATGTTAAATACTCTGATTTTTGGTACTTAAATCAGTGACAGTGCAATATCGTATTGCGTAAATCCATTTAAACCAGTAACTAAGTTAATTAGCTTGTTGTAACACCTTTATGCAATTAAATTAAATGAAAACATTTAAAAATTTCAAATTACAATCCATAAACATTCCACAAGAACAAGCTATTATTTATGGCTAGATCAGTTAATGTAACAGTTACACTTGAACATACAAAAATCGATTCTTACAGTTGAAAATAAATAAACACATAAAATGTTTTTAAAAAATTATAAAATTTACAAATACAACTATTCTACTGTTTACAAATGCACAATATTACTTTTATTTTATTTTAAATTAAATATTAAAATTTTTATTCTTAAGAACAATATTTAATTGAATTCAGTTCTCAGAATTCAATTATTCGTTTTTCTCTATCACATGATTGAGCAGACGAAACTGGGAAGAGTCCATTAGCAACACTGATTGCATTGCAAACTATATATATATTTTTTGTAATGTAATTAAAAAGTATTATAAATTTTATAAGCAAATAAAGCAAATGATATTTCAGAGGAAGCCAAATGCAGAAGTCACTTTAAATTATTAGTAGGCATAAGTGTGTAGTTGCTGCTTTAATGATGCACACACGCCTAGCTTTTTCACCTGATGATGTGCCTTGCATGTTTACCTGGAACAACTGTTTGCATTTTTTTTTTTTTTCATTCTAAAGTGATTACTTACAAAGTTATTTATTAATTAGTAATTTTCAAAAGAAAATATTTAGTGAACAAACACTGAAGAGATAAATTTTTAATTTTTGCCACTTTAAAAACAGCATATCATCAAGAAGAAAATAGTTACTTTTAAAAAGTTTTAATTAAATTTATTTATTTTTAATGATATAATTTTTTTTAACACTGATGATATGCAGAGATTGGTTCTTTAATTTTTTCCAAAAATTTCATTTGCATCGTATGATAAAAAGAAATTCAGTAGACTATTAAGGCTTTTCAGACAATTTAAATTTACCTACATAAACTTTTTAAAAATTTTATAAAATATCTGTACTGATAAGTATAAAGGATTTAAGTCCAAAAATGTCGATTTTGAGTTAAGTACATAGTCAGACTCAGAAAAAAATTCTCTATCGATTGGTATAAAGGATTTAAATCCATGTCATTTAGTCTTTGAGAAAATCCATTGGTAAAAAAAGATTCAAGTTAGAAATTTAGCATTAATCTTCAGTATAAAATATTTAATTCAATTTTTTCCCTTTATTAAATGAAGATTGACAATTACTGAATGGTATAAAGGGTATAAACCAACCTCCTAATCGATTCTTCTGATTAGTTTTTAGTTAGATTTTTCGTCTCCTGAAAAATTAAGAATATGGACTTAAATCCTTTATACTTATCAGTACAAATATAATAATACCAGAAAAGGGAAAATTTCTGTAAAGTATAGATCAAATTTTAATTTATTGCTATTTCAAAACGTTTCATAGCATTGAAAAGTAATTACTTCAATAAATTTTGATACAACTCTAAATAAGTTATTTAGCCATCACATTCTTCAATTTTACTGTACTTGTTATATTTATTTGTTCTAGTTCAACTATAATCTTTAAAATAAACTGTTTTCATCCCCATTTTTATTCTCATTTTGAAAGTTTTTTTTTTTTTTTTTTTTTTTTTAAATATAATTTTAGGATCATGGGTTATAACTGGACATACAACTGGCTTTGTATGTGTTTGGAATGTGGAGACTGGAGAATTGAGTCAGAGCTGTGTGCGCCATTTGAAAACCATAAATGATATGGTATTAGTAGATCTTCTTAATCTAGGTAATTTTTTGCTTTGTTTTAACAGCAGAACCACCAAGATAAAACAAGGCTATGTCTACCAAAAGCCCTCAAAATGACTGGTCTTTAATGGAATATTTCTTATATTTCTTAACACTAAAACTACTAAAAAGAAACAAAATTAGTTCTATTGAAACCACTCTGACCAATATTTAAAACATGTTAACAGAATATTTTTATATTTATAAAAACAGTCGAACCTCGTTAACGTGAATCAGAAGGGGAACAAGAAAATTGTTCATGTTATCAGTTGTTCATGCTATCAGTAACTAATCCTCATATAACTACGCTAATTTTCATTTTGATGGGGATTGTGGAAACAGTTCATGTTAAAAGTAATTCATGTTAAGTGTCTGTGTTAACGTTAACGAGGTTTGACTGTACTAGAACTACTATTGCAGTCAAAAGTACTGGTTTTAAAATTTCATCATAAAATTCCTACTTCATGTTTTTTTCTTCTCTTCAAAATGATGGTATGATTTTTGCAAGGATAATTAAAAATGTAATGAATTTTATTATTATTTTATTTATTTATAGAAAATCAAAATAATTTTCTGTTATGGTTATTCTGTCAAAAACAGTCATTTTGACTGATGGGGTCATTCTTAAGGTGTGTTAAGTTGGTATCAAAGAGCATTTGATATTTTGTATGCATTGAATTATATTATTTTTGTTTATAAAAGTACCATAATGCGTGTATCAAACTATCTCATTGAATTTGGGTTTAAAAAACATATCAGATTATAGTTTCTTAAATTAAAATTAAAATCTGAAGCAACCCAATGATAAGAATTAATATATAAATAAAAACTAATAAACATATCAAAATAATTCTCAAAATGAAGCCTGCTAGCATTACTAAAAGAATCAAAATCTTACTTGAAGTCCTTATCGCTGAATCACTTTCGCTGTGGGCTCCCGGCACCTTCAAAGGTCACCTTTGTCAGCGTGTTTTCAAGGAGCAAGTGATGCTAGTAGCTGTTCCAGTCTCATCTATGTGGCACCGCATTCAGCCTTATGTTTGCTTTGGGCTTGTTGTCATTACATGTTTCTAAGTTACTGATAATGTCTATAGTTTCTCGATAAAAAGCATACATTAGGTTTTTCATACTCTGCGAGTTTCGTAACTTCGTTAAATTTAATATCGATTTTTCATTTCAGGCAGTTTTGTGTAATGCTGTATTATGCATTTTTTTTGCTGTATTTAACATCTGAAATATGCTGTTTAAATTGTTTTTTTTTTAATTTTTTTCTATTCAGTTTAATAGGTATATTGTAATTGTATTTCGTGGCTTTGTTTATAATTTTAAAAGAAGCCCCTCTATTGAAAGGGATACTATAGGTGAACTTTGAGGGATTTTTTGATGACTAGGGATAATATTAAGGCTTTTAATATGAAATTATGAAAAAGTTTATAGACTATACTTTTGGGATACCCTACTTTACCAGTAATTTGCTTAATAAAATTTAATTAATATTGTAAAATTTGGGGATCAGAACAAACCTTTGTGGCACGATTGGCACCACCTACTGGAAGATAAAACTAGAAGAGCTACTAACATCACTTGCTTCTTGAAAACACCACCACAAAGGTCGCCTTTGAAGATGCCAGATGGGGAAGGGGCGGTAAAAAAGACTCAGGATGAGGCCTTTAAATAAGGTTTTGATTCTTCTTGTAAAAATATTTACCAAAGAAATAGAAATAATAATAACATTAAAAATTTAAAAACAGCTGGAATCTACCAAATCAATTTTCAAAGGAAAGGGGAAAAACTGGATTAATACATAGGAAATGACCAAGAGAAAATAAAAAATAAGATTAAAGAACAGTTTATTGATATAAAAAACAAACTAATTACATATTTATTGAAATTTTATTTTTCCGACTGAGTGAAAATAATGCCTGGACCCGGAGTCGAACCCCAGATCTTTGACTTACAAGGTCAAGGCTCTACCAATTGAGCTATCCAGGCTGACACCCCGGTCAGCATTACTCACTCAGACAACCTTTAGGCAGAAACATCTCTGGTCTAAAGGTTTTCTGAGTGAGTAATGCTGACCGGGGTGTCGGCCTGGATAGCTCAATTGGTAGAGCCTTGACCTTGTAAGTCAATGGGGTTTTCATTCATTTATTTATTTTTTAATTTATGCTGTTTATTCTTCGAATTTTTGATAGTTTATCATTTTCTTTTAATGTGAAGATTGGTGTCTTTTTAGGATCCTACTACGGAGCACAAGAATTGCCATGGGCTCATCATCATATGATCACTGTTTCAAAAGACAGATATATAAATGTTTCTCTTTTATTAGAACCATTAGCAGTTTCTGATTCTCTTATACAAATCAATTACCATACTGATGATATAAAGCAAATCAAGTAGGAATTTTATATTATTATTTGCTTAATTGATTTAATAATTAAAAAAAAAAAAAGTCTAAATAATTTAATCTTTAAAGTTTACTATGTATTTTTTATTTTTGTTTTATTTTTAAAAATTGCTAAACTAATTTTAAAAATGGCTGTTAGACACATAGCTCATCATAAATATATAAAAGAGAAAAAAAAATAATAATAATTTTAATTTTTGAAAATTTTTTGTTTGTAATATGTTTTTTAATCTGATTGAATACAAATATAATAATTACTTTAATAAATGAATAACTTTGTAAGTAAACACAATGAATTGCAATAAACTTGCAACAGTTGTTTCGATACAAAATAATACCATGGTCAGGGTGCGAAATTTCCGCTCGCCAGCTGACCATTGGCGAGTGGAAATTTTACTGTGGTAAGTAAAATTTCAGTCTAAATGTACATAGAATTTTTACAGTATGTGGTGCTACAAAAGAAAAATAAAATAAAAAAACAAATACATAAAATAATAAGTAAATAAAATTAACGATTTAAAAACGTTAATCTTAGGTAAGGTGACTAGACATCCTCTTTTTAAGAGGACAGTCTTCTTTTTCAACACTCTGCCCTCTTGAACGGAAAAAAAAAAAAAAAAAATTACAAGACTATTGTATCCTCTGTCCTCTTTTTCAAATGAAAAAGATTTAGTCCTTAATTTAAAAAATTTCGCAAAACTGGAAAGCTCAGTAGGCTGTTGGCCGTATTGAACGGTGAACACTAACTTTTTTCTGTGTGTGGTTCGCAAAAGAACAATTTTCTAATAAACTTGCCAAAGCATATTATGGTTTATGTCTATTAAGGTTCTTCGAATTGCAAAGGAATAAAAGTATTTCATTTATTTGTACAGTTCTTTGATCCAGAACACGGAATCACTATTAAAATTGTCATGAAATCATTAAGAAGGTGGTGCTTTAGTTGGTATGCGGTGGGTTGACTTGTGTTCTCACTTTTGCATGAATAATATTCCTCATAAATATAGGTCCATCAGTGACCGAGAGGTTCTGTCCTCGAAGTTGGTAGACGTGAGGCGCTGGGTTCGATACCCATTCGCAATAGTTGGTTTAGCCGTTAGGAGTTTTCTGTGGTTTTCTTCAATACTAGCGTGAATATGGGCTAGGACCTTTTAAAAAGAACCTACGGAGGACTCTCCTACTGAGGCCTACAGCCTATTGCAGACCACCACCTCACAAAAATGTGCAAAAGTTAGTTGAATTCATTTTATGTCCTCCTGGCAAAAACGCTCCCATAAAGCAGTGGCGGATCCAGAACTTGACTTTTGGGGGGGGGGGGGGGGTTAAGATTTTTCAAAGTGTTATTCTAGACCAATAAAAAATTTACAATTTGCAATATTCAGTTGTGAATGTCAGTGTTTTGGGGGGGGGGGGTTCAGCCCCCTAGCCCCCCCCTTAAATCCGCCACTGCCACAAAGCGACTGTTTTCTTCAATGAACAAAATGTAGACATGTAATAAAATCCCCTTTATATATCTACTTAAAAAACTTTACTAAGACTAATTTAGGTTACATTTGTGAGAACCTTATAAATATTGATAAAGAATGACTGTTCGCTAAAACAAATTGTTTCATCTGCCAAATACTAATTTTATTTTTTCAGTTGCCAATTTTATTTTTTTATTTTATGATTATGATTTTAATAAAAAAAGTGTCTACCATTTTTTTTTTTTTTTTATGTAACTGCATGAAAGTAGTACAGAAAAAAAAAAAAGTTTTTGTCTATAGCAAAAATTAATAATTAAAAGAAAAATCTATATTGTCCAGTGACACCTATAAAAATTAGGGATTTTTCTTCTCGTATTAATTTAAATTAAGGTGTACTGATGGAAATTCATCATTTGAAATAAAAATGCTTCCACCACTTGTGTAAAGTAGCTTTTGGAATGGCATTTATAATCGTTTTCATTCAATTTTGACCTCTAAAATGACCAATTAAAATGACTTCTTTTTCAAAATTGAATGTCTTCTATTTTCTTATAAAATAAAGGGCATTGCATAGTTTTTCCTCTCTTTTCAATAAAAATTTCTGGTCACCTTATATGTAAAAAATAGTGTAAGTTAAACATATTTTGTGGCGAGTAACTTTTTTTTTCGGCGAGTGTAATCTAAACTGAAATTTCGGGCCCTGCCATGGTCCTTCATCAGGTAAAAAAAAAAAAAAAAAAAAAAAAAAACTACACAAATGCATTGCAAGGGATTTCGCATATAGCTTCCTCTGAGCCATCATCTCTTAAATTTTGGAGTAATGCTGCTATTTAACAGGGATGAGATTTTTCAGCTTTCTTGTACATTTAACTTTTCAGCATTTTTTTAAGTTTCTGATGTGCATTTGTTCTTTTTTTATATACATTGTAGATTAAAATAAATATTTATTACTCTAATATAATAGATTGTGTCATCAAAATTCTAGTATTTCATTTCAACGTCTTGCCTTTGCGTACAGTTTCAGCTTTTTTGTATTTCTGCTAATCTCATCCCTAATTTATTGAACAGAAAAGAAAGCAAAAAGTTTAAAAATCTATTAAAACAAGAGAAAAATATTGAACAAATGATGCATAAAAAATATTAAATGTTTGTTTTGGAGCAAAACAATGAATGTTATAGGGTTAAGTAAGCAAGAAATTTTTAGTCTTTTTATTTTTCCAAATATTTAAAATGCAGCAGTAATCAACTTGCACTAGTAGATTGTCAACATTTCTCTCTTAACGGCCCTCTTCACTTACCGTCGCCGGAAGCCCGAGCCAATGTTATTCTATGGGGAAATTTTCTTTACAAATAACTTATTAACTAATACATATTTTTAAATTCTGTTTTCACATTCAGAAAATTCCCAACTGTTAAATTGACGGACATTTTTTAAAAATGTATTTTTTAAATTTTTAATATTTTATTTTGAAATTGCAAAATGAAAAAAATTCACATATTGAAAATTTGTATTTTGCAGCTTCAAAATAAAATATAAAAAATTGAAAAAATACATTTTTAAAAAAGGTCCGTCCATTTAACAGTTGGGAATTTTCTGAATGTGAAAACAGAATTTAAAAATATGTATTAGTTAATAAGTTATTTGTAAAGAAAAATTTCCCATAGAATAACATTAGCTTCGGCTTCCGGCGGCGGTGAGATCGTCATGTATGTTAATGGTGACTGGTGCACATTAAATCTGTCGTGATCAGGAAGCCCTCCAAGTTCCCATCAAAATTATACCTCTTCTGAATCATGGATTACTCGGTCCTGATCTGAATCAAAATTTGAGCTCTTGTTTACTGGTGTAGCCATCTATCAATAGTTTGTAAAGCTGAAGTTGTACTTCCACTCTTATAGTGCTCTTCAGAAAGGGAAGGCATACTTCCACCCTTATGGTGCTCTTCAAAAAGGGAAGGGACTCCTTTTTTGCCTTAAATTTTGGTAGTTTCTCTAATGAGCTTGGAGCTTCTGACTTCTGAGTGGCATAAATAACAACATTCTATATAACAATGCTACCTAACAGTGATCATGTACAGAAATTTAATATATTCAGTGTCTCACAATAGATTCTGCATACATAGTTTGTTGTTTTTAATCAAAAAGTGCTGAGATATAACTACCTGGAAAATTGAAGATTGTAAGTAATATCACTGTCACTTGTCGACCAATATAGATATCCAAATTGAATCAGCATAATTTTTCATAATATCCATTTCGCAAGTGAAGATTGATGCATTTATAAATCATAAAAACTGGGATATAGCCTTCCTGCAAACAGAGTGAACTACACTATAACAGTGCCACCTGTCGGCCAGTATGCACCCAAATTGAATCAACTTAATGCTTCATAATGGCCTTTTCATATATTATTTTTTGCAGTTATACGCAATAGAAGACAAGATATAGCTTTCCCATAAATTTGAGATATCACAGCTCAGTAGCATCATCTATTGTACAATTTGCACTAAAATTTAATAGGCACTAAATTTTGTCAATGTGCAACTAGATATTACTTTTTATGAAATTCTGTGCATTAGTTCTTGAGCTAGAGCTGCTAAAAAATTTGTGTCACACATAGAGACAGACATTTTCTAAAAATGTTTGAATTATATTCAGACCATTTCAAAATGTAGAAACCAATAAATCGGCTATTTCTAAACATTGCTGGGAGGAAAATCATAATTTTAAATTTAATTCAGCTAAAATAATTTGCAGACCTAAATCTATTCATGAACTCGATTTCTTTGAAGCTTTTCATATTTATAAAAATTTTAAAAACCTTGTAAATTGTGATTTCGCTGTTCCCTATTTGTCTGATTGTTGGAAATTTTACATTCCAACAAATAGGGAACAGCGAAATCACAATTTACAAGGTTTTTAAAATTTTTATAAATATGAAAAGCTTCAAAGAAATTGAGTTCATGAATGGATTTAAGTCTGCAAATTATTTTAGCTGAATTAAATTTAAAATTATGATTTTCCTCCCAGCAATGTTTAGAAATAGCCGATTTATTGGTTTCTTGTTTGCGGGCATAATTCATAATGTTCTTTTAGACGAAATTTAAGACTGCATTTACTTTGGCCAATATATGATAAAACGCACTGACAGGAAATACTATAAATGCCTCAAGAATTATGCATATCAAGGGGATCTTTTAACTGAGAAAAGGTGAGTTTATTGGAAGGAGACAATATTTTTTTTAAATCATATTGTTTGAGAATTTTAGCTAGGAAAATCATAATTTTAAATTTAATTCAGCTAAAATAATTTGCAGATCTAAATCCATTCATGAACTCGATTTCTTTGAAGCTTTTCATATTTATAAAAATTTTAAAAACCTTGTAAATTGTGATTTTGCTGTTCCCTATTTGTCTGATTGTTGGAAATTTTACATTCAGTACACATTTCCTTAATTTTTCTACTGTTTACACAGCTAACATTCCTAAATTCCTATTGGCCACACACTCCACCTTCCCCGTAATCCTATTGGTTGAACTAAATTCGGCCCCTCTCCTATATATACGAGCACTTCTCCAGATTAAGAATACTTTTTGCACTGAAGAACGTACGCTAAAGGCTACCGAAGCAGCTGTATGCATTTCCAATATTTTTCTTTGGCGTTTCTGATGTAGTAGTTTATTCGGGTTTTAAAATGTGTTAATTCATCAGAAACTATAAATTAAAAAATTATGAATCCAATATTTTTTTCTGTAAATATAGAAAAATAAATTTCTTCAATCTAATCATAGAAAAATTAATTAGTTTATTTTTTCTCAATACATTGTTGCAACTTTGACATCATATTTTTTTGCTTAAATCATCCTTCTCCTGTTTTCACACTTAAAAAATTCATAACTGTTAAATTTGTTCATGTTTTCAAAAATAAATTTTTTAATATTTTACTTTGAGGCTGTAAAGTGTGAAAAATAAACTAAGTTTATTTTTCACACTTTATGATTTTAAAATAAAAGTATTAAAGACTTAAAAATAAAATTTTTAGATGTAAAAACAGAAAACAAAAATAAGTAATGAGTAATTCTTATAACAAACTTCTCTGTAGAATAACCTGGCTGTCAGTAATATAAAAACTGTAAAAGCTATTAAAAAAAAAAAAAAACCTTAAGCTTAAATCTAGTGCTGATGGCTATTATCACACTTGCCAACATTCTTATTAATATTGAAACTTGAAAACTTCTTCACACACGATAAAATTAAAGAAAGCAGTACTGGTTTTGAAAGGACATGGCCTTTCTTCTTCAGGTGCAAAAATACATACTACTTCTTTGGAGGCAAAAGCAAGATGCAGTATAAGAAGTACAAAACAAGCAAGAACCAGTCTTGCTTTTGTCTCCAAGGCTGTAACACATATTTTTGCATCTGAAGAAGAAAGGTCACGCCTTTCGAAACTGGCAGTGCAATTTTAATTTTATAGTGTGTGAAGAAATTTTCAAGTTTAAATATTGATTGTACACCAGTTTTTAATTTAGTATCCTTATTAAAATTTATGGTATTGCTAGTAACTGGCATTTTTAAAACCTTTTCTCTAGAATAATTTTCTTCAAATGTAATTACGATTGAATAGGAAGAAAAATACTTAAAAAAAAAAAAAAAAAAAAAAAACGGTGAGAATAAAAAGTGAGGCTTAACAATTCTATGAAATATTAATTAGAATTAATTTTAATTTTAGGTAAAGTGGAGTGTAAGTTTGATTTTTATACCAACCAACTATGTGAAAAATACCAGATCCGGGAATCGAACCTGCTATTTATTAATCAATTATCTTAGAAATGCCAAGCTGGTTATCAGTCAGGGTAGCTCAATGGTAGAGCAACTGCATGTTAAGCGGAGGGCCCAGGTTGATTCACAGCTCTGGTATTTTTCACATAGTTAGTATAAAAATCAACTTTAAACTCCACTTTACCTAAAATTAATTTCATGGTTGATAAATTAATAAGTAAAATTTCTAAATTAATTAGAATGTTATGAGGTATGTTATATTAAATTCAAAAAAAAAAAAAAAAACTTCAATAATGACAAATAAATTAAATACTGGTTTCTACAATGAATATTGTAATTTTTCATTTTAAGTAAATTGGAGTGTAAAGGTTGATACTTTTATTTACCAACTATGTGAAAAATACCAGAGCCGGGAATCGAACCCGGGTACCTCCGCTAATGCCTCGATTCCCGGCTCTGGTATTTTTCACATAGTTGGTAAATAAAAATATCAACCTTTACACTCCAATTTACTTAAAATGAATATTCACGGTTGATGAATTCATGAATATTTATTCATGAATTCCTAAATTGTAATTTTTATTATGGTAAGCTCTGCTTTCAATGCATTTATCTTATCATAAATGAATTTTTTTTTTTGTATGAAGTTGTGAGCAATTACGGATGTTTTGCACTTAGGTATAAGAATTATTTCAGTGTAATTATTTTTCATAATCTAGGATCTTTGGTGATATTTTTGCAGTCCGTAGTGAAGATAATACACTTTCGTTATGGAAAATGAAAATTGTTAGGAAACCTCTTTTCAATCTTGAAGTTACCTTGCTTCAGAAAATTGTTGGCCCTGAAGATTATTTGCTTTCAATTGGACTATGGCATGATCAGGTAAGTATTTAGTTTGTATAATTAATACCCTATTTTCTAGCTTATTATTATTTTTTTAATGTTATTTTATAGAAAATGAATAACATCAAATAGAAATTAATAGTAGTTTATTTTGATTAAATTTTAAATAAATTCAGGTAATTCCACAGTTTTAGAAAACTTAAATTGAAACTAGGAAATTTTAAACCAAAAATATCAATTTATAAAATATTCAAAACAAAATTGGACAACTTAAAATTGGAAGAAAACAGGTATTCCTCATATTTCAGTAACTGCTAGCAAAAATATATAGTTTGTCAATAGACCATAAAAAAAAATTAATTTTATAAATTTATTATGGAAAGATAACATTCTATCAATTAATATGAATAAAAATTAATAAATGTACATTAATACAATCAGACTTTTGTCTGTAAATTGCTCAGAATAGATCCATTTTGTAATATCTTCACATTTCAGACATCAAAGAACTTAAAAATGTCTTCAATATATTTTCTGTGTGTGTAGGAGAGGGGGAAGGTATTTGTCTGTAAATTTACTTTTAGCTGGGTATCATGTAAAAATGGCTGGACGAAATAGAATGACACTTGGTGTGGAGTTTAGGCCTGTAGCAATCTTGAAAATATATCTGTTGACCATTTCAAAATTTTTATTATATTTACAGATATTGGCAAAAAAAAATATTTGTGCATGCATAATAAGGTTTTTGTTTGTAGATCACACAGAAACAAAAAAAATATTTTGTGACAGATTTAGGCTTTTGTCATCAAGGAAAAGAAATTTTGTAAAATGGATTAGACATGATTGTGTATATGATTTTTTCTTGATTTCAAGAATTTTCGTTTAATATATTTCAGGATTTTTTATTTTTCAGTGACTGTTGAGAGAAAACTGTAAATGGAAATTTAGGTCTATATTATGCAATTTACTAGTATTTTTTAGACTTATAAAAACTTTACATAAATTTAATTAGTTGTAATCGTAAAAAAAAATGTTAATCCACCCTGTAGAAATGGAATGTTGACGCAGAACTCATACCAGTATTTGTTTAAAAAATTTCTGTGCCTATAAAATCATTGGTTTAAGAAGAAGAAAACTTTGTTTCATTAATAGTGTGGTAGGAATTCTGTACCAAATATTGTATCTGTGACTCTGGCTTTTTTTTTTTTTCCCCCTGTAATTTCAGGAATCAGCCCTGTATCCAAATTTGTTCTTAATAGATCCTTGGATTATATTCCATGGGTTTATATTACCAAGTGTGAATTTAGTGTCGATTTATGATACCATGTCAAAATCAATTATCAACAAAACAGCATTTTTTAACCTTGTCTTCTGTCAGCATTTTATAACTTGTTGGAAAATTTGGAACTTTTCTTTGATATAATTGTTACTTGGTGTTTTGTCGAGTTTCTTTCATGTCCTTCACAATAAACTATCACATTTTGTTTAAAACAATTTTTTACAAACATAATAAATATTATTATTATTATTTATAACACCTAAATATTGTTTATTAATATCACACTATCAACAGATTGGGAAGAAAATCATATTTATTGAAAATTTATTTTTCTGACTGAGTGAAAATAATGCCTGGACCGGGAGTCGAACCCCGGATCTTTGACTTACAAGGTCAAGGCTCTACCAATTGAGCTATCCAGTAAATATTGTACCCATTTTTTGCATAGGAACCTGCTTATTATTCAGATTATATTTGAAAAATTCTATTATATTATATTTGAAGCTTACCATACTAATAAATAACAAAATCATATAAATATTTTTTTCTTGATAGATTCCTGTTTAGTAAACATAGTAATAAAAATCATTACATGTTTTTTATTTATTATGCTTAACTAGTAGAACATATTTTATAATTATGGTTTATGTACCATTTTTGTTATTTTTTGCTTTCTTTCTTTCTTTTAGGTTCAGTGTATATCTAACTCTGGTAAATTGAAATCTATAAATATTCATGAAGATCAATGGGTAGAAGAAAGAGAATTTAAAAATTCTTCTGAAAGTCAAACTGAAGTTATTGCTGTAACTACTGCATTTTTATTTCGGCAGAAAGCAGTGATAATGCTAACATGTAAGGGACTTTTTTAATTAATACTTAAAAAAACAATATTAATAATTTTAAATTAGAATAATAATATAATAATAGGGGCATGTCTTCATATTCCTGAGAACTTCATCCTGAAATTTCCTAAATGTGATGTTATCCTAATTTTCCTGAAATTTTGGTATAACATACCAACATTTAAACAACCCAGATTAAGTGATCAAATCCTAAACTTGCACTGTACTGCCAAAATATTTTACCATAATTGTTATTTTAAATTATAAATAAAATTCTTCATAAACAGTTTTGATAACATAACTGCACTTATACTTACGTTTTTGGCCTGTTGAAAGCTTGTACTATTATTTCAACACAAAACATTTTTTTTTTTTTT
The DNA here is from genome assembly GCA_963930645.1 of Salticus scenicus. Lineage (NCBI taxonomy): Eukaryota > Metazoa > Arthropoda > Arachnida > Araneae > Salticidae > Salticus > Salticus scenicus. Next base: position 15,321,583 of record OZ005662.1, on the reverse strand, counting down.
TTTTTTTTTTTTTTTTGTGGTGTTTGCTTAATAAGTTCTTCATTTATTACTCTTTAATACCAAATTTTCAGTGCATTTTACTAACAATAGTTATACTCAGCACCAGTTACATTAGTTGTACTTATCTGCTGTAAGACTACAATATAACAGGCTGAATCTTTCACTGCCATTTGTCCGTCATTGCCAAACCTAAGACTACTATATAGTAGTCTTATATAGTCTCATATAGTAGTCTTAGGTTTAGCAATGACGGACTTGATGGACAAATGGTGATGAATGATTCAGTACTCTTAATCTGCCGTTGGTTAAAATAATATGTGTCGGTTACTCAAAACTTATTAACAATTGTTATTTTGTCACTATGGGCCAGATATTTTATCATTTATTAATGACAACAACTAGTGTTGTAGCTTATTTTATGTTAACCCCTGGCATTTTGTCTATCATACTCAGAACTAATGATTTTTAATTCAGAAATTTATAAGTTAGAAAAAAAAAAAAAAACGTGAGTTACAAAGTTTGGTTAACTTGTTGGCAATCTTTGCCTCATCATTCAATCCCTTAAGGATTGCATTGTCAAAAATAAATAAATAAATAAATAAAATAATAATAATAAAATCATAGTAATTACAATTTTAGTTTTAAATAAACAAAGTACAAAGTACCTCCATTATAAATTCATTAGAGTAATGATAGCACAGCACCTAGCATGTAAAATAATAATAATGAAAAAAAATCACGACAATGAGATTTATTTTATATTTCTTATACATTATTTTTTAAAGTTTCAGCCCTGAACTTATCACAGGCATAAATCAAATTATTGCTAAAATTTTATAGTAGTATAATTGCAGTGATTTTTTTTTTTTTTTTTTTATTACTATAAAATTTTAGCAATAATTTGATTAACGTTATAATTGCTCGTAAAGTTGTTGCAATTAAAAAGGACTGTTTTTACTTTCTTCTATATTAAATAGTTCGACCTCGTTTTTTGATAGATTTACACGTTTTGAGAGCTGTGGAACACGATTTGACCATTTTTAGAAAATGTCTGTCTGCCTGTGTGTGTGTGTGTAGTCAAAGCAACAACGCTTGCAGCTTTGACTAGAGCACCTGTGCTTACTTTATTCGCCTGATGAAGGGTCGTGTGTTTTTTCGACCCGAAACAATTGTTGCGAGTTTATTGCATTTTATGGTGTTTATTCAAAGTTTGTAAGTAATAAATAATATCAATAAATAATATTCAATGAAACTACTAAAATCACAAACTATAATAACCCAGACTACGCATTTTTCTGTGAAACAGTTGATATAATTCATAAATTGCAGAAATTTATATAAATTCTTGCAATGGCAACAAATCAAAAGCTGGCTTTGACCAACAGTGTTGGTACCTGCTTGAGGAGAGAGGAGAGGCAGAAGAAAACATTTACTACGTGTGGCATGTACCACTAGGAAGTATGCTGATGAAGAGAGCCCACTCGCGAAAGCAGCGACACAGACTTCTACGAAGTTGTAAAATAAGTTTGTTTATAATTTAATTAGTTTAAATATGCTTCATTTAATAATTTAAACAAGTTACTTCTTTATTTATTAAAGTTAAGTCTAAGGTTTTCTAAATAAGAGTATTTAGATTGTATATTATTCAGTTCTCCTTTTATTTAGAAATAGATAACATAACACTATTGTTGAATGAAGGATAATATATTTTAACATTTTTGCAATTGTTTGATTTGCATAATAGTAATTCCTCGGGAAAAAAAAAAAAAAAAAAAAAAAAAAAAAAATCTGCAAAATGCAACTATTTACTTAATTTTTTGTTGTTGTTGTTAGAGTGGGAAAATTCCATTCAATTTGTTTTTCAAGTGTTAACTCCTTTTCATGTAAATACTTTAAAAAATGTATATACTTCATATTGCTATATTTTAATGCATATGTAAGCAAAATTTCTAATTTTAAGATGGTAATGTATATAAAAGCTTTATAGTGTTTACCATTCCTATAAAAATAAATTTTTAATCATTATCTTTCATATTTAGAATCATGCAAGTATACAATTTTATTTACCATTTATTTTCTTTCTTTCAGCTGATAGGAAGATTATAATGTCCATAAATGAGAATTGCTTTAAGCATTGTTTTTTATTTCAAACATTAAAAACTGACATCGTAAGCATGGCATTATACGGTACAACTTTAGCTCTAGGAGGTGAAAATGGAAAATTATTTTTGTACTATATATTTTCTGAAGATGATCTTATATCTAAAGATCTGTCTCAGCCAAATTCAATTTTAAATTTGAGTGAAGCATCTATTATTTCAATTGATATAGCTTACCAATACGATTCACCTGTGATAGCAGCATCCACCAATGACAGCATACATATTGTAAAGTGGTATAAGTCAAATTCAAGCCATCAAAAAGTGAAAAGAAGAGGATTATCCCAATTGTTTGCTTGATTAAGTAATAATGCTTACTCCATCTTTTGTGATAACTGTAAAATTTGTATGAATAAATATTTTTGTTTTGTTAATTTTGGCTTTGGCTTGTTAATTTTTAACTTAGAAAATGCTTTTATGAGATTTCAATTCTTTTAAAATATTACATACAAAGTCTGTCCTGAAAGTAATGTCGGTGAATTTATTGTGACACGACTGTACGTCAAAGCGTGGTCTAACTGGTTGAAACTGGTAGTGGGGGCTGTCGCTCATTGTGCTCCGAGCATCCAGAGAGTAAGGACAAGCCTGTCCATGAGAATTGTTTTTTAATCTTGTGCAAGTGAAAATGCAGTGCTTGTTAGAACAAAGATTTGCGATCAAGTTTTGCGTGAAACTTGGCAAGACCGCTATGGAAGCTGTTACTATGATCAAAACTGCTTACAAAGAACATGCTCTGTCAGATCGGCAAGTGTTTTGCCTGAAGAAAGCCAGAATGAGGAAATCAAAGATCAAGATCATGCTCATCATGTTTTTTGACATCCATGAACTGGTTCATCACGAGTTTGTAGAACCTGGAACTACTGTGAACTTAAAATTTTATGTGGAAATCCTCAAAAGACTGAAACGCAGGGTTCAACACATTCGTCTGGACATTGCAGACAACTGAAAGTTGCACCACGATAATGCGCCAAACCACAGTGCTTTCATCGTCACCGACTACCTGGTCAAAGCAGGGGTGCCAACAATCCCCCAGCTCCCGTACAGCCCGGGCATGGCTCCCCCCGACTTTTTTCTGTTTCCACGCCTCTAAATACCCCTAAAAGGCAAGTATTTTCGGACAGTTGACAGGATCAAAGCAGCATGCACCTTAGCATTAAAGGACATTCTGGAGGAGTACTACCACCAACGCATTTGAGAGCTGGAAGTCCCGCTGGAGCCGATATAGCGACACAAAAGGAGACTATTTTGAAGATTTTTAAATACTCGTAACGATAAATTCAATAAGTGATTTTTAATAGACTTACTGACATTACTTTCTGGACAGACCTTGTATCTTAATAATAATACTTTAAAAGTAAGCTTTAATTCAAAGGATGTCAAAGTAACTAAATCATTAAAATTTTATGTCTTTAGACAATTATAATGCAAGAGAAGATACTGATAACATAACTCCATTATCTGAATTACTGAGACTTCATTAAGGGGATAGTGGATGAAACTTGTTTATGTAAGTTAACTCTCTTAAAGTTAAGAAATTATGCATACATATGCATCGAAATTTGTCAGCATTGGTTATTAAATAAAATTCCAATTTTTAATTGCTCCCTGCTAACTAATTTTTACTTCCATTACCCAATTACGGTAGTGGTCCAAAAATTCGATATAGAGTTTTCACCTGATTTACAGGTTTTAAGGTTTCCTGAGTCCAATTTAACATGTCTTTGCATGTGTATCAGCTTTCTCTTACCGGAAAATTTTTAGGTGTCTACTTCCTTAGGTCAAATTTATGCCTTCTGATCACATTATCTCTAAAAAATGCATATAATGTGTAATAGTGGGTAATTAAAGTTGTGTGGTTGTTTCACACCAGATTTCCAATTTATTCTTTTGATTTGATATTATTATAGTTTAATAATACATTCTAAACATATTTGGGTATTACTCTGTGGATGGATTGATGAGTTAATTTTAGAATATTTTTGCATTTGAATGATGAAATTTCATATGAATTTTTAATAAAAAATTGACTTTTTAATGGATAAGCAAAATAATACCTAAATATATTGTTAAACTATAATGATGTAAAATAGAGAGTAAAAATAATTAAAACCTAGTTACCACATACTTAAATATTGCTATATTTCAATGTTTATATGTGCAAAATTTAATAACTATGACAGTAATTCACAAAAATGATTTATAAAATAGGATGGAAAGAAAAAAGTTAGGATGGAAAGAAAAAAGTTACACTGGGAATCAGTCAAAAAAGACCCAAATACCTAAGGAAGATTAAAGAAATTCAAAATAAATTACTATATATTGATATTCCTTGATTAGTGCAGTTTCTATTAGTATGGTAAAAAATTTTCAAAAGCTTTCTTGATAGATGAAAAGTATTTTAGATTATTTTCTTTTTTGGGGCATTATTAGAAATGTGCACGTATGAAGTTTAGTAGACCAAATTTAATGAAATGTGTACTTCAAAAAGAAGGAAAAAATTCAATTGAACTGTCTCTAATCTGGAGAAACTACTATACTTAAGAGGAAGTATGAAAACTTAGATAACAGGACTCAAAGTTCTTAGAAAAAAATCAGTGAATTTACAATTTTTTTACTTCCATTACTAGACTACCGTAGGTAATAGTATTGTATTGTCAGTCTAAAGATTTGATATTGAGTTTTCACCTGATTTACATGTTTAAAGGTCTCCTGAGTGTAAAAAAGTTGTTTTTGGCAATTGCTCCATGTGTGCAGGGCCTGATTATCGCACAGGCCGACTAGGCCTCGGCCTACGGCATCTTTATCTAGGGGCACCAAAATAGTTTTTAAATTTAAAATAATATTTTTGGCAAAGATTTCCTAAAAAAAAGAAAACTAAGAGTTAGCTAACGATAATAATCTTTAGTTGAAAATAGGGATTTTTTAAATACCTTTTGACCAATTGACCAATTACACTGCTCTAAAAAAAAAAAAAAAAAAAAAAAAAAACCTCTTTATTTATTTATTTTTTGTTTAGGGGGGGGGGGGCAGGGCACCAAAATCATCCCGGGCCTTGGGCCCCAGCTGGTCGTAATCAGGCTCTGCATGTGTGGGGAATTTTCTGACTATCCTATCTCTGAAACTCATAAAGATAGAATTACGAAACTTCAGAATTTACACAGGATTGGTGTACAGATGATTTTTCCAGTTTTTGGTGAAAATTGGAAAAGCAGAAGTGGGATCATAAGTCCATATCTCAAAAATGGTTACGATATTCTTCAAAATTGTTATATAAAAACTCTATTCGATGTCCTTTCATATGAATTAGTTGGTTAGTCCAGAAAAATTGATAGGTATCCTGTATAAGTAGCTCAATTTCAGGTTTCACAAGTGAGTTCCTTTAAAAATGTCCGTGCAATTTTTTTCAAACTCGCCATATTAACTTTCTTTTAGATATCCTTTTGTACGTAACTGCTGTTTTCGGTCAACAGTTGAGTATGCAAAGTTTTGGTAAAAGTTGGTATCTCAAAAACAGCTTTAATGATTTTCTTGAAAATTGCTACATAAATCCCTTTTAGATATCCTTTCTCACGTATTACTTGGTTATTATAGGAAAATTAATAGTCATCCTGAATAGGTAGGTCAGTTTTAGATCTCAGAAATTGGTTCTTCAAAAAACGGATCTACTGATTTTTTTTTTTTTTTATAACTCTTATGTTTTTACATTTGTATCAGCTTTCTTTTACAGGATAATTGTTATGAGTCTATAATTTTTTAGATCAATTTTACACCCTTTGATTACATTATCTCCAAAAAGTGCATATACTACGTGTGATAATGCTTAATAGAGGTTGTGTGGTTGTTACACACCAGAATTTTTATAAATTGTTCAGAGGTCGATCCAGGTTTAAATTTTTTGGTTCCTTTTCTGTGAAAAATAAAATATTGTATAAAATTTTCCATTTTTACTCTGTATATAATGTTTAATATCAAGTTAATAGAGTTTCGTTGAGCCAAATTAAGGCATTAATTAAAAATAATACTGAAAACATGAAACATTTAATAAAAAAATCATTTTTACAAAACAAAATCTTGTGAAAGGGCTCATTTTATAAATTTGAAAAGGGTCCTTTTTTTACAATGTGGAATTTTGTGAAGCAAAAGGGACCCAAATCCCATACAGCACAGCATGTTTCATTTATGTTGCAAAACGCTTACAATCTTTCAAAAACGTAACACATTTAAGTATGCTCTCTGATACCTTTCTGAAACATTTGCTCTTTTTCCTTTGCTATCTGTTAAGTGATTGTAACGTTTCTGTTACGTATCTGATTTTTGGTTATGATCACGGACATTTCTACGTTTTTGAAACTAATCGGAAAGCAATCTGAATGTTTTTAAACGTTCCTGAAATGTTTACAGTGTTTCAATGTTATATGATTGTTACGTTTCTGGAACATTTTGTGCTGTTAGGGATTTTACCTCGATCGACCCCTGTTGTTCAAAGTATTCTTTTCATTATTATTAGGAATTTGTGTTCTGAATACCAGAGAACATCTTGTCCTTTCTTATGCAGTAATGTAATGTTTTAGTCGACTCAGTATATGTGCTCAATGCACAGGCGTCATATGCAGAAAGTAGAAATTCTTCTCAAAAAACTAGGAATTCAGGTGCTAATTTTGTTTAATGCTATCAAAGTATTGCTAAAAGATTTTTTTTAATTGGCTGTTGAAATTAGGGACATTGATTCTGACACACTATATACATAAAAACAAATGGCAGAAATGTTCGTAGGGCCAAACCATAACTATTGATAGGTACTTGTTTTCGATAACATGATTTCCTTTTCCTTTCTTTATAGCACCCTACTATATATAGTTAAAAAAAAAAATATATATATATATATATAAATTATAATTTAACAAATCGAAATTTTATCCAAGAAATAAGTGAAATAAAATTTAAAAAAGTAAATTAGAAAAAGAAATACGTTTGATGTCCTACCTATAATATACCTATAATGATGTCAATTTTATCCTGTAAGTTTAATTTTCAACAAAGTTTCATATCAATTTTAATATTTATGCATAAATTTCTTTTCATTTCAAAAAAATTTAAAACCGACTCAAACTTTTTAGCAACAATTAAAAATTAAAATAAATTATGTATTTTTATCTAAAAAACTGAATTTAGTTTAGTATGGAGGACTATTAGTTTTTTTTTTTTTTTTCAAATTATAACATTGCTTTCAAATTATTCAATTATATTTCAATACATTTTCAATTTCAATAAATGTCTAACCATTGTAAAACTGGCAGCAATGTTTTATCCATAGATTGAATTTAATAGCCCTCCATACTTAATTTTTTTTTTATTTTAAATTGATTTAGTACAAAAAAAACTAACATGCTATTAGAAAGGAATTAAATTTATCATAAATACTTTCTTAATTATTATACTACACTAACCATTTGTGATTTGTAATGTAATTTTTTTTATAAAGAACACATAAGCTAAGATAATAAACAGGTTTTATTTAAAAAATATTTAAAAGCTGAATAAATACAGTAAAAAAATCACTGCATATGAATCACTATACAACAAGCAAAATATACATCTTTTAAAAGTATATGAAAATTTTTTTGGAGGGGAAATACACAACAAATAACAAAATTAAATATAAAATTTACAGCTAAATTTTAAACATAAGTCATTTTTTAAAACAAAATTCAACTTAAAACAAAATTTTGTACTTTTGAAGCACCTAAGCAGAAAAACATACGCATGGTCCCATTAAATATCCAAGCATAATTTTTGTGCATATGTACTGGCATATATTTTGGCATCCCAGTGTATTTTAACACTACACTGAAAATTACATATTGTATATTATATAGTCAATAATTACATAGTCATGGAATTACAAGTATTTTGGCAATAAAATACTATCAATCATTCATCATCCTGTAATTGAGAAAATATAAAACTATTAGATAATATTAAAAGTATATATAAATATCAGTTAAAAATAAAATTAACTTGTACATAAAAAAAAATCTAGAAAGTTAATTTTATTGTTCTCGATCTAATTTATTTTTTTTAATTCTTTTTTTGGTGAAATAATCAGGTGCGGCACTCACACTACATTACTACACACATATTACAATTTCAGGCAATGTTTTTCAAATGGTGTGCTAGGGCACTTTGGGGTATATTTCAGAAAAATATGTGTCCAAGTATAAAAATGTACATAGTTGCAGTATAATACCATTCCATTATACTCAGTGCTGTAGTTTGGCGGGAATGCCATTCTCAGAAATATTTGGTTTGTTACTGTTAAAAAAAATTGCATATGAGCAAAACGCCCTTTACAAACATCTCCAAATAAGCACCCAACTATGACTGTGATTTTAATAAGATGTAATTTAGTCTGCATTATTTTAAGTCTAAGCAATACTGAAGTTACATAAATTAAAAGGAAATTTCAAACATAATATGAAGTCATGGCATCACATTTTATGAATTAAGACTGATTAATATATTTAAAATCCTTGTCATTAATGAATGGCAGTTAATATAGTTTGGATATGACTTTTAATTTTCCATATTCAAAATTTATAACAATTGTTTTGCAATTTAAAATTAGATAAAAGGTAAAGTCTAAAATTATATTAAAATATTAAAACCTTTTTAAAATTACCCGCACAAGCGCTTTCAGCCACTAAAGCCGCAGCCTTCATCAGGTGCATCTTGTTGAACTTGATCATCGGGTGGTCTTGTCATCTGTTTCTCCTCCTCTCTTCTCCAACATGGCACGCCACTCGGCGTCAATCTCCATTAGATCGCTGTTGCAGGAGTCACGATTCCCTAAAATTTCGACAAGATGCACCTGATGAAGGCTGCAGCTGAAAGCGCTTGTGTGGGTAATTTTAAAAAGGTTTTAATGTTTTAATATAATTGTTTTGCAGTTTTTCTATTGCAACTCGACAGCTAAAAATTTGCCATTGAATTAAGTATGTTAACTAATGTCTGTAATTCTCAATCAGAAATAAGCATTTAAACATTTGCTAGTTAATTTTATAAAGTCTTATTTTGTCCTTGGAAAAGTGCTTATAAAACTCTTATTTTTAGTGTGAACTTTGTATAAATAGGTAACTAATGGTAAGTCATTTTTCATTATAATGAAGAAAGAAATTACTTTCAACAAATATTTATTATTAACAATCTTACCCATTCACTGGGATCGACACCCTCAAATTCTTCTTGAGGTAAGTCACTTTCTTGCAGCTCACACTGAGACTTCATTGCTTGAATAAGCTGTTTTTGCAAAAAGTTAAAAATTAGAAAAACTAATTTCTTCAATTTACATTATTTTATAATGAAGTGATTACTTATTCAAACATAAAATTGAAAAAAAAATAAAACTTGTTAAAGACACAAAATTTTTCATTTCTATACTATTTTGGATAAATTATTTCATTAAAGCAAAAGGAATTCTATATAAACAATGTGATATTGTTAAACTTTTAAGTAGTACATCATATTAACATCTTAATGTTCATGTTCTGGAAAATATTAATCTAATTAATATAGTGAACTCCAAATAACTTCGCCCTGTTTGAGATAGATTCCTCATTATTATGTACAAAAAACGCCTGGGTCATATGGATATTCCTAGTTATGTGTTGGCAAAAATCTGTTCCAGTTTTTTTTTTTTTTTTTAAGGCCAAAGCCTGTTTTGGTTATTTGTTCCATTACTTTTGGTACTTCTATTTTCAAGCTCTTTGATAAGGAATATTATAGGTAGTGGCATAGTTCTGATGGTCAAAGATGAGCAAAAAAGCTGAATTGTGACTGTTACCGGGGCTGCATCATAAGAAACCATTAAAGCTTAACAGTAATGACTTGAGGAAAATAATTAGCCTTCGTACTAGTTCTTGTATCCTTGAAAGACATCTGAACATTATAGGTATCAGTTCTGATTCTATTTATCATGGTTATTGTCTGAAAGAAAAGAAGACTGCCTGGTACATTTTGTTTGACTTGAAGCTTTTTCTGCTTTAAGGTTTGAGCACTTTGGTCAGTATCTCATTGAGCCTTGGGAGGGAACTGCAGGATATTCTTGTCAGGTGTGTGCAGAAAGCTATGAGATTATTTTCGCAAGCTTGCTTCTAAATTAGGATACAATAGAGCAATGTGCAAGGCTCTAAATGAAATTCAAAGTCATGTTCAAAATCTGCATCCCTGGTTAAGGTTCATTGAAACTGCATGTAAACAGACATTGCTCTAAACATACAGTACATTTTACAAGGACAACTATTTAATTAGTCAATGCCTTAAAGCAGGGCGTGAAATTTCCGCTCGCCAGCTCGCCATTGGCGAGTGGAATTTTTACTGTGGCGAGTAAAAATTTGGTCAAGTTATAGATAGAATTCTTACACGACACGGTGACAGAAAACATCTTTTTCATAGATTTAAATATGGCAAGATCTTGTGATCTTATAACCTCATATTTAACCTATCCTTTTTCTCTTCTCGGAATGCCGAGTCTGTGTGCACTGTTCGACGATCGTCCCAGTCTAGGAAAGGAAAAATGATGTGCATGCATAAAGTTTTAATCTCTTCGGCAGTTTCGTTTCTCCCGCTCTGATTTCTCCAAGCAGAGTGAGAAGAGAAATGCGAAAATTTGCCTATGCAATATTGGTGCATGAAAAGGAGCCCAAACCCTTTTAAAGATACTACTTATTTTTATTTTGTTGAATAATTACCAAAAAAACAGTTCACATTTTCCAGTTTTTCACTGAAACGCCAAGGATTTGCGCTTGTAATGATTTGTAAGCAACGATTTTATCGAAAATGTTATTTCAAATGACCATGAACAAGCTATACACATCGCCATTCCGTCTGATTACAAAAATAAATTGAATAAAAAAGACATTTCTGATGTAAAAAATTAAATAAATAAATAGGTAAATAAGGAAGCTTAATCTTTCAAAATAAAAAGATTTTCACAGGATATTGTTTCAGAAAAAGTTTTTTGTTCTTTTTTTTTTTTTTTTCTTTAATGAATTTTTCCATTTATGTTATTAGATATTTTAATGTTTTTTAAATCTCAAATACAATATATTAAAAGGATTTTTAATTATAAATGATTATGAGACATGATGATAAACGAAAAAAAAAAAAAAAAAAAATGACAACCCTAATTTATGGCGAGTAAAAAAATTTTTTGGCGAGTCTAATCTGAGTTGAAATTTCGGGCCCTGCCTTAAAGCATACTTTCCTTGGAAAAGCCAATTTACATTAATCTTTTAAGATCATATTTTGTAACATGAAAAGGCACAATCATAAAAAGGTTTGACTTTCATTCAGTGCTATAACATCACTGGAAGTACAGTTGGTAACAAGTGTCCGAACACTAGCAAAAATCCCTATGTAAAAAAAGTACACTTCATACAGTTTTGTTAAATAAATCCTTATTGAATCATGTTCTTACACTGACTAAGAACAGGATTCGACAAGGATTTATTTAACAAAAGCGTATGAAGTGTACTTTTTTTACATAGGAATTTTTGCTAGTGTTCGGACACTTTTGCTACCGACTGTAGGTAGCAGTGTTGATTAATTATCTAGAACAACACATTTATAATGTAATTTTTTTTTTTTTTTTAATTATCATTTTCAGTCTGTTTGCTGTATATTGTCCTTCCATAGTTATTATTTTTAGTAAAGTAAAATAAGAGTTCTTGGGGAAACATTTTCATTCAACTTACTTACTATACATGTGTCAGTAATACAAATTTTACATTGTCAAGTGAAACTTTAGGCTTATGACTGCCTGTTATTCCATATAGCACACCTTCTCTTTACAACATCCTTAGGATATATAACTAGGAATGGCAAGCCTGGGAAATGTGTCCTTAGGAGAATGTGTGCTCTATGAACTCTTAGTATTATGGACAAAAGTTTTTGGTCCCTGACTTTCTATCTTTTAAGAGTTCACTGTTATTATCTTTTTACATTTTGGAAAAAATTATAAATCAGACAAATTGTCAAATGTGTCCAAAATACAGTAAAAATAAATCCACAAAGACTTTTTAAAAGTCTCATTAATTACTGTAATTCATAAAAAATATCCAGTCAAAAAATATGGAGTATTTAAATTGTAATTAATACTTTTGAAAGACTGCAAGTATATTGGAAATTAATAATTTTTTAATGATAGATCTAGTAAATAATATACTTTAAATCTTTAAAATTTGAGATATTCAAATTCATTTTAAAACCAAAGTTAAAAAAAAGAAAACTGAAATCAACAGTTATTTTAATCAAAAATTATATCAGTAAATATTTAATAAGATGCTGTCTATCAACTTATATTTTAGAAAAAAAAAAAAAAAATATTAAAATTTTCTTTTGGCAAAAGAAAAAAAAAAAAAAAAAAAAAAAAAAGATTCATTCATTGTTTTTTTTTTTTTTTTTAATCATTTTTAACAAGACAAGACAAGACGAAAAAAAAAAGGAACACTTACTCTTTCTTCTTTTTCTTTGCTATTCTGTAAGAATGCTAAAGAACTTTCTAATGTAACTTCACCTTCAAACATTATACCCATAGGAGATTCAGGTGTTTTTTCAGCTTTCACAGGTGGTGGAGCTTCACTCACTAAAGATTTAAGTGAAATATTGCATGAAGTTTACATCAAATTACATTTTTGGAGTACAGTAAGACCCTGCTTAACGTGGGGGATACATTCCATCAAAGTAGAGCGTAATGTGAAACAGCGGAACACAATTTCGGGGAATCCCCGGGTTGAAATAAAAAAGCGCTAAACCGAAACAGTGCTAAATGAAACAGCGTTAAGCGGGGTCTTACTGTATATTTAATTTTGATTTCTTATTAATGTATGATTTTATAAGCATACATGCATGCAATAAATGTGATTTACATACCTTTTACTTTTCAAATATATACTATTATAAGAAAAGTATTTGTAATCATGAAAAATATTCATCTATGAGACTTTGGCATATCTCCTGAATTCATTTTTGTAATCTTTACAGTGATGTTTGTGCATGAGTGAACACAATAACATTTAAACTCACAATCTGACTCAACTAAAAGTTGGTAAATATGTTAAGGACCTATAATTCCTTCACAGGGACACAAAGAAAATTTTTTTATCATTATGGCCTACAGACTCAAATTATTTCAAATGCACTAGCATATAAATTCTACGTTCGATTAAGATAAAATTAGGTAGGCATGTTATAGGTCATTATTGCAAGAACTATGTAAACTTTTTTTTTTTTTTTTTTTTTTTTTTTTTTTTAAATAAGAATATAAAATTGAATTCTTATACACTGCAGTCTATACACTCAGATTAATTGAATTTAGTTTTAATAATGTTAAATTGTTTAAAACATCATAAAAACTGATACATAATACTTTAAAATTTAAATTAACTTAAAAAAAAAAAAAAAAAAAAAAAATCACATAATCTTGTAACATTTAGGTATAGAGTTTTTCTTGTTATCACAAAGTATAGCAAATACTAGATGTTGCCTTATTTTTTTCAGAATAGCTGAATATTTTCTCAGGTTTTAAGGAATATTTAAGAATTTCTCTGTGATTTTATAACCAGAATTTCCTTCCTAATATTTATCCCGATTTTCAGGTTTTCCTAGCAATATACAAATCTAACACTAAACCTCAACTTACAAGGCAACATATCTATTGGTCTCAAATCTATAGTATCCAAAGGCCTTTTCAATCCAGAAAACCATTCAGAACTAGTCATCACTGGCTCCCATGTTTTCAAAGCAGGAGGAAATAAATCATCCTGGAAAAACTCCATCTAAAACAATTTAAAATAAATTAATTCAGAAATATTATTAGCAAGTAAAAAATTAATGGAATATCTGTTGCATTTAAGAAAACTTAGATGTATTTTTCTAATTATTCTCAAAACACAAAACTACACTTGTGCAGTCTTTTATATATTTTTGTTATACACTAGGTGGGTCAAAAATCCCCGACGCATTTCAAACTTTAACCACTTCCCCGGCCACTCTAGTGTATGGATGGCTACATTTACTCTGAGTTATCTCGGGATGGCCTGGTTAAGTGGTCAATATAAAATCAAGTAAGTGACATAGAAGAATGTAATTGCATTATAGTGTTTTTTTAAGGTAAAAAGTTTGATTTAGGCAAATGAAAAAAAAAAAAAAAATTAGTTATAAAAATTTCCCTCACATAGCACTATTTAGTGGCATATCCAGGCTCAAATCATGGAAGGGGTAATCTAGTCATACTTATGTCATGTAGTTTCTGAACTGCAGTATAAAATACTGCTTCCAATCCAAAAATTTAAAAGGATAATTTTTTTCAATTTCCTGAAAATAGGTGGGAAAACAGGCTCAAGTTTTTTTGTTCTTCAACCACTTAAAAATGGCAACCAAAAAATAAAAATAAAAAAGGAAAATAAAAATAAAAATAAAAAAAGGAAAATAAAAATATAAGAAATATCAAAAGCCAATCTCAAAAACTATGTAATATTATTTTGTACCACATATTAACCATGAAACAACTTTGGAATTATTTCATAAAAAATTTATTGAAACTTTTAATGAAATAATTTTTTAAAAATTCTGAATGAATCTTTTTTGAGTTAAATATTTAATTGCTGACTTATTATTGATAATAATATTTTATAAAAATAAATTAATCATTTTTTAATTTTTTTTAAAAAAGAAAATACAATAAATGTATTGCACGTAAAAATAACTCTTTAAAAGAAGAAACTAACTTACTCTTGTGCGAGGAACATAAAAGGACATAGGCTCAATTGTTGTTGTTGTTAATCGTACTGCTTTTGCAAACTCAACTTTCCTGACATCACAGACATGCTTTGGAAGAAAAGAGACAGCTTGATGAGGAGTTGGGCACTTATAATGTGATAAAGGGTGGAAATGAGGGCTATCTGAAGAGATTTCATAGGCAAATATAATGGCATCTCCCTGTAACAAAAAGTGATGAAAAGTTTTAAACTGGGTAAAATATGGCCATTTTCTAATTGTAATGAATCTGTTAGTGAATCATAGCAATATAGTTTTTGATACGCAGAAATATCTTAAATTAAGCATTGATTTATTTAAAAGGAAAATTTAAACAAAATATACAGTTTAAAAATTTTCAAAGAACACATCTATTAAAAAGAGAAAAATTGTGTGAAATTAACATTTACTATTATCCATAAAATGTAGAACTATCAATTATAGAAAAGAAACTCATTTGTACTACTGTAAAAGCACTTATTTTCGCGAGCCGTAATTTTCGTGAAAATGAAGATATCGGTGATTTCGCGAATTTTATATGAACAGAACTGAAAGTTAAAACATCCTAACGTTCAAAAGTACCTAAGTATAGAACCCCTTTTGCATAAGGCATTTTAAGTTTTGTCCGAAAAGTTCGCTCCCACCTCCCCATCGCTCTAAAAACAATTTATGCTTACAGCGGTGCTTATACATCAACTTTGGCTTTGGCTCAACACGCACATTCCACCCCAAACAATTTTCTTTTCTTAATCCCTTTTTTCTCACGCTGTTTATCATACTAGGGACTTCTGAACCCCCCTTTTGCACCGAAAATGTAATCACCCCACCCCCTTCACTTTTCTCGGATTCGGACAATGTATGTGAGTTTTGATAATTGAAAAATTTCTGTATTTTTATTATTATTTGCTGTGAAAAAAAAAAAAAAAAAGTATTTTGCAAGGCTTAAATTTCCGCGATTATGATGGGCTCGCGAAAATAAGTGCTTTTACAGCAATTTATAATTTTTTCAATGAGTAACATACATCTCAAAATATCCACTCATCCTTAGACCGTGTATAATCACACCTGTTATACTTGCCTAGTTATGTCCCTACAACTGAATTACTATAAAAATTCTTTATTGCTGTCATTATAAATTTAGTGTATCAAGATCAACTCACTTTTCCAGATAGAAACAGGGTTCCACTATCTTCATCATAATATGGAATTAAAGTGGCAGGACTAACATCCAAGCTAATGTCTTCAATAGGATTTGTTATGTCTTGGCAATCATACAGGTAAATCTGTCTTTCTGATACTCTGGAAAACAAATGATTAGTTAATAAGTTATTAAATACACATATGCAATGGTAAAAATTTTAAAAATTAAGACACTGGCCATGGAGACCAGTGATTTTAAGATTTCACTGGTTTTATTCACCCATTCTATTAGATTTTAAAAAATATTATTAACTACTGAAAGTAAAAAAAAAGTTATTAAAGTGAATTTAAATGAAAAACTACAGAGAATATGCAATGTTGACAATTATAATGAAGTACACTTACTACTGTTATAATATATTACTATTCTGTGGCAAATTCATAGGCAATTTTGTCAAGTAAGTAAAATATATATATATATATACATACACATATAATTAATGAAAAGCTTTATTGGTTTGGTTCTGGTGGATAACTAACTATACAGTAGAACCTCGATTATCCAAACCTTGATTAACCGAAACTCTCCGTTAACTGAAGTCGGTTTCTTCTTCACCTTTTTTTTTTTCACTTTCTACTATCATCCAAAATTTCATCTTAACAAACATGCATTTTTTAAGTTTTTTTTTTTTTTTCCCCACATTACTTTTGTATGCAAGCCGTCCTTTCCAAACTACGAATGCAGATAAATATTTTGGAATTCCCTTTTTTAGAATTCCTTCTCACAAGCTCAATTCTTGGTATGAGTGTACTCTTCCCCACTTTCAAATGTCCCTGTTCTAAACAAAAACACACCCCATTTCGAAATTTGGAAGATCATACTGCCGAGTCCCAGAACAATCGAATGTTATAGCACCCTCTGATTGTAAGCAAGTGCAAAGAACTTAACGTCTTTTATCATCTCAAGAACAGAGAAATTTTCATTGCAGCAGAATTTGAAAAGGGGGAGGAGTCACGTTGTGTCACTTATAATTCCTCTGAACTCATGCTTTTAAGAAAACTTCGGGATAGAGCTGCATGGCAAAGGATGGCCAATTTACGCCAGATCAAGCTTCCATTTAAACCATTGTAAGGTTTTGTTTCAGAAATAAATTTATTTTCATTTATAATTTTAATTTATTTAACAGTTAAAATAGTCATAATAACAGTTCAAAGACGATATTACATATTAAACTAGATGATTATTGATGAATTCTCGATTATCCGAAAATTTCGATTATTCGAAGTAGGTTTGATCCCAGTTACTTCAGATAATCGAGGTTCTAAGGTAATTTATATTTTGCTGATATGCTGAATATTTTTGTGGTCCCGAACCAACAGACTACCCAGGGGTGGCGTCACAAGGGGGGCCGGGGAGTTCGTGCCCCCCCATCGGGGCAGATTCTCAAAATCTGTCGGGGAAAAAATACCCTTTTTTCCCCTTTGTTCAGCAACAAAATATTTTTTCCTTTTCATCATTCAGAGTTTGTCTTTCTAGAGAAGTTTTTTTTTTTTTTTTCTTTTTTTTTTTCCCAGAAAAACTAATGGCATGCAACTGCGATGGCTTTCCTAGCATTGATATACTATGTATATTCCTCTTCTATGTCAGTTGGTGGGAACGACAACAGGAAAGAAAGCGGCGAGTATTATTACAAGGACTGACCCATTCCTTATCTATTCCTTATCTTCTAAAATCACACTTGTGATGCTTCTGTGAAGAAGTCGCATTTTTATTGCCTACTAGCAGGCTACGCCCGCTTCGCTGGTCACTATTTTTAAAGGAATCACAATAATTAATGAATTCTCAAAATTGTATTAATTTTTTATCATGTTGTTAAAAAGAGAAAAAAAAATTCTGATCGGGAAAAATGTCGCACCGGGACCCCACTGCCTTCGGCAGCGTAGACCCGTACGCTGCGCACCCGTATCCCTTCACCATCCTTATGATTTCTCAAAATTCCATGTTATTACTCATAAACTTTCATTCTTAAAAAAAGGAATTTAAAAAATATATCATTTATCATCGTGTAAAAACTCACACCTGGACCCCGCTGCCTTAGGCAGCGCATATCCATGCGCGCTTGTGAGGATATACGTGCAATGTGCACGTATATTCCTTCTCAACTCAAACTTTTATTATTAAGAAAATAAAATTAAAAAAAAAAAATTATCATCAGGTGAAAACTCGCACCGGATCCCAAACGCATGTGCGATGCGCGCGCACGTGTTAAGATAACGTGCGCTGCGCGCACATATTCTGAAATGAAACTTTTATTCTTAAGAGAAGAAAATTTTAAAAATCATTTCTCATCAGGTAAAAAGTCGCACCGGGTCCCCACTGCCTTCGGCAGCGCACTCTCGTACTCGCTGCGCGCGACTATCCCTTCCCCACTCTTTCAGCCCCTACTAATTAACCTACATATACCAATTTTTATCGGTCTAACTCGATTAGCTGAGATGCAAAAGTAAACATAGAAATTATTTTAATTAGTAGCTGAGATACCAAAGATAACCGATTCAGGAAACCTCAAAACGTGTCAATCAGGTGAAATCTCGAATCCCACTTTCGATAATATAAAAGTACTCTAAAATATCTTTCGAATGATGCATTAAAAATAATTTAATCATAATTAGAATTTGAAATATTGAAATCTTAAAATATTACAGCGCCATCTGACGGTAGAAATTTCTGTAATCTGCTGTTCAATTCCAAATCAACAAAGCTTTCTAATGATGTATTACTTATGAAATTATTTTAATTATTAGTTGAGATACAAAAGAAAACTAACTCAGGAGACCTCAAAACGTGTAAATCTGGTGAAAACTTTCGATAATTTAAAAGAACTTTAAAATATCTTTCGAATGACGTATTAAAAATAATTTAGAAATTGAAATATGGAAATTTTAAAATATCTGGCGTTAGAAATTCCTGTAATCTACTGTTCAATTCCAAATCAACAAAGCTTTCAAATGATGTATTACTTATGAAATTATTTTAATTATTAGTTGAGATACAAAAGAAAACCTAATCAGGACACCTCAAAACGTGTAAATCGGGTGAAATCTCGAATTTCACTTTCGATAATATAAAAGTACTTTAAAATATCTTTCGAATGATGTATTAACATTAATTTAATAATAATTAGAATTTGAAATATTGAAATTTTAAAATATTACAACGCCATCTGGCGGTAGAAATTTCTGTAATCTTCTGTTCGATTCTAAATCAACAAATCTTTCAAATGATGTATTACTTATGAAATTATTTTAATTAGTAGCTGAGATACAAAAGAAAACCGATTCAGGAGACCTCAAAACGTGTAAATTAGGTGAAATCTCGAATCCCACTTTCGATAGTATAAAAGTAATTTAAAATATCTTTCGAATGATGTATTAAAAATAATTTAATCATATTCAGAATTCGAAATATTGAAATTTAAAAATATTACAGCGCCATCTGGCGGTAGAAAATTCTGTAATCTACTGTTGAATTCTAAATCAACAAAGCTTTCAAATAATGTATTACTTATAAAATTATTTCAATTAGTAGCTGAGATACAAAAGAAAACCTAATCAGGAAACCTTAAAACGTGTAAATCACGTGAAATCTCGAATTCCATTACTTATGATGGTCGGTTACTGGAATGTGACAGAAATTTTTGGCGTCTGCTCTTAAAATTCAATTCAAAAAATTTTCAAAATGACATATTACTTTTGAAATTATGCTAATTAGAAGCTGAGATACAAAAATGATATAAACACTATTATAAAACGATTTACGTCTGACTTTTTCGTGGTTTTCTCCGAAACTTGCGTAATTCCGGGATGAATACTGTTCAAAATCCATAGTATGAAATATGAAAGGAGTATCAGAATTCGAAATTCTGAAAAATATAAAAGAATAAAGGCGTTCTGGGTTTTCCGTTGTTTTCTCCGAAACAACCGTTCCTTTTCTACGTTTTTGCCCCTCCCCCCTTTCCGTCCCTTCTAATAATTTTACACTTGAAAATATCCGCAATCGATTTATCTTTCCTTGAAACCTAACAATAACAATTTCAAACGCTGTAACTCTTTTTATTTATTTATTTATTTATTTATTTATTTTTTTTTTTTCTGGCCGTTTGCTCCCCCCCCCCTCCCCCTCAAGCCCTTCCTAATAATTCTACACTTTCAAAAATATTCAGAATCGAAATATCGGGCGTTAAAAAGAAATATTACGAAATTTCAACGGCATATCTCAATTAAAAAAAATATAATACAAAATTTAATCTAATTTTTTTGTTTATCCACATACTTTCATGAAAATTTAACAGTAGCTTTATAATATGCTGTCTAGGCCGAATATGAATTCAAATGTAACGTGAATTAAAATTTTAAAAAAATTGAAAATTGCAATATTTTTCCCCACTACAAAACACGTGACATCTTGATCGGTTGCAATCATTTCCTTTTTCGAGGCAGACGATGGGTCTTCATGTCTGGCATTTGAAATGATGTTGCCACAGAAAATTCATACTTTAGTTAATTTTAAAAAATCTAATTGTTGTACCGATAAACCACTTGCACACTTAGATTCAGAAAAAATGCCCCTTTCATTTGGTATCGAAATTGTAACGATCGGACAAATATTTCTAATTTATTTTCCACTTTTTCTACTTTGAGATCGCTTTTAGATTAGACATGAGTGGACATTTTAATTAATATCTCCACAACTAATTAAAATTTTTAAATTCTGTTTCGAGGAAAACATCGGAAAGGCTCCAGAGCATCCGTATGTCAATTTTTGTACTTCTGCGTTCAATAGGGGCTGAACGTATAAAAGAACAGACAGACAGACAGACAGACAGACAGATAGACAGACAGACAGACAGACAGACAGACAGACAAACCTTTCCTTTTATTATTATAGATTATCCAGCTCTCTTTGAAATGGACAAAAAGCATGTAGGCTACGTATGTTTCCATTTCCCTTTTTGTCTGTGAACAGCAACTAGACCACACACACACATGATTTTTTTTTTCTTCCCTGGAAATTTTTAAGAATAAGATATCTCTTCAAAAAGTACATCGGAAAAAACAATCTTAATTCCCCCCCCCCCCCCCCTTAATAAGAACTAAAAAGAAAGAAATTTCATTCAAATAGATCACGAAAATATAATTTGCGTATTGATTTAAGTCACATTTCCTTTAATTCTACTAATTCTTATTCAGGATACTGTTTTCAAATATTGTGTGTCTATGTCGGCTGATGTGTCGCTTTTGCTTTAGAACTTAAACAATGAGAAATGAAATAAGTAAAATAATTGAGACCTTTTAATAAGATTTGTTTTTTGCATTCTATTTCTAAAGAGAAAATTCTTTTAACTATTTGTGAAATTTTACAACGATAATTTGTTTAATATCTGTCAGATTCAAAGCATTAAAATATTTCCGTGTAATTAAGAGTCGTTTTAATAATTATATGAAATTAAAATTGTTGTATTTATTTTACATCGCGACACTATGCATCACCAACAAATTAAAAATGAATTTCTCTTTTTAAAATTTACTTTTAATTACTTTTTGCTAGAGAGTCAGGGAACAAAAGGGAAGAAAAAAAAAAGGCAATCGGGGAACAATACAACTTTTACCGATTTTTAATGCTTGTTTGTATGAAAATCAAAAATTTCGGAAACAGTAAAGAATATCCCTGCTCTATTTTATCAATTCAGCCGCTCATGAATGTTTATATTTTATTACTATCTTCAAAAGTCATATTGAAAATTTTCCTTCAGCATTTTTTTTTTTTTCATAAAAAAATATTATCCCCTCCGTGGAAGATCAAAATTGTGATGGCATGTTTCCGGGCCATCCTTAAGGATAGGGTGAATCCCAGACTGTCGCCAATTGTCTATTGAGCAGCACTAGTGCAACGTTAAAACCCAACCAACCAACCAACTATAAAATATATTAATAATTATGAAATAATTCAGCCAACGACTGAAACATCTGTCGGTTCAATTTATAAATGTTAGAATAGTGAAAAAATACCTCAGAACTTGCAGTGCAGAAAGCAGGTTGCAAAATTTGATGATTTTAGGGATTGACAGTGCAAGATCAAAGAAATTAGATTTAGAAAGTATAGTAACAATATTTGATAAAACCTATCCCAAAAGCCGAATTCAGTTACAATAATACGTAAATGGATTTTATTTTTTTAAATTTAAATTTAATGTGTATGCAGGAGATTCCCAGAAATCCACACAAATTGGAAAAAAATTATGTGTATTTTGGAATTTTGTGAAAATTAGCATTTATGAAACGAGATTTTGATACTGTAATGCATACAAAATGAGGAAAAATACAAATAAGTATGCTTGGAAAATAATTAACATAATTAAAAAAGAAAAGAAAAAATTAAAGAGAATAAGCATCTTAGTAAAAAATATGCATATAATGAAATTTAATTTTTTCTTGAATTAAGAAATTAAAATTTATCTAATACAGTAAGATACAAAATTTTACTCAACATGTGATACAATATAAGCTTCTATTATAAGTATATTACCTTTTATTACTTTTTTTTAAATATAGGCAAAAATAGTTTTTTATTTTATTTATTTATTGTTATTTATGAACAATTATTATTTCTTGTTTATAGCATTAATGCATTTAAAATTTATCATCAACAGAAAGTAATCTGCATAAAATTGACTTTCTGTGTTTCGTGAAATTCAATTTCTGATGAATCATTGTTAATATCAGTGCTATCTTAACCTTTTCATATGAAAAATTTTACTGTCGGTTTGATAGTTACATTGGTTACAACATGCGGATTTCTGGAAGTCTACTCCATTTGTTCAAGAAGTATTTAACATTATGAAGATTAAATAACGTAATTTTAATATTGATGTTGTATGATTATGAGAAAATTATACCTTAAGTGCATATTTAAATCAGCATATTGTAAGTAAAATTTGAACATTTAAGAGAAATGTAATATGTATATACTTGGTTACAAATGAAATGTATACCATGTTAAGAAGGAAGTTTTATCTGACATTTCTTGGATGTCTTTGACTCTATTTATTTTTTCACAACTATGCTCATGCTCTAATATGCATGATTTACTTTTTTTTTTCTTTTTTTATATACATGTTACATATATATTATTTTAGGAGGGTAGGGAATAGCTCGATACATTGACGAGATGACACGGCGATTAAGTGAAACCCTAACTTTATAAAAACAATCTACCTTGAATTTAATACTCTAATTTTTCCATAAAATCTCTAATTTTCAGCTGGAAGAACACTAGCTGATAAATTATGAAATGTAAATGTGGCACTGGTGATGAATTTTATTAAATATAATTTGTCTTTAAAAACTTCAATTTTCAACAGAATTTAGGAGTTTTTTACTGTGAAATCATAATAATTATTTTTTATTTTTGACAAAACCAATTAAAAATTATCAATTGCATTAAAGACGGTCTAATCGTTTGGATGTTACAGTACCTCAAACACACAAAGGCTTCAAACTTATAACCCCCTCCTCTTTCTTATCTTAGTTGGTGTTAAAAATAATACGGTACGGAAGCACTTTAAAAAAACGGACAAACAAACAAAAAACTAGTATGTTGTGGCCACCACAAGACTTTCTTCTATATTTTCCTATATACATATTCAATCAGTAACAATATTAAAAAAAAAAAAAAACGATTTTTTTTTTTCTAAGTTTTTTTTTTTTTTTTTGTTAAAAGTAAGAAAAAAACGATAACTTTGTTATTAACGAGATCTTTCGAAAGATACCCATCTTGAAAATTTACCCCCCCCCCCCCCCCCCGTTTAAAATAACGCTCATTATGTACATTTATACGAAATTATATACTATGCTGCCATGTTAAAACTTTACATAAAATGTGATCACAGCGCCATTTGCTGGGCGATTGATTCCAAAATCTAATCAGCACCAGTCATGTCAGGGTCCAACTATATACCAAGTTTCGTTCAATTTCATTAATCGGTTCGGGAGATACGGTGAAAAATATGAAATTTTGCGATCACAGCGCCACCTGCTGGACGATTGATTCCCAAATCTAATCAGCACCATGCCCCGTCAGGTTCCAACTATATACCAAGTTTGGTTGAATTTCATCCATTGGTTCGTGAGATACGGTGAAAAATATGAAAATTTGTCTTATACTGCCATGTTAAATATTTACATAAAATGCGATCACAGCGCCACCTGCTGGGCTATTTATCCCTAAATCTAATCAGCACAATGCCCCGCCAGGGTCCAACTATATACCAAGTTTGGTTGAATTTCATTCATTGGTTCGTGAGATACGGTGAAAACACGAAACCACAGACAGACATTTTTTAAAAACTATCAATTCGTGTTCAGGACATCCAAAAACGTGTAGATCCGTCAAAAAACGGAGGTCGAAAATTTTTGCGAATCCAATACTTACTCTATATTACATATAGAAGAAAGTAAAAAAATACCATTGTATATTTGACATAGCGGATAGACACTGACAGGAAGGTGCATGGTGTTAAATATGCCTGTAAAAATGTTTCTACATATAGTGCCCCCCTGTCGGGGAACCGGTGCCCCCCCGTCGGGGAGTTTCTGACGCCACCACTGAGACTACCGTTATTGCAAGCCTTATATACGTATGTGAATTCACATGAAATATGAACCATAAAATAGAATATACAGTATGAAATCACTTATCTGGAAACCAGTTACCAAGAATCATATTTTTGAACAAAAAACTTTCAATATAAAAAAAGAAAGAAAGGCATAATTTACTAATTTGGATTCAGGCACATTTTGCTTTTTATGAAGTGTTATTTTAAGTTTCCACGAGATTCTTACATAGTTCAAATTGTAATTAATATTTTATTTTGATAAAAAATAATTTTAAAGTTTTATTTTTAAAATACTAATTATTGTTTAATTTAAAATATTTATATTAAATCAAAAGTAAAAGCGAAACCATATGCATTTTAGAAGTTCAGTTAATGTGCGTTCTTTAAGCAATAAGCTATTCAGAATTGTCTTGTCCTAACCATTCTGAATAATTGGTTCCCTACCAAATAATTAAAGAATGATATGGCTAAAATCTATATAAGTGAAATACATTGTATCAAGTAATGACAGAAAGATAAATTTTAAAGTTAAAAGATACATGAAACAAAACAATCAGTGTTATTTCTAAAAATACTTAAAAAAAAAAAAAAAATGGAAATAATTAAAGTATTTTTCTATGGTCCACGAAAATTTTTTTGTGGGGCCACCAGTTAATGACATCTGATCTAAATCACACATTAAAATAAATAGCACCATAACTGAGGTTAATATAAAAAGAATAAAATAAAATTGTAAAAAAAGTATTATTTATCATATTTATATTTTTTCTAAGATTGGTGGTAAATTCTTGAGGTAATGCATAAAGTAATTACAACACAAACAAAGATCATAAAAAAATTGCAGTCTGAAATTGCAACAGCATGCTATAAAACCCTTTCTTGAGGAGGAAAAAAAGGCTTCATGTAATGTCTAGTGAAATGTAGCAAGATTAAAGTAAAGTATGTTCACTCAGTTCTTAAATATCTTTCACATTTTCCCCATATATTCCATTTTATATACATTTTAAAATCTCATCGGACTTCAAATTCCTATCAGGGCTTAAAGGATTAAAGTAATAAGCAAGGTTGGAAAAAATCATGATTTTTTTTTTTTTTAATTAAAAAAATCGGATTTTTTTTATTTTTTTTAGAATTCTATTTTTAATTATTGTGTTTTTATGTTTTTACAATACATGGAGCAGTTTTTTATAATAATTAACTAAAAAAGAATAAATAAGATTTATAATTTATAAAAATAATATAAGAAATAACTATATAGTTAAGAAAATACTTATATTTTAGTTACTGATTGGTACTAAAAATTAAACATCTAGGCTTTAATCTAAAGCCATTCTATTATTTTGTAATTGAATTGTGCACACTAAATAAGAAATAAACTTAAATATGTTGTAAATGAATAGAAAATGGTAAAAATTAAAAATCAAATTAATTATTCATTTAATGCAAGCTATTTATTAAGGGATAAAAATCACAATTAAATCAATATTTTTTAAGCAAATAAATCAGGTATTTAATTGTTTGAACAAAAACACTAATTTAGAAGCTTTGTCCACTCCTAATTCATTACGAAGGCTTGAATGAACTAGTCCAAAAGAAGAAAATTGTCTTTCTACTCCAATAGATGAAGCCATGACTGTTGTTATTTGGTAAATAAATTCAATTTCAATTTCGCTGATTCTCTCTTTACCTCCCATTACATAAAAGGACTTCCACCAATCATAATCTGTCATAATATCTGAAACTTTTTTCTCAAGCAATGGTAATTTTTGGAATGGGCCATCTTTTGCTTGAAAATGTGCTACAGTGGTGAGACGATTTGGACAATTTTCTTTAATGAATGCTAAACCTTAATTATTTTCCGCTACACTAAGTGAAATTTCATTTCGATTTAAAACAGAGGGACTTAATAAAACTCCAGAAAAATGACAGCCATTAATAGCTTTTTCATATCTTGCTTTAAATTTTGTAATTCTATGTTTATCTAATATATTTTCTAACTTTTAACACAAAAATTTTCATTGATATGTGCATTCGGCAAGGGAACAATCCTCTTTTTGGATTGTATCTAGGGCACAAGCAATGGGTTTCAAAACTTCAATCTAATGCTCTGCATTTCTTTTAATATTTAAGTCCATTACTGTTTTCTTGATTTCAGAACTTATATTTTCTCGATGCTCTTCACATAATTTTACTATTTTTGACCAATTTTTTATGTATGATTGAAAGCAGTCAACATAAGAATTTCACCTTACACCTACTGGAATGAGTAATGCAGTGCCGCCTTCACTATTGTACCAAGCTTTAGGGAGATGAGTATTTCGGAAATATTTCACTATTTCTCTGCTGACTATTTTCCAACATAAAAAAAAAAAGATTTAAATCAAATGATTTAAAAAAAAAAAAAATCAGCTGATTTAAATCTAGATTTAAATCTTGATTTAAATCAGTTGATTTAAATCATGACAACCCTGGTAATAAGGAGTGTAAACTCAGTAATTATCCTTTCATAAAAATTTTGAAGTGTGCTGAGTTAAAAATTAAAATGACTATTTATTAATTAAAAGTTAAATTTCATAATTTAAAATAAATACAAAATCTTTAAAAACCATTAAAAATATAAGTTTTATCCTTATAATATTTTTTTTTTCTTGCATAAATTCAATTTTATACACTTTAAAATCTACACTGTTAAAAATTTTAACAGAAAACTCTGTATAATGTATTATCTTAAGTCTTACGTAAAATTACAGAGAAAAATAAACGGAGATGTTAAAAAACTTACTTTATACATTCATTTTAATAACTTATATTAATTTAATTAATTATTGGTGAGAATATATTTTGGACTTGGAATGCTTTTTCTAAATTAGAAACAGTCAATTTTTATTTTAATTAAAAAATTAAATAATAAAATTACGTAAAAATACAGAATAAAGATGGAGAATCTCGATTATTCACTTTTAACTAAGAATGACTGTAAATTTACTGAGACTCTGGATAAATATTTACATTAAATTTACAGAAATTTTTAACAGTGTAATGGAACTTTCACTGGAAAATAAAGGGTTGAAAGTAAAATTTGTGTTTCTAAAATATTAAAATAATTACTTGCTAAAACCCGATACAGTCAAGAAGGTACCATTTACCACCCACACTGCTCGAGCTCCTCTTAAGCCTTTAGGTCCAGAACCTTCTTGAATTGGCTCAGAAGATTCTCGTGGATTATATATACGAACTTTTTGGTCTTTGCTGACAGATGCAATAAGTTCACCATAAGGGCTCCATGCAATGCATAAAATCTATAACATAGAACTAATATATATTCACATATAAAAAATGTAAAGCATTTAACAAAAAAATATATATATTACTTTTTTCATGTATTAAACAATTTGAAATGATTAGAACAGTGATTCTCAATCACTGTGCCGTGGCACTTTTGTGTGCCACCAAATTTTTGAAATGTATATAGTAAAAATTATAATGCTTTTTTTTATTACGAGTAAAGTTTGTTCAAATTAACGAAACGTACACTGTAAATGAAAACTGTTGTTTTTACAGTTAAATACCATATTTTTAACTGTTTTTATATTTGATAACTGTGACCTTTCATAAAGTGAAATATTTGCCCCAAGTGAAATGTGTTCTGCCAAATTTTGAAATCGTTAAAAGTGTGCTGTGACAAAAAAAAAAAAAAAAAAAAAAAAAAAAAGGTTGAGAATCACTGGATTAGAACCAAGATTAGAACTTAGATTACTTCAAAATGTATAGATACACCAAAATCTCAAAGTTGAATTTTTGTCATGATTTCAATATTTTTCTTACATATGTATGTTCAGAAAGTAACAAAATGAATCACTAATGTTATTATCATAATAAAACTTTACAGAATTTAATTAAAGACTTAAAAATTTTATTTGTGTTAATTTATAGTCTCTAAAATTATTAAATGTAAATATTCCTACCTGATCTGTGCTTCCTGTAAGACGGATTTTCATTTCCTGAGAGCAAAGATCCCATATACAAATTGAAAGATCACTAGAGGCTGATGCAATTACATCTTTTGCACTTGGATGGAACTTGATGGACGTTATTCTCTCTGAATGACCCCGCACAGAGAAATCGGGTTCTTCAAGTTTTTCAGAAAGACCACTAGGTATCATCCAGATTTGCAAAAAACCATTTTCACATGCTAGAATAGGGATTACATAAAATATTTTTTACATATAAATCCACTTATTATTGGTTATATTTATAGAAATGAATATCATCAATAAATAATCATTTGTCTTACAGTTGTTAACTAGAATTATTATTACACACACACAAATATTGATCTCTCAATAATTTAAGAACAATTACAGACTATTCCGAAGCACTATATATGAATACCATTCATTTATAAATCTTTTGGTTATAATCAAATTTTAAATTGTTGTATTTGAAATGATACCATGCATGTACACAGTGGCGGATTCAGAACTTATTTTATTTATTTATTTATTTATTTATTTATTTTTTTTTTTGGGGGGGGGGGGGTTAAGATTTTTCAAAGTGTTATTCTAGACCAATAAAAATTTTTCAATTGTGAATGGGGGGCTTCAGCCCCCTAGTCCCCCCCCCCCCCAAATCCGCCACTGCATGTACAGTTAGTTGGTAGCAAAAGTGTCTGAACACTAGCAAAAATTCCTATGTAAAAAAAAAACACTTCATACGGTTTTGTAAAATAAATCCTTGTCAAATCCTGTTCTTAGTCAGTGTAAGAACATGATTCGATAAGGATTTATTTAACAAAACCGTATGGAGCGTACTTTTTTTACATAGGAATTTTTGCTAGTGTTCAGACACTTTTGTTACAGACTGTAACTTCTTAAAGACTGTCAAACTACAAAGTAATAATAAAATAGATATGTAAATAAAGACTCGAAAATTAGCATTCAATCCTAAATTTATAAGTGGAAGATTTCACTAAAAAGCTGACATATTAGGAGATGTCATCAAAAATAAAATCAGCAGCTATGTTCTATGATTTTATTATAAATTTTTTTTTAAGGGACACATGTATAATATATATACATGCATGTATTTAAGCCTCTTATATGTACCAGATGTCTTATAAATCTGTAGACATTTAAAAAATTCATAAAAATTGAAGGAACTGGTAGAATTGAACACAGTTTCCGAAAAAGTTATACTCATGAAGGGGGAATTTTTTCATGGTAAAGAAAAAAATAAGAGTTAAAATTTTTGTCGATACAGGATGCTGTATGTGAGCAAATCACACGTTTCCACAAAAAACTATATTTATTTGCATGCAAATGTTTATAGGCATATAAATCTTTTTCTAAGTATCTGCCATCACAACAAATTACAGTTTGCAAATGAGTTACAACATTGCTAACTGCAGTTTCAGTCAGTGGTTCTTACCTGAGGGTAAACATCTTCACAAATAACGCTTTATTAGATGAGAGTGGGAAATAGATAAAAAGTCTGAAAGTATCAGCAAAACTCAAAGATAATTTAATTTTAGTAATAAAAGAAGAAACATATATACAAAATCATACTTTCTATAAGCAAAATTGGAGAATATATGAAAATAAATTGTTTAGAATCAGTCAAAAGAAAGAAAATTGAACAAAAATAAGAATAATTAGAAGCAAAAACCTGAAAATTGTTTTGAAAAAATTAAGAAAAGTCTGAAAATTCTCATCCCTGTATTTACCAGGTTAACATCGCAGATAAAACTTCCTGTATGTGCAAGTAGGAAGCAAATTAAGAAATAAGCAGTGTTCATTGTAAAATTGTGTAATTTATAGGACTCTGATTTGCATAATTTTCATTATTAATCTATGCAATGCACTCCACTGACAAAAACTTTTTTTTTTTTTTTTTTTTTTTTTTTTTTTTAAGTAAAAAAAAAAAAAGGAAAGAAATTCTTTTGACGAGAATAACTTTTTCACAAACTGCATTTAATTCTACCAATTCCTTCAATTTTTATGAATTTTTAAAATGCGTACAGACTTATCAGACACATGGTATTTAATAATAAGCTAAAAATTAAAGAAAATGAAAAAGCATATAATTTTTTCTAATTTGTTTTAAATATCAATAAAAATTTAACTCTATAAGTATTAAGCTCGTTTTTTCCCATTATGCATAGTCGAAATAAAAGGCTGGTGTGACTAATTTTTTAAATAAATGTTGCTTTTTTCTAGAAAATTACATAAATAAATCTGTACTGATAAGTATAAAGGGTTTAAGTCCATATTCTTGATTTTTCAGGAGACGAAAAATAAAATTAAACTAACTAAAAACAAATCAGAAGAATCGATTAGGGAAAAAGGATTATGTTGATTTATACCCTTTATACCGTTCAGTGATTTTCAACCTTCATTTAAAAACAGGAAAAAACTGAATTAAATATTTTATACCATACATGAATGGTAAGTTTTTTTTACCAATCGATTTTCTCAAAGACTAAATGACATAGACTTAAATCCTTTATACCAATTGATAGAGAATTTTTTTCTGAGTCTGACTATGTACTTAACTCAAAATCGACATTTTTGGACTGAAACCCTTTATACTTATCAGTACAGAAATATACTACCAAATTCTCATATTTCTACTGTGCATTGCATAGATTTTATGAATAATTAAAGAGATATACTGAAAAACAGATAACACTGAAAGGGTTAATATAATCATGAGTTGGAATATTTGGATTATTTCTTTTACATTAAGCAATTAAATTAAAATAATTTAATAGTCAGTTTCAGAAAAAAAGTTTATTTACCAACAGCCAAACGATTGCAATCAAAAGGATCCCATCGAAAATCCATAACACTGACTCCAGGTACGATACCAGGCATGTCAGCAATAGCAGGCACACGACCAGGTTTCGAAAGCTGAAATTATAAAAACTTTATTTCAAAACTAAAAATGAATTAGTTGCTTTAATTTTAATTTAGAAATTTATGCATCAACCATGAAAATTTATTTCAGAAAATTTTGGAGTGGAAAGGCAGATTTTTTATACCAACTATGTGAAAAATACCAGAGCCGGGAATCGAAGCCGGGCGTTCCGCTTTACATGAAGATGCTCAACCCTAGCTGATTACCAGCTAGGCATTTCTCACATAAAATTCGTTGGCAAAGTCACCGAGTCTGTAAACACAGCTGTATCAAGTGACATTAATATTCATGACAACTCCAATAGACCATGAAATTTTATTTTTATTTAGAATTTTATGCATCAACCATGAAAATTCATTTCAGATAATTTTGGAGTGGAAAGGTTGATTTTTTATACCAACTATGTGAAAAATACCAGAGCCGGGAATCGAACCCGGGCCTTCCACTTTACGTGCGGATGCTCAAACCATTGAGTTACCCTGGCTAATTACAGCTAGGCATTTCTCACATAACATTAGTTGCTTTAATATTTTGATAAAATTTTCATACAAAAGAAATAGTTACTAAAACTGAAATAACATTTTAACATAGAAAGTTCAGAAAGCATATCTTTTTAATAAAAAAAGTATTGTTTGTATAAGAATTTATAATATATTTTATTACTAAACTCAAAAATGCAATCTAGATGGATTTAATCAATAAGAAAATTTTACACCTATATACAAAAGAAGTATTGTAATACCGATTTGTGAAATGGATTTTCTATCTCACATAGCTCCAAAGTGAATGATCATAAATTTAGTACAGTATACTTATTTTTAATCCATTCCCATATAAATATTTCCATATGGTATTGATTATATAGTTATCTACTTACGTCAATTTTTTCAAGACTCCCAATAAAAATAAATAAAATAAAATCAGGAAAATTATTAATTATGCCTGTGGCATTAATATGCCACAGTCCTCTAAAAAATTAAGTCAAAACAAAAGTCATTTAAAAAAATGAATCTCAATCCAGTAATTTCAAAAGCCGCGAATATTTTATTCAGATATTAAAACATATAAAAAGATGACAAATGAGGACAAACCCAGTTTGAATCCATGAATTATGAATTCGTTAAAAATGATGGTGGAGGAGAGAGAGATTTTAATTCACGAAAGTTTACATCTTGACAGCACGGTGATTATAGTCGAAGTCTCCGGAATCAAGACCGACTACACACTTGTAATCCGCCAGACTGTGGTAACATCACCACATTCAGAAGCCAAAGGCGCCAATTAAGTTTTCTTTGTCTCAATGTTATTTCAATGTGAATTTTTTAATCTAGAAAAGATGGTTATAACTAAAGCAAACCTAACCTGGCATACATCACTGCGCCAACATAACAGTTACAAACAGGTGCAGATAATCATGAAATTCTAGCGACTTTATGTATAAACGATGAGTCATTTAGATCATCTCAAACCGCAAATTAATTATATTAATATAACAGAAATTGTTTAATAGAATTTTTACAGCTATAAATATAAATAGATTTATTGAGAAATGCAGTGAAATAGAAATTAAAAAAATAATTCTTTTCAGGGAGAATAAAATTAAATTGTGTTTAAGATCCCCAATATATATATTGCATTGTGCTAAAAAGGAGATCAATGGATTTATTACTGAATTCATTCTTAAAACTATGAAAGATTATGTATTTTAATTTCCAACAAAGAATTTAATGAATTTGAAATAAATCTGACATATAAAAAGAGGGTTATTAAAAGTTAATAATTTTAATTGTAAATAAATAGATATTTAATAAATATGAAAGAAATTTGATGAAATAAAAGCATATGGGAGCAACTTGCTCACATATCTCATCATCATCAAATGAAATCTATTACATATAACAGATCACCTCTGCAATTCATGTGCAATTTATGTGTAATAGGCTGTAAGATAATAGCTTAGAAAAATTATGAGCTATAGTAAAAATGCTAAAAACAAATAGATAAAATTAAGTTTTAGAATAATTTCAACAACTGCATAAGACATATTAACTCATACACTAGATAATTAACATTAGATAATACTCTATATTTTTGTTCATTAATAAATACCTTCCTTTAAAAATTAACAATTCAATACAAACTTCCAAAACAGCCAAAAAATTTCCACCAGCTCCAATGGCAACAGCTATTCTTTCTTCATTGGCATCAAAGCAATCACTTTCACCAGGCATTGTTTTGGTAAGTGACACTAAATCTGTCAGATGGCATTCTTTGGGGTATATTTGACCATTCAAATGGCGAAATTTAGATTGTCGTACTGAAAAAAAAAAAAAAATCAAATTAATGAAGTTATAAAAAATATCTTTACAAATCTTAAAAGACTAAATATGGGGAATTTATTAATATCACAATAACAGAAAACATGTAATAATAATAATAATAATAGTAAAAAGAAATGTTTAAATAAGATGAGCCATAAATGAAATCAAATGTAAGTAGATATTATATTTAGAAATGGGTCATTTTTGAACAGCCTTAAAAAACGTACTTAACAAAAAATTCTTTTGAGAAATTAAAATTGCATTTAAAGAAATTAAAATTGCATTAAAATTGCAAGGCTGTTCTCAAGTTATTATTTGAATTTATCAATCCTATACTGTATTTTATATTACCATACACAAATTGTTCTAAAATTCTTCAATCACATATCTTGACATATTTAACTGAAATTAAATTAAAAAAAAAAAAAAAAGGAAAAAAAGATATATATTCCTTCAAATGATTAAAAGAAAATGTTTTAGCAAACAAGTTAGAGTTAATAAGTAGAAAAATAAATAAATAAATAAATAAAGTAAAAAACAATAAATAAATCTTAGTCAGCAGCAAAATTATTGAAGCGCTAGCAATAATTTGTATTTAAAAGATATGCATCTAATAACATTTTTTAACAACACATTATAAATATTATTAGACAAATAAAAAAGTGGATGTGTGCTTTAATAAATTTTCTATCGACTCTATATTCCCATAATAAAGGAATACTTTGTCCACTGTAATAATAGGTCAATGAAATTACCAAGGTCAATGGAATTACCACTGCATTAAAGCTGTGCTGAAAATAGTTGCCAATCAAAATATCTATATAATAATTTCTCTAACATGGATCAGTTATGATTAAATTTTGCCAAAATGATAAGATATTAACTAAATTATAGGTAAAATATGCGATGACAAAAAATGATCGTGGGTAATACTTAAGCATGAGGACTCGGTTCATTCGCTATTTGATCTTTTATAGAAAAATATATTATTAAAAGTTGTACTTTTATAATATTTACAAGCATCATTTTAAACATAGCAATATTTTAAGAATGTGAACAGAGTATGAACTAAATAAATTGTCATAAATTGACTAAATATTGCAGCAATTAGAAAATTAATCTAAATAGGGAAGGTACTCATTTTTTTATTTATTTTTTTTAACAAAAAAACTTTGTCAAAATAAATAAATTAATAAAAATGCATTGCCAACATGGCGGCAAAACAGAAATTTAAAAGTCGCCACTGGGATCCCATATTAAAGCTCTACTGCCTGGCGAAGTATGAAAACTAGGTAGTCAAATATAAATTTTATTTTGAAACCTTTCTTTGGATGATTTTGGTTAACATCATTACCGTTTTATTGCACAATATTAATATGGTTTTCACAATAGCTTGGCTTCTGTTTAAGATTTTTGAGTTTCAAATTTTAAAGGTAAATAAGAAAAGAAATAAAGTGTGAAAATTTCGCACAGATTTGCTAATAATATGTAAAATATTAATACAATTATAATAATATTATACAAAATAATATACATAATAAACAAATTAAAATAATATAATGTAACTGGTTTATAACCTGAAAACACAAATCTATATTTGATAGCATATTTCTTTCAGATAACTGCAATAGTTTAAAAGCAACTTACTTCCAAATGAATAAACACTCCTCCTATTTTGTGAAGGATTGTTATTCTTTATATTTTCTTTGTGTGTCTCTTCACTCAATGAAATTTCAACTGGCTTCAAGTCAGGTTTTGAAACATTTTGTACATTGATTGATTTTGGGGGTAATCTAGGCTTGAATAGAACAAGAATAAATTATACGTTTCTTTTTTTTTTTTTTTTTTTTAAGAAAACAAAAGAAAAATTATATTATATATAAAATTTTAAAGCTGAATACACTTGAATTATTTCTGATGTGAAAATTTTTCTTTAAAAGGAAAATACCAAACTTAAAAGGTAAAAAAACTTTTTATTATTATTATATATTTTTTTTCATGTTAAATTTCTTAGAAAATCAGATAAATTTTTAGTTAAATTTAATTGATAGACAATAACAAACATACACACACAAAAATAAACAAACAAATAAATAGAAATAAAAAAATAAAGTAAATAAACACGTAAATGTACAGTGTTTAATTATATTTTCTCAGACTAATATTTTGACACGAGCAGTTTTTGCCTTTATAAAAAATAAAACATACGTAGATGAAATGTAGATGGTTCATATATGCTGTTAGAATGATCCTAATAAGATGTTTAAAATTTAAACACTAATTTGGCATTAATTTATTGGCATAATGAGTGAATGTAAAGTACATGATAACTATTAAACTAGAAGTCGGACTTTCCCCACCTAGTGGTCAATATTACCAAATGAATCTATTTCCAGATTTGCTGTTTGCATATTACTTTGGCAAGCCCTATTTACCAAATCAAAAACAGTAGTTAAATGTCGTGATAAATAGCCAATTAAAAAAAAAAAAAAAAAAAAAAAAATACAAATTTAATTGAGTTTTTTAATAAAATAATGGAATTTGAGTAATGAAATGTAATTTAATTATTTATCAAAATAAAAATAGTACAAATTTATCAAAATTGTCTTTAGTTTATTTATCGATAGGATAAAAGTACCTAAATACTGCAAATTTATTATTATTTTTTTTTTCGTATGCCAATTTTAAATTGTTTATCATTGATTTACAGAATATTTTTTTAGTACATAACTACAATTTCTTTTATCTTATAACATCTTAGACCTATGTAACACAAATGATGTGTTTATTTTAATCTTCTTTCTTTCTTTCTTTTTTAATTATCTTTAATTTTAATCCTATTTATTTAAAATAATAAATAAAATTTATTTAAATATTTTCAATACATTGTTACAGGTTGGGATTTTCTGTTGAAATTTTTAAAAAACTTATTTAATCTTTTGAAAACATAGATAATATTTTATTTTATTTATTAACGTTGCTCTAGTAGCAATGACACCAATTTCCAGCATTAGTTTTGGAAAACTTGAGCTTTTATTATTAAGATTAAATATTTACTCTACATCTTCAGTGAGCACAAATGAAATGTTTTATGTGATAAACCTCATATTCTTTTATAATCCTTTTTCTATTAAAACTTAGATAATAATTAAACAGCTTTTGATTTAAATTTTAAATAATATTTTTATGCAGTACATTATTAATAAAAAGCTCATACAAATGCATGCAGATTATCATAAACTTATGTTTTTGTATTACTTGCATTATACTATGAAAATTATGAACAGTATTGTAA
The DNA here is from genome assembly GCA_963930645.1 of Salticus scenicus. Taxonomy (NCBI): domain Eukaryota; kingdom Metazoa; phylum Arthropoda; class Arachnida; order Araneae; family Salticidae; genus Salticus; species Salticus scenicus. The sequence continues at coordinate 15,284,265 of OZ005662.1, read as the reverse complement.
TATTTGCCTAGATCTGAATGAAAATGCTCAAGGAACAGTACCTTAATCAAGTAGGCTAGCATTCAATTTCTGACCTTAAGAAAACACAACACCTATTCTTATCAACAGCAGCATGTTGGCATCCTTGTTGATTTTATTGACATGCTATAACTCCTATACTATGTATCCGCCATCACCACAAATTATAGTTTGCAAACGAGTTACATCGCTGTTAACTGCAGTTTTAGTCAGAGATTCTTAGCTGAGATAAAACATCTTCACTAATAACACTTTGCCCAGCAAGTCAGCATTGCAATTAAAACTTCATGTATGCAAAATTAGGAGGCAAAATAAGAAATGAACTGTCAATTAATATAACCATGTAATTTATAAACTCTGATTAGCATATTTCTCATTGTGCATCTGTGCAGTGCCTGCTATTGATGAAAAGTTTTTAATTACCGTAATTTAGTGAAGATAAGCCATGGGCTATCTTTAAAAAAAAAAAACATTGATTTTCGGCGACTGCGGCTTATCTATTAGTGCGGGCTTATCTAATAATGCCAAATTCCATTGTCAATACTTCTTGGGACAGTCGATCTTCCCCAAAAGCGAAAGTTTAGTATTCGAGTTTCTTGAGCACAGATTCACGCTTATAATCTCTTATTTATTAACTAGTAATCTTTCATTTTGATTAATTTGCATATACGTCTGGAGTTCGCCATCTTGTTCCCTTGTTTTTTATTTTTAGCATCGTGTTTGTATACTGGCTTTGTTTTGTTTTGCTTTTTTATTTTTTTTTATACAGTGCTTTTTAAAATAATTTATTACTTTCATTTATAATTAATTATTTCTATGACTTTGTATATATGCTTGGATTCCACCATCTTGTTCACATATTTCTCATATTTGTTGCATTACAACTGCATACTCATATAGTTTGATTTTATTTCCTTTATACCTAGTTATTTATTAAATAATTTATTATATTTTTTGAGTAATTAAAAATTAATTATTTTTATTAACTTGCGTAGATGTCAGAAGACTGGTATCTTTTTTCTTTATTTATCTGTCACATCATTGTAACAATGCTTGCATCAGCCGCAGCTTACCTTCTGGTGCGGTTTATCTAAGAGCATTGTTTTTTTTTTTTCTGCAACATTTTAATAAGCTGCAGCTTATCTACCAGTGCAGCTTATATACACTAGATTATGGTATTTCGTTTTTTTTACCAAAGAAAAAGAAAATTTTCCATTTGTGAGAATAACTTTTTCACAAACCACCTTCAATTCCTACAATTTTTATGAATTTTTAAATAGCCTACAGATTTATGGGACATCTGATATAATAAAAATATTATAGTTTTAAAAAATTAAAGAACATGCTTTTATAGAAATGTGAACTAAAAAGCACAAAATATCTATCTTAGTATTAAAATGCAGGGTAAGAGAAAATCGTGTGACTGACACACCATAATATTTACATACATTTAAATCTTTAATTAAAAAAAAAAAAAAAAAAACATTTTTAAAAAATCTCCCCTGACTGGGCTCGAACGTTAGACCTTTAGGTTCATAGCGCGGAACTTTACCTCACAGCCACAGCGTTCACGTAGGGAAAGTCTTCTTTTACAATATAGATTTTTTGTTTGCTCCCAGAGCAGTTACAAACATACAAAATCCAGGTGAAGCTAATAAAAGCGTGTTAAAAAGGACAAATGTGTTTTAGTGTTCAATTATTGACAGTGATAGGTAAAAATTTTATTTGATTAGTTGAAGTAAAAAATATACATCAGAAAAGCAAACAATAAAGCTAAAAAAGAAAAAAAGCTCAATTCAGCTAAAAAGCTGAAAAATCATCCTTGATAAAGAAATTTTACCACAGAATAATATGGAGTTGGGCTGTTGGCAAGGGTAGGTATTGTGCCCTTTTAATAAGATACAGTAACATGGATATTTTTAAACTCATATAATACTAAATATAAAAGATGAAGAATTAAATTTAAACAGTTTGCTGGATATTTATTTTAAATCAAACAATTCTACACTTACTTTTTCTGCTATCCGTGGTTTTTCTTTTACATTTTTTTCAGTTTCAGTGCCATGAGGAATTATTTCTTCATCATCAAGTTCAGAAGATTTACTTTCAGAAATTTTGGGTGCTATTTCATCTTGAGCAAGATCTGAGCATTTGTCTTGAGAAATTTCAGATGACCCTGAGCCAGAACCTAATTTATGATTAGATTTTATATGTGTCTTGTTATCTGGATTTAATTTCATTTTTTTAACCTGTCAAAACAAAATATGGAATTATGCTCCACCCTAACAGAAACACCAAATTAAAAATAATAAGAAGAAATAATAATTATAATTATAAATAAAGAAAATTGATAACAATTTCTTTTGTTTGTTTTTTAGAAGTTTATATATATATATATATATTGTGAATATGTTTGCAAACAGCAAACATTAGATTAAGGACAATTAAATGTGCATGGGTCCTAGATCTTGGTAGAAAGCACCGTGAATGTTTGCGGAGGAGTCTCTTTATAGGAACTAGCACATATTTATGTATATTTTGTGGGAAATATTTTAAATTTTCCCTTGTTTTCAAGTGGTGATTACTGAATGCATATACAGTAAAACCCTGATCTATCGTTCCCGCACCCATCATTTTATTTCTATGGTCCCAGCACAAATTGTATTTAAATAATGTTAAGAGAACCCACATGCATTGTGCTTCAAATAGTCGTTTTTCCACATTTATCGTTGCAAAATTTTTCTCCTGACCTTGTAAAAATTTTCTCCTGAAGGTCAAATGGTTCCATATGGCATAAAAACTGGAACTGCTTCTTTTATCTTAAAGTAACTCTCTTCCCCATTTTCATGGAGGATCAAAATTGTGATGCCATGTCTCCGGACCACCTACCGTATTTTATGGAAGAAGCGCCGCACCCAGCGTAAACGCCGCATTCTCAAAAGTGAGCTTAATAAACCGGAAAATCATCATAAACGCCGCACGACCGATAATGAGCTTAATCAACAAAAACAAACATTGTAAACGCCGCGATTTTAAATAAATAACTAATCATTCATTAAAATAATAATAAATAAACCTTAATTAAATTTTAAAGTGTTAAAAAAAATTACTAAAGCAAAAATTCAGAAATGAAAATTCACACAAGGCAAATAGTACGGTAAGCAGAAATACGAATGTAAATAAACCGCTTGCTCAGTGACGTCAGATTGAAAGATGTTATTGCCATTCCAAAGACTAAAAAAATATAGTTAACGCTGGTGTAAAGGTGACTCGTTCATGAGTCCGAATCGTTCATATCATGCTATCAGCCAATCAGAGCTTTAGATTTGTCTTATTTTAAATGCGCACGTATGCATAGACCATGGAGCACCTCCATGGCATAGACTGAGTATTGTCATAAAAAAGCGCGATTCGCTGCTTGTAGCACAGTTTGGCAACACTGCACTGATTTTGCCAAAACGGGATCGAACCATTTTTCTGAGGAGGTGGGATGGCTTTTTCTCTTAGTCTGAGAACGAGAAATGTTCAAAAGCACGTTACAAAAAGTAAACATTGGCGTAATTTCACGGAATTAAAAACAAATGCATTTTTCTTGAATGTTTACAGCGTATTTCTTAACGACTTCGTCTATTTATGATTAAAAAAATATCGTAAGCGTCGCACCAGCGTAAACGCCGCACTTATTTTTTTTATACTTTTTTACTCGTAAACGCCGCGGCGTTTCTTCCATAAAATACGGTATTCATTTTGTAATTTCAGCATGATAGGAAGTAACCTCTAGTAATCCAGAAAATTGTTTCGTGAAATGCGGTTACATGTGAAAAAATGATGAAGAAAATCAAACAAAAAGGCAAGATGCTGATAATGCAAGTGAAGAGTGGTTGTGTGTAGCATAGGGTGCGTCTGGTACAAAATTTAGTGATAATATTTGCATTAATCAAGATGTTGCAATATGCAATATAATGCATAGAAAAAATGTGTGATTTCAAAAAATGGAAACAATGGCGAAGAAACCGAAGATAACTTTCATGCCAATGACTCAATTATGGGGTTTAAAAATTCACAAACACACACAAATGCATATGCGCACATGAAATTACAGAAAAATGTTATAAATCTTGAAGAATTCCCGTTTAATTTATAAAAAGAACAAAAATCCCAACATAAAATTTTTGATTTATTTCTTTGACAGTTTGGAAAGTAACAAATTAGTTTTTATTAGCAGTATACTGTATGCACTGCGTGTATTAATCCATAAGCATTGTTTCTTTGCGCTTAGACTTTATCCCACATCCATCGTTTTTCCACTTTCATCGTTTCTTTTCACGCACCCCATGAAAAACGATGGATCGAGGTTCTACTGTACTATATATAAAGCATAATTAAACTTCCAGTGGACGTGTGTATGTTAGAGATACATTATAGATAAATTTCGCATTCTATCAAGTTAAAACATAATTTCAATACTTAAATTAAAAAAAAAAAATTACAATAGCATATCTTGGAAATATACATGAGTTTTCATGTTCGTAAAAAAGTTGTGGGAAAGTTAACTGTTAAAGAATTTGTTGTTCTACTTTTAATTTAGTTTTCTTTCTTTCTTTCTCTCTCTCTCTTTTTTTTTTTTTTTTTTAAATAGAATCCTATAACAAGAATATTAAATAAACATTCTTTTAAACTTAATAAAAAATCAACTGAAAGAAAATTCTTATGAATTATCAGCATAACCATAAAAATGATAAAATTTCAATGCTAATAAAAATTTTCTACTTAAGATAAATTTGAAGAAAGCAATTCATTGCAGACCTAGAAAGTTTATGAAATATTATAGGGAAAGATTAAATTATATATAAACAAACCTGAGCTTTTCCTCCAGCAAACCAGGCAGAAGATGTAAGACTAGGTTCTGGGGCATATGTTTCAGGAAACAAATCTTCATGAAAATTTCTGTAAGACTTAAAAAAATAATAATAATAATCTTGTGTGTCACTCACACGACTTTCTCTTACTCTGAAATTTAATACTATAAATACAGGTTAGAGATTAAGGGGTAAGATAACGAATGCTGTTATGTAAACCTATGTTAAAACAATTCAAACTAGGCTTCGGAAGAGTTTTATATGATAATTAGTTCTATCTGAGGGTGGATACACCTCCCATTTCATTACTGCACCTATATTTATATAGAATTTAAATCTGTTACCAAAAATTAAAAGTTCACTTAAAATTTCAGATAACTTTCACACGCAACATTCTTTTAAACTTATCAGTCTTGATCAAACATTTCTAACAACAAACTAATATTAACTTTGAAATACAACTTTTGGATGTTCTGAAATTGTATGTTTTTAAGTTACTCTAAGAGACACAAAGATCAAATGTTAAAAAACTTGACTTCAGTAATAAGGAAGTTTCAAAACGTGTAAATATACAAAAAACAAGCGATGAATATTTAGCTTAAAACATACATTATTTACCATGTGCTTATAAGGAATTCATTTCAATTCCTCAGCAGCTTTCCTGGACATGGTAAAATATTATAGTAAAGCACTTCCATTAACAAAAAAAAAAAAATGTTATCGCTGAAATATTTACAGCCCTGTATATCTTTTGAAGATTATGTACAGACCACATGGTGCACCTAAATGTAATCCTATAGTAATGGTACAAAATTCTTTTGCATGTGGCTCATGTACGTGAGCCACAGTAATTATATACACTAATAAAAAGCATACAATTAATTCATTGTAGCTCATTACTACCTGAACCAAATTTGACACGCTCTAATGTCATGAAATTCTTTTGTGTAACCCTGTAAACGAGCCATAAACATTATATACACCAGTAAAAATTATACAACTAATTCTATGAAGTTCATGAATAACTGATCAAAATTGGACATAATTTGGATTATGTGGAACACTTTTGTAAAGTTCTGTACATTAATTATTAAGTTACACATTTTTCTACAGAAAACATGCTTTTAAGTCTCTCAATAATGTATGTTAAATTCATTTTGTTGAATGCAATGTAACTATTATAAAATGCATTTAAATGAATTTCTGCCCCTAGGCTGTAATGATAAGAGATAATTTGATGTGGCTTTGTACACGAACCATAAATGATATCCTGCCCAAAACTATGCAGCTATTTCTAACAAGTTCTGTCCATAGACTGTAATGATAAAAATCTTTGGTGTGTCCCTGTACATGATATACAAATAGAATACACACGCAAAAACTATACAGCTAATTCTACGCAGTTCATGAACATGTGTACCAATTTACAAACCAAAAGGGTGATTTTTGCAGCTGCTATCACGAGACATACATATAGACAGACACAGACAGAACCCAAAAACTTTTTTCATCTCCCCGTAGAGGTCTCTGCTCTACTAATGTTTTGGCATTTAGCAATATTTAATTGAAATTAAAACAACTTGCAAAAGAAATCAGAAATACAAACTAATAACATAAGTAAACTAATATCAATAATAATTTGAAAATTATGTGTTATAAACGAATGAATCTGTTTACGATAAGTTTAGCCGGATTTTGACGAGTTTAGCAAAACATTTAGCAGCAAGTCTGATTACGATAAAAAAAAAGAGTACCAAACATGAATTTAGTTCTATGATTTTGCAAGAGAATTGTGAAAAACTTTCTCATGCTATTTTGCAATAAAAAAATATTTCATCCTGATTCACACCATAACTTATATTAATTGGATTAAATTTAAATTAGTACAATACAACATCAATGAAATGTTATTCAGTCAATTACTATCCAGATTGTAATATGTCTGAATTCACTTCTCTAAAGTATAAACAAAGCTACTAGGCTTTGCCTGCTTTGCAGGTTACCAAATTGAAATGAATTTTCAAAAATAAAATTAATAAATAAATACAATAAAAAATATAATTACTTTTTAAAATATAACTTTATTTGATGTCATTGTCGGCAAACTTTTTTTTTTTTTTAGTAATACATGAAAATGCTTATCTTGTACTCATTATGGGTAACTTGATATCTTTTGAAGTAATTGGAATAATTTAATTTAAATGGTCAACTTGGAATCCTTGGATTATTTCACACCTTAATACTTTCCGTGTCTTTCCATATTTAGCGGTTTGCAAGGAGATAGTCAGACATGCATACAAAACAGATTTGAATACTATGATTTTACGCATATGGGATCTAAAACTTTGTTTACATATTAGCACTTTTGACTGTCATGTAAATGATAGCAAAATAAAATAGATATATAAGTTTCAAAGTATTTAAATGTAAGATAGATAAATGCATATGTAGATACAGATTAAATTGAACAAAATATAAAGTATATTAGTTTGGCACTGTATATAAAATGTTAAACTTATCACCTTTCTTGGAATTTGAAAAGAAAGAGGTATCACACAATTTTTTCCAAGAAGTAATAATCTGTTGACTTCGGCTTCCATTAAGTGTAGCGCTCTCTTAGAGACCAATGCACCACCAAATACTTGTACTTCACAAACATGTTTTGTGGCTAAAAACAGAAAATACAAGAAAATATATAATTTATTCTAGAAATACTTTTTTGCACAACTCAACAAATAGTTTTGCATTTATTTAATTTTAAATTAAAGAACTGGAGTGTACAATAAATATTTAAAATTGAAAACTTCTTCACATACTCTAAAATAAATGCAAGCATAACTGGTTTTGAAAGGATGTGGCTTTTTTTCTTCAGGTGCAAAAAAACATGTGCTACTACTTCGGAGGCAAAAGGAAGACTTGCATTTATTTGATAAAACAAACTTTGATATTTTGGTAAATAATATTAATAAACAATTCCTCTATAAAGTGAAATTTTTATTAAAAGGTACAAAGAATAACTTTCAAAGAAAAAATCCAAAGGAAACTCCCAAGTTAATTGTCTTTTGTTTAAATGAAGTAACAATAGGAGTTTTAGATTATAGTTTTAGTTAATAGGTACCATTAGTTACTACAAATATTAATTCTTACAAACAAAATACTTTTATTTTAAACAAAATATTTTTTTTTTTTTTTTTTTAGACAATATTTTAGTTTAAAACAAAAGAAGTGAGAAAAAGGAAATAAGATTAAACTTTTGCCCTAAACAAAATTTAATTTTTGATCAAAAGCTTTTTTTTTTTTTTTTTAACTGAATGTTGCCAAACATCCTATTTTATTTTTTAACTTGATGTTAAAGAAAATTAGTATGTTTTGTCCTTCACAAAATCACTAATGCTTATCATGGAAAAAATTTATCAACATCACTTCTGAGAATAAGAATTATATATGCTGTTTGACTAATACATAATGCCAATATTACAGAAAGCAAATAACAGCTATAACTTTTCTCCGCTTTTTCCATATCAGTATCAAAAGGTATTCATTTCTACATTTTTTTATTTTTTTTATTTTTTCAGTAATTATATTTTGAGAGAACTAATGTCTGTATTAAGGGTGAAAAAAAATTAAGTTTTACTAGTTAAGCACTTAAAGTGTTTTAAGAAAAACTAATGAGGTAGAACCACACACAAGTGGCTAAAGAGCTGCATGCAGCTCATGCACTGTGTTTGCCAACCACTGGTCTATGAAATGAAGCTAATAAAATAATACAATATATAAATAAAAAATACCTTCTTGTAAAAATGGAGCATAGTCTAAAATTTCACAAAATATGACAGCATGATCTGCCTAAAGAAAAGGAGAAAACTAATATAACTATCATGCATTGCATTACATAACCAGAACAAACACTTATAAAATTTTACAAAAACCTTAAAAAAATTAGTATATAGTATGATAAAGTAAAATAAAAAATAAATACAGGCACCTTAAATCATTTTAAAATTAAAATAGATACAGTACATCATCTTAAACCTGATTTTCTAGAAACTGACATTATATGAAATTCAAAAATCATTCTTTTGATATTGATTTTCTTGAATAGTAAAATATGACACCATCATTCAAAATAAAATCATTATTTAAGAACATTTTTATTATACAAAAACAAATCGCTGCCTCCATTTTCATAATTTTTGAATAATATGGCAAAGATAGTTAGCTGGTCTAGAAATTAAAAGAATAGAATTAGTATTTGGAGAAATTTCCATTTACTATCACAGTATGTACAGATTAAAAAAAAAAAAAAAGAAAAGAAAATCATCTTTTCTCTTATGAATTTTACCTTCTCTTATGTGTAATAAATGGGGAGAAAAAAAGGTGTGTGTATGTTTGAGCGGGGGGAGGGGGGCACATACACACACCTCCCCCCCTATTTACTACACATAAGAGAAGAGAAAAAGAAATAAATTATAAGTGATCTGTTGACCTTCCTTCCCTCACAGAAAAAAAAAAAAAAAAAAATCCTTCTACTTTGTTATTGCAAATTAACCTAGAAATTTTCCATCGTCAATTATGCAAAAACAAAAATATTTAAAAGACAAACTTTATCATGAAATTAAACAAATAGATAATTTGATAAAATTTCTCTGTTCTGACACTATGGTAAGAAGAATATAATAATTTCCTATAAAAGGTGTAGAAGAATGAAAACCATCAATAATTATGTACAAAATTTAGAGAGAGAGAGAGAGAGAAAATACTATGTTGTATAAGAATAAAATGAAACATAGATTTTTCTAAAATGAGTTTATCAGACATGCTTCAGTAATATTTGAAACATCATGATATAAAATATTTTTCTGCATAAAATTTTTGCTAATATATTTTCTTTATCAATTTATTAAGCAATACCGAATCTTATTTTGGGATCTTAGACAACCGATTTCAATACCTTTTAGTTGAATTTCAGAACACTCTACTTTGCTTTATGACATGCTCATGCAATATATCTGAACGACATTTAACAACCTTTAAATTTACAACACACATTTAAAATTTGTTTCTTTCTATTATTAACTGTGAGTATGCTAAGAGAAACAGAAAATTTTATTTGAATAGAAGAATTATCATTTTTTAATCTATATATGAATATATCTCCAAAATAATGAAGCCTTCCTAAGAAAGTGACCCATCATGCCATAGAAAATTCGTTCTTTAGAGATGTGGCTTCTTAATAGAGATTATTGAGAAAATCTTATTCAGGCAACACAGTCACTAAATTAAATAATTTTGGTTATTGAATTTTACCTTATTGTATACATAGCATTTTTACAATTATTAAAATTAACTTGTTTGAATTATGAAAACTTTTTTATATAATCTGTTTTCTAAGATTTATATATATATATCCCAAATTGAATTGTTTAATTTAGCGTCATTTTTTGAGTGAAAGGTGTAGTCTATAATTTATTAGAAGGACCAGAAAGTAATGTCGTTTTCGTGCATGTTGATATTCGATTGTCATTTATTAGCTTATTGTGCACTTGAATTCATGCCAAAGATATTTCAAGGTTAGAATGACTTGTTTATTCATAAATGATTAAAGTCTAATTTTTTTTTTCAATTTGTAACGACATGGCCAACCTAATACCAGAAGAGGTATATATGCAGCATTGTAAGTTTTTGGAGTTTCAAAAGAGTAGTAATGCAACAATTGCTACAAAAATCACTTGCAATGTTTATTCAAATGCATTAAACATTTGTAAATGTTAAAGGTGGTTGTTTAAGTTCATATTCGGTAATTTTGATCTTTCTGACTCGTATCGATCAGGAAGACAAATAACTTTAGACAGCGATATGTTAAGAGAGGAAGTGGAAGCAAAATCAGCAAAATTCTATTCAAACATTCTCTTAGCATACTCACAGTTAATAGAAAGAAACAAATTTTAAATGTGTGTTGTAAATTTAAAGGTTTAAAGTTAAATGTCATTCAGATATATTGCATGAGCATGTCATAAAGCAAAGTAGAGTGTTCTGAAATTCAGCTAAAAGGTATTGAAATTGGTTGTCTAAGATCACAAAAAAAGATTCGGTATTGCTTAATAAATTGATAAAATATATTAGCAATAATTTTATGCAGAAAAATATTTTATATCATGATGTTTCAAATATTACTGAAGCATGTCTGATAAAAGTTTCAAACAATTGAGAAGCTGTCAAACACTCTTAACCAACTTTGGTTTACCATCCAAGAGCATTTGCAGCAGATTGGTAAAGTAAGCAGAGCAGGTGTTTTGGTCTAGCATAATCTGTCCAAAGAAAACAAAGCTAATTAATTGAGCACATGCAATTTATTACTTCAGCGGCACATTTTCTAATAAATTGATCACTAGAGATGAAAAATCAGTACTTTATCAAAATGCAAAAGGCAAAGGCTCTCTTCGAAGATTTGCCAAAAATTACAGCTAAGCCAAACTTGCACCGTAATGTTTTTGTGTGTTTGTGGAGTATTCATGGGATAGTTCCACTTGAAGTCCTGAAACCTTGACAAACTATGAATGTAGACCTTTACTGTAAATAATTTGATTGAATAAATCAATCCTTAATTGAAAAGTGCTCAGCAATTATCAACAGAAAAGGCATTATTCTGTAAAGTGATAATGCAAGAGAAAGCACTGCACAAGATGAACCCTGGAAGAAAAAAAATTTTTTGAATTGGGATAAGAGGTATGGCCTCATCTACCATACTTTTACAATATTACACCATCAGATTTCCATTCATTCATTTCGCTACAAGATTTTTCTAAGTGGCAGAAAATTTTAATATTTGGATGATGTTCAAAATGCAGTCTCCAAAGATTTTACTCAAAAACCAGTTGATTTTTATCGATCTGGCATAAAAGTAAAAATTTCTTAAATTGTCTGTTTCAACTTATTGTAAAAAATATGACTTTCCAGTCTTCCTAAAATAAATTTCCATTAAAATTTATGAAAAGAAAATATAATTTCTAGCTTTTAATTTTATCTTAGGTTTAATATTCTTATTTTGCCATTTGAAGTCAACATTATCTATTTGGAAATCATTGCATTTAAATTTATGAGCTAATAATAGTATCAAGCAAAATTTCCTTTCTAAGCTTAACATGCAGAGTGCCATGCAAATTTATAAGGACCAGTATTGTTCAGTGGTCTTAACCAATTTTTTAAAGCAAGCATTCAAATAATAAATACACAAATTCAAAATGTTCTTGATAATTACACTATTCATAGAAAAAAAAAATCACTTTCAGCATCTTTATACATATGACTATCTATTTGCCTTTCTATTCAACCAATCAAAGCTCCTCCTCTGTGCATTTCAATAGCAAAAAACACTTTCTATATTAAACAATAAGTCAATTGTTTGGGAGGGAAAACAATCACTTTTTGAACAGTATTGCTTTTAAGCTCCTCTTCTTATTAAAATCAGGTTAAAAAAATACAACAAATTTCATGTTTGCATGTTAATCTATAGATATTTCGTCAGACCATGCATACCACATACAAATAAACATTAAATTTTAAGTAATTACTTTAAAAATAATGGAATTTAAAACAATATATATATATTTTTTAATTTCATATTATACACCGCCACTCACTTACAAGGGCGATTGTTCCAGCCTGAATATAAAGTTTAGTGACACAGCCTGAACAGAAAGTTCAGTCTTGGCCACTGACAACCGACAGCACTTAACATTTTAGATTTCATCTCTAAGTATGGCTATTTACAAATATAGGAAGACTAATCACTATTTTTTTTTCTCTCTCTCAACATTGATTATAATTACACACATGAAGATTATTCTCTGTTATATATTGTGGGCAGTGGTTACTTTAAGTCAAGAAAAAAATATATATATTTTCTCTGATGAAATGTGACCTCTAAGAGAGGCATACAGTTTTATAACTGTGTCTTTAATAGGGGTTAAATTAAATCCTATAGAGAAAAAATTGAGATTAATAAAAAATGGCCAAAAAGGGAGGTGACCCATCAATGGAAGTAGATTTTTAAAGGTGTTGTTTAACCATACATAAAGAAAAAAAAATCTAATGAAAGAAAAATAAAATTCTGATTGAGGACTTACATATTTTTTTAATAGATTAGTATTATTATTATATTTATTTATTATTATTATATTCATTTAGAATTATTATTATTATTTTGGCCAATAGCTTGAAAAATGCTGTTTTTTAGAACAATTCTATTTTTCGGCTAAATGAAAAGAACAGTCTAACATTGTTTTTAATATTTTCTGTTTCTGAATATTTTTATATGTAGAAATGTTTAATTATTTATGATTTATTTTCATGTTTACATACATTTATTTATGGGTAAACATTCAAACAGATATCTATGTAACCACATCTTTATGTTTTATATATTTTATGCATTATGGAGAGAGAGAGGAAAAAAAAAAATGTTTCTTCTAAGCACCAACAGAAATCATTATTGCACATTGTTATGTAAAAAAAATTTCAAAATTAATGATATCAGGGCAATTCTGTATATGGGCTCTTCCCACCTGACATCAGAGGTCACATGATAGAGGAAAAACAAATAGCCGACGAAGTCTTGTTTATCTAGAGCGATTTCTGAAATAACATATTTTCTATTCTTATTTTTGATCAATCGTATTTAATCTGTGTTATTTTTTATAAATCACCATTTTTAATCCATTTTATATCATTATTCGTCATCTTTTGTTTGCTGTATTTATTATTTAGTTTATGTTTGTTATTGATGTTCATGAAGAACATGTTTAATACTCTGATTTTTAGTACTTAAATCAGTGACAGTACAATATCGTACAGCGTAAATCCTTTTAGACCAGTAACTAAGTTAATTAACTTGTTGTAACACCTTTATGCAATTAACTTAAATGAAAACATTTTAAAATTTCAAATTATAATCCATAAACATTCCACAAGAACAAGCTATTATTTATTGCCTGATCAGTTAACGTAACAGTTACACTGAACATACAAAAATCGATTCTTACATTTGAAAATAAATAAACACATGAAGTGTTTTTTAAAAATTATTAAATTTACAAATACAATTATTCTACTGTTTACAAATGCACAAAATTACTTTTATTTTATGTTAAATATTAAAATTTTTGTTCTTAAGAACAATATTTAATTGAATTCGATTCTCAGAATTCGATTATTCGTTTTCCTCTATCACATGATTGAGCAGACGACAGTGGGAAGAGCCCATTGATGTTGTATTGCATTTATAACATATGATAAAACAATACAATGAAAATAAAAATAGCTCACCTGAGCAATAAGGAACAACATGTTAGTATCAGGATCATGAAGTGGAATAAAAGCTCTAGAAAATAACAACACACAAACTCTGGTTATTATTTTTTTAATACCTAAAATAAAACTAAATATATATATATTATATAATATACGTACATTATTTCTCTTTGCAATAAATGATAACATTTATTCATTTTTAACATCAAATATCATTTAACTCAATACGAGACCTGAAATAGGTTAAAATAATATACTACACCTCTCCCTCTCTTGTTGAAAGTAATCTCTTCTTGGAATAAGAAAAGGTGAAATTTATATTTTTGTAAGTCGTAGAAGAAGAAATTTAATCTTACAAATCTTATAATATTACAATATATACAGTGAAACCTGATTAAGATAGCAATTCACTGTGCCATAGAAATTGGCTTTTGGATAGAGGATATTCAGAAAATAAATTAGACAATTCTAGAAATTGAATAGTTTTAATTATTTATAACTAGATTATGTCTATTATAGCTTTTTAATTGCTACTAATGTTTGTTTAAAATTTTAAAGCTTTTTAGAATTTATTTTGTATTTCAAGATTTTTTTTCAAATGCTGAAATAAATTTATAAGCTTAGCATCATTTTTGTGTGGGAAAGAGGTCTCTATTATAAATTTTCACATAAGTTTTCTGACAGGAAAAACTAATTTTATTTTTTATTCTTAATTAGGTTAGATAATTTTATTTTGCTATTATACACAAATTATCACTCAGGTCATTTAAATTTATTTGCTAAATAATAGTATAAATTTATTTGCTAAATAATAGTATGACATAAAATTTCCTTTTCTAAGCTTGAATTTCACGTCTAAATATACATGATAATATGAACTGACTTGATATCATACTGATAATATGATCACTTACTTTTCTCTACACACAGGTTATTACATACATGGAAATTAATCTCAGTTATATAATGCACAGTGGCCAGACAACAGGCTAGATAAAAATAAAATTATCTTCTCTGATAAGATGTGACCTCTAAGAGAAGTATACAACTGTACATGAGCTTTTAATGTAAGTAAATTAGTACTAAGTCCTATGGGAAAAATTTGGGAACAGGTAAGAAAAAAAAAATCTCTAAAGAGAGGTAGCCTTTGATAGAGGTGGATTTTTAGCACAATTTTACTGTGATTTCAAGTTTTAAAAAATACTGAAAAATTTTTTAAACAAGAATTTTAAAAAAACAACCCTCCAATAGCCAAAAATCAAAGTTTAATTCAAATTATTTAAAGTTAAAAAGTATATTTTCACACCTTTCTGATCAACATTTATGTTTTTATCTGTTGCCATTATTTTGAAGAAAAGCACTAAAAATAAATAAATAAAAATAAAATTCTATTTATCTAAAAGTTACTTTCAGAGAACGTAATTAATAGAGAAATTAAATCTATTATGTAATATACAAAAGTAGTACAAAAATTAATATAATAAAATAACCTAATATATATTGCAACCCACGTGATTTATAGCTTTCATATAGCTTTTGGTGTAATAATTTTCTTCCTGCATTTTTAATTAAACCCACTTAGAATTACTGACCAACATTTAAGCCCAAATAAAAAATGACATTTTAATTCTACAAGTTTCAGTTATAAGCTACTATATTTTCCTGCATATAATTCACACAATGCTATTTTTAGCTCTGACAAAAACTTTTCATCGAATAATCTGCACTGCTGTGTAATTCACAGTTATAAATCGTAATAAGCATGTAAAATATTGATAAACTATCTAACTGACTACTATGCTCTTTTTTCAGCACAGCTGTTTATTAAAAAAAAATAATTATAATGTAACTATAAAAATAATTAGAAATTTTAAAAGATTACATCTTATTATTTTTTTTTTTCCAGTTTAAAAAGTACTCCATTCAAAATTATAAAGTTTTAATATCAAATAAACATAAACAGAGGTATGTTGCCATTTGGCTAGAAAAGTATATCCTGAAAATGAAGGAAACTCTTACTAGCACAATTATGTCATACATGAACCAATCACTATCAACTCCATGATCGACCCAGTAGATACACAATCTGAAGGTATTTGTTTACATCTTGTTATTTTAAATTTCTGATATCTGCTGTTAGACACTAAAAAATTTTTGCAGGAGATAATCCACATTTAAAATTTTGCAATTTTTAATCAGATAATGCAGATAATCAGTGGATTATATGCAGGAAAATATGGTATTTCACACTAATTCAAAGGAATCCAATGTATGAAGAAGTTTATCTTTTAAATGTATTTAGAGAAATGATAAACGATAACATCAGTGGACTATCATCAGGCTTGATTAGAAAGGCTCTGAAAAAATACTTTTTAACAATGCCGATTTCTCCTGATCAATAACTCTTGTGTTAGAATACACTAAAATTGTTTAAGATTAATTACTACTTTAAAATTAATAAAATTGAAGTTTATTTCACAACAGCACTCTTAATTTAAGAGACAGACATACAGAGAAGCCATGGAATGGTAATTTTCAAAATTTCAGAAACAATTCCAAATCCTTATATCTGAAAGTCAAACACAAATTGAAGTCTACCTCGTCAATTACAATAATCTTTCCTTGCAAAATAAAATGTTTGGCGGAAATCATTTTTACTTTAACCCTTTCAGCGTTAGCCATTTTTCAGGATATATGTTAATACTATTAATTAATACTATGCAAAGTATAAAAACGAAAATTTAGTACAGTACTCTATACATGTTTGTTAATCTTATTTTTTCGAAAAAAGCAATATATATTTTAAAATTTAGCCATACCAGCCTTCTGTTTTATTTTCGCATGACGGAAAAAGACGGGCTTAACGCTTATAGGGTTAATTACATGACAGCCCTATACATGATCACTGTGATTAATTTGTACTACAAACTCGTCATCATGATGTAACTGAATTTTATTAATTAACTTACTAGAATGATGATTAAATCATGCTTTTTGGCAAAAGTAATTTTATGATGCACTGCATCAGTATTGGATAGATTTTGTATGTAAAAACAGAAATTAAGCGGATGTGATATACATAAAAAGAATAAAATTAAACTTTTTTTCCCTCAATATTATAAGATTCTGTTGAATAGGGCTTAATAATATTTCCCGTTTAGAACAATGGAAAGATATAAAAACTGCATACAATTTGGTTAAATGGAATAATAAAACAGATAAAATTGCTTTAGTTAAATTAAATGAATTTAAAATTGATTTTTAATTAATTAATATATGATGTTTCCAGCACCACACATGCTGCAACAAAAGTTTATAAAAACCTTCTTTTATACATTATATTGAAATAAGGAGTGGATTTTACATACTTGAGACTAGTATCTCCTGAATATGTTGCAACAGGTTCCGTCAAGTTACGTATATCTCTGAGAAACACTTCTCGTTGTCTTTCCTAGAATGAAAATAAATAAAACTTAGTGTATTCAAGTTTAAAATGATAACTACCAGAAACAAATTTAATGAGTAAAAAATTTTAAACCAATCAAGTTATCAATAAAATTTGGCATCAGTTTTAGTTAGTAATTTTGATGTCTATTAATTGTGTAATAAATTATTCTAATTTGTTTAATTTTTTCTATTTTTAATCACAATTCCTCTTTTTGGCTTATTCCTATAATTCTTACACATAAATTTGTAATGATGCAACTTTACATTGATTTACTGATGACTGACTGGTGCATCTACTTAAGTAGAATTTTTTGAAATGATTAATTACTAAGGTGCTGAAGTATAGATTTTAATATAGAGTTGTTTGTTAAAATGATGGGCTGTGATCAATGTGTGAAGCAGATGTTATCATTAGAGTTCAGGAAATTATGTTTTATGAAGAATTTTGATGTTTCTCTTGTACTCTTTCACACAAGCAAATCATTTTTCATTAATAATATAGAGCTGGTGTCAGCATATCAAAGGACTGTATATATGCAATTGACTAATATAATGTGAGACCTTAGCTGTTTCAAATTTTATTACTTATTCTTAGCCCCCCCCCCCTCTCTTTTTTGGTCACATTTATTTTCAAAGGTTTGCAGTCTTACGTTAAGTTGCTTCTTAATTTCCCAATTCAGCCTAATAGTTATTTCTAGATAAATGAATATTAATCTTAAGCAGTAAATTTTGAAATTATGTGAAACTTTAATTCACTAGATACCAACTGTTTAATATATCTAGCCCTTTTTCTAAGCCAAAAATTGCTTTTTCTTCAGTTTTCTTTCTATTTTTTCAGACAAAGAATTTTCATTAAATATGTCATAAGACCTAAAGTGCACAAGTATTGTCTATTACTTTCATACAACTTTAGACCTTTGTTTTGGTCTTTTTTTTTTTTTTTAACCAGGTTTACAAAGTAAAATAACCCATGCCATAAAATTTTTATCTTAATTGTTTATCTTAGTGTTTTCTTTGTAATTGGATTTAGCTTTCAGTAATATTCACAGTGTGTCTGATAATAAATTTTATGCAATGAGTCTGTGACCAATGAATTTGATGGAAGTACTCATAAATAAAAGAATATATGAATTAAAGAAAATATTCAGAATTAAAAAAAAAAAAATAGAGAATTATGAAAATGAGAAAATTATCTTTCTTATGAGGGGGGGGGGGGGTTATAATACATAAATAAAGATATTTTTAAAAACTCTTGAAAATAAATATCTGGGAAAATGAAGCTACTAGTTAAAAAATGCCAGAAGAAAAAAGGTTTAAATATTTATTAAAAACCCAAAGCGCCCAGAAAATCTTCATATGATATAAAAAACTAAAGAAACTAATGCAATACAGTCAATGGATATGCAAAAAACACTGTGTTCCCACAAGAACTTAAATATATTGAAAAAGATATCTACTTGAGATTTGTAATGTAATATCATAGTTAATAGTCACACAGACTATGTGCCTGACTAAGGCTCCGTTGACTAACTGATAAATTATCGATGCTAAAATATTATAAAAAGATATACCTATATGTGATTGGGGAATTTCTTTTAATACTGAAGCTCACTTTTAAAAAATAAAGCAAATGGATTATAATTATTTTAGATATACAATAATAAGTATAATGAAATTAAATTTAAAATGAAAATAAATCAAAGCAGTTTTTTAAAGATATTTCTAAGTATTTGGTGCAAAAAATGAAATTATTTTATAGGTTGAGTTAAAGGAATTTAGATAAAAATTGATAATAGAAAAACTTACACTTCCAAGTCCAGTAGTTATTAACTGGTCAGTATCTCCTAACCAAGTCAATCTGGAATCCCTGTCACTGTAATGGCTATCAGCAACCTGTTAAACAAAATTATTGAAGGGGAAGAAAAAAAAAAAAAAAAAAAAAATTATCAGTTATTTTATATTAAAGTAACAAATACATTATGAAGTATGTATGCAATGACTTAAATAGTGAATAATAAAAGAATTAGACTATTAAAATTGTGGATGCATTTCAGGCATTATTTAAATCACAGGTGAATACTTCCAACCAGCAGGCCAGATGCATTTCTCAGAAACCTTAATATACACAAGTCACAATGGTGCACTGAACCATTATCGGAAGTGCAATATGCCATTTTTGAGTATGCCACACAATGTTGTTAATTACCTTACATTATAAAATGGCCACTCCCTTACTACTATGATGCTGATGATTGATTATTTTAAATATTGTTCTTTCTTTGGACAACCATGTATTCAGATAATATGAACTTTGTGCAAAAGTAACTTCTTGTAACACATATGTACATCTTTTCAATGAAATTTTTATATTAAATTATATTGAACATGCTACCAATCAGGATCACATATAGAGGTTCCCTATGCTTTGTAGCATTTCTAGAGCAAATGGGGGGGGGGGGGGGATTTTTAATCGGCATTTGCAAAGTCAGAAAGAGGAGGGAGAAGATTATAATAATAGTAACAATTCTTAAACATTTATCTAACTGAGAACTACATTCTATATTCTATTTCAATTATACTCAAACTTTTAATTGAAAAACCTAAAGAACTAAGAAAAAAAAAAAAAAAAAAAAAAAACACAGAAATGTTTTAAAAATGGTATGTTTTTCTTATTTATTTTCTTTTATTGTAACTTGTATTAATTTTTGTATGCAAATATTTCAATAAATCTGTTTTGTTTTTCAAGTTTAATTTTTAATTTTATTTATTTATTGTTAAAGTCGATAAAAAAAAATATCACAGAATATATTTTAAAATCATAATATAATATTTTTTACTTGAATTTGCATATTATTCAAGTACTTAAACCAAAATATTATATTTTTTAGGCATGACCGAAAATCTGAAAATCCGGAATTGTTGTGGTCCCGACGATTCCAGATTTTCGGCTTTGTACTGTACTATGTTACTAAAATTAAGATAAAATACAAAGTAGTATAGTATAGATTATTTCATTGCCAAATAACTTTTACTAAACAACCTTTTCAAACTATAAAAAAAAAAAAAAATAAACATTGTTCACAACTGTACTTCGTCACTATCAATACTACTATCAGGGGTGACAGTGAATTCTCAAAAAAAAAAAAAAAAAAACACTAAAATTTTATAGCGAGAAAAAGAACACATAAATTATTGCAGGGTGGTCCAATCCTCTCATTATGAAAAATATTAATTTTAATTAGGTTTAGCAGTCATATGAATTTGATATTTTAGTCTTATTTTGAGAATTTAACTACCTGAAAAACTAAAATTCTGGTATTGAAGATTAAAAAAAAAAAAAAAAAAAACTTAAATCAGGTAATTACTTAAACACAATTACCTTTGTACTATTTTTACATTAGGAAACATAGTTTTGAAATTATGAGTTTTAAGAATTCCATTGAAGAAAAATCTCCTAATTAAGTACCACATCAGTGGATGAGAGAGGTTCTGCTTTCAAAACTGACAGACAAAAAGTGCTAGATTTTAACCCAGACTGCATTCGCTGGCCTAACCATTTGCAGTTTTCTGTGGTTTTCTTTGGAACTCTCGTAAATCCCTTAGAAAAAACTACACAAGATCATGAAAGGAATCTGCCTTAATCCTTTACACCACAACATACAATTGACTGAGTATTTTTTATAGTATTTTTCTTTAAAGAGAAAACTGTACATCATTCTGTCATGGTAAATTTTGCCCCCCCCCCTCACTTGTTTTCAATAAAAGAA
This sequence comes from Salticus scenicus, assembly GCA_963930645.1. Classification (NCBI taxonomy): domain Eukaryota; kingdom Metazoa; phylum Arthropoda; class Arachnida; order Araneae; family Salticidae; genus Salticus; species Salticus scenicus. Next base: position 15,262,865 of record OZ005662.1, on the reverse strand, counting down.
TAATTTTTTTTAAATATAAAAATTTGTGGAGGCCTCTGGGGCTTCAGCCCCTGCTGTCCTCTCCTAAATACGGCCCTGCTACCAATACTATCATTTGCCTCTTGGTCTACAGCCACAGAGAGATTTTCTTCAACACCATATATGAAGAAATAAGTTTAAACCTTCTTTTTCAAAATAAATTCTTTAGACAATTACTTCTTTTCCAATAAATCTTTTATTTTCATTATTATTGGAAGCCAAGTTAATCCCATCATCTTTAAACTCTACCTTTAAAGAATAAAATACAATCCAGGGTTTTTCAAACTTCTACACATTTATTTAGGTTTCTAAAGATTTCATAAATTACTTTTCTTAAACTCAGTATAAAGATATGGTTAGCTATTTTTAAAGTTAATTGACTAATATGGAATAATTTGTATTAGAATTAAATATGCTTTGTTGAGCCAGCGAATAATGCACACAAGAACTACTAAAGCTAAATTGAATTGGTTGAGGTAACCTAGTCTTTTTATGCAAATGCTATCAAATTAACCTCTTGACAGCCAGGATGTATGCAACACACATCCTCTCATATCAGTAATCAGCGACCAGGACGTATACTCCATACATCATACACTACACTTACGGCATATTTGAATCAAATTGGTCAATGATATGTAACTGATGACATAACATTGTATTGGTTAGAGGTGAGTAGTAATGACCTTAATTCTACCATAAGGATGCCGCTAGAGAGCAAAAGAAGCGGTAGGGAATGAACTCGCGTAATCACTTCAAAAATTAAGATGTCACTTGTGGTTTGATTGTGTGTTTTATATTTGCTTGTATTATTTATTACTTTCTTCTATATTCAATAGAAGAAAGTATTGGATTCGTAAAAATTTTTGACCTCGGGGTTTTCATGGATTTACACGTTTTGAGAGCTGTAGAACACGATTTGACCATTTTTAGAAAATGTCTGTCAGTCTGTCTGTGTGTGTGTGTGACAAAATTTTGTGGCAACTGTATCTCAGGAACTACTGCACAGAATTTCATACAAATTGGTATGTAGTTGCACCTTGACATAAATTAGTGCCTATCAACTTTTGGTAAAAATTGGCTTACAGGTTGCATTGCCATCCTGCTTTTTCTAAATTTTCAACATGGTGGTATAGGAAAAAATTTTGTATAAATGTACATACAGAGAATTATTTTTTAATAATCATTATGAAATTTACCAGAATTATTTATAATAGAGATAGTCAAGTGGAAAATTTTTTTTGTATGTGTAGGAGCCTCGTCCCCCCCCTGGGGGGGGAAGTCCCCCTCAAGGGGAATAAATTTTCATGACGGGTATCTTTCAAAAGAGCTCGCCAGTACCTTTAAAACGAATGGTTGAACCATAGATCTGTGATAATTTAAAATAAAGTTAACGATTTTTTTCATTTTTAACAAAAAAAAAAAAAAAAAAATGTAATATTGAAAATAAAATTGACTTTTTTTGGATATTTAGTGTTATACTATTTCTCTAATATGGAAATCGTCTGCATTACCATGGAAGATAATTTTTTTAAACATTAATTTTAATAAATCATTTTTACTGAGTGAATTTGTATAATCATGGATGCTGAAAGTAGTGATATTCACTCTCTTATTCAAAGGAGTGAGGATGATTTAGAGTCTAGTAACTCAGAAATAAAAGACTTTTTAAATGAAGATATGGGAGCTAGAACAGTTTTACATATTATACATATTATGTTAATGCCATAAATCTTTTAAGAAACCTTAAATTCATCACTATTATATCAAGGAATATATTAAATGATTTATAACACGGACATTTTACACCATACAACTAGTAATTCCCATTTAAAAAATTTAATTTAAAAAAATGAAAGAAAACCATTTCTTTTTATGGCTATTTAGTTTGAGGGTGAAATAAATGCAGAGTTATACATTAAATTGAAATGGTTTAAATTTATCTAGATTAAATCAGTTACAAAAATTAGAGTATGCACAAGATTTTAAGACTAAATTCATAAACACAAGAAAATCATAAATGATACTTTTTGCTGAAATTACCTGGTTTTTTGAAGAATCTCTTGGATCCCATATTCTAAGTTTTTTATCTTGACTGCAACTAGCAATAATATCACCCGAAGACCTCCATGATATAGACTGAACTAGAGAGGAATGTTCCAAGCTACCTAAAATAATAATAATAATAATAATAAAAGAACATTTTCTAAATTACAGTCATTAAAATAACAAATATCATTTAAAAACATAACACATACTTTTACAATAAAATTTATAAGATCAAAATTTAATACTTTAAATTAGTGAGACTCTTCTATACAAGGAGAAATATTTAACTAAGCAAATTTTAACTAAATTTAATTAAAGACATTTAGCATAATTAAACATATTTATAAAATCAGTTTCACTAACTTACAAATAAAAGAAAAAAAAACATCAAAATGTTCTGCCAATCACTTAAGATCTTTTTATTTTTTGATCAAAATAAATATTTTTAATAGCAAATGTTATTAAATTATTAAAACATCAATATTTGATGAAGTCTTTTTACATCGCCAGGAAATGATTAAAAAATAAAGAAAGAAATATTAGATGAAAATAATAATTAGATACCGTATCTTTCAAAAATAACATTTTTTGACAAAAGCTAAATTCATATTCAAATAGAAAAAAAGTATTGAATTCATAAAAATTTTCAACTTCTGATTTTTGATAGGTTTAAACATTTTAAGAGTGTTGGAACTTAATTTGACCATTTTAAGAAAATGTCTGTCATCTGTCTGTGTATATGTGCGGCACAAATTTTGTGGCAACTCTATTTAAGAACTGATAGACAGAATTTCATATAAATTTATATGTACTTGACATAAATTAGTGTCAATCAACTTTTGGTACAAATCCCTTAACAAGTGGCATCGACATCTCATTTTTTCCATAATTTTCAACATAGTACAAAATTTCATGTAAATGAACACAAGTATTTTTAACCAATCATTGTCATATTGAATAATATATACACACTAAAAGAAAAAAAGTCATACTTCAATACTTTTATTTTTTCCTTCAAAAACCACCAATTTAATCATTTAAAGATGAAACAGACAGTGATTTCGCTGGATATTGAATATCTGGAGCTATAATGCCTGTTGGATACGGATATCTGATAACCGGCAAAATTACTTTCAATTTCATCCCTAATTTTAAATGATTATATTGCACGTTTTTGAAATTTGTTAGATCAGAGAATTAAACTATATAAGAACATTCTGAATACTTAAATAGTGGACTGTAATAAAAACTTGACAAACTAGAGGTGATTTAAACATCACTACTACATTTATTTAAAACTTTAAAAATGGGAGTAAAGAAAGATGCCAGCCTCCCTTGAGCGGAGTTACAAACTAACTGAGCTCCGAAACGAAGGAGCGAACTTTACAGAGTGCGCAGGCGCAACATACCGCCCGGCGTTGAAATGCAAATTTCAAAAAGTTACACAAAATTACACATGAGACATAACTATAGAAACATATGTTGGAAATACAAACTGAATTATAGATTATTCACATTGAAAATAAAAAACAATAATTAACACAATTTTAACTTATACATGAAACAATCTATATATGCAAGGTAAGTAAATAAAACCAAAGGAAAACTTATATAGCAATATTAAGAAAATTCAGTATTATTTCTTTCTCAATTTTTAATAGTTTTTTTTTTTTTTAGAATATATTTATTTAATATATTTTTTATAATATACCATTTTTCATATCTAAACAAGAATAAAACAAATGTCCATAATATAAACTGTCATTCTTTTCAATAGAATATAAGCAGTAAAATGAAATTAATATATTGTATAATCATTAATTGGCAAAATAGCTAATTTTGAAATAGCTCTTTTCAGTATTCCATTTTTTGTTCGAATATCTACTACTCTCACAATATTATCCCTTCCAATATAGGTTTTAGTAATGCGGCCTAGTAACCATTTTAGAGGGGGCAAATTATCCTCTTTTATGACGACCATATCGCCTACCTTTACGTTTTGTTTTTCAAAGTACCACTTAGTCCTTTGCTGTAGATTATTTAAGTAATTGTTAGACCAAAATTTCCAAAAAATGTTTGAGTTAGTTTACAAGTTTGTTGCCACAAATTTAATTTATTGGTTTGAATGTTGGTCAGTGAGGGTTCGGGGATGGCCGTTAACGATCGACCGATAAGAAAATGACCAGGGGTCAAAATTTCCAAATCCTCTATGTCTGCCGAGAGAGGAGTTAATGGACGCGAATTCAACATGGATTCAATTTGAATCATGATGGTTTGAAAGGCTTCGTATGTCAGTTTAGCATCACCTATAATACGCTTGTAATAATACTTAAAAGATTTAATCCCGGCTTCCCATAAGCCACCAAAATTTGGTGCCCTGGGAGGAATAAATTTCCATTCTATTTTCTCATTTAAGGAGAAATTTGCCAAATTTTCATCTTGTTGGGTAATTAATTAAAAAAATTCCTTTAAGTCTTTATTAGCTCGAACAAGATTACTCCCATTGTCTGAAAAGATTTTAGCACATTTACCTCGTCTGCCGATAAAACGTTTCAAGGCAGCAATTAGTGACTCTGAAGTTAAGTCAGAGACGATTTTTAGGTGTATTGCCTTAGTTGTAAGGCAAACGAAAAGAGCAACATAAATTTTAATGGGAGCCCCTTTTCTTTGATGCTTATTTTTTATAAAAAATGGGCCACACAGATCTATACCCGTACTATTGAATGCGAAAACAGGATTTATCCTCTCTTTAGGCAGATCACCCATTTTTTGAGAGCATAACTTAGGGTTAGCTCTAAAACATTGGACACAATTATGGACAATTTTACGACATGCATTTCGACCATTTAAGGGCCAATATTCTTGCCTAATGTTATAAAGTAATGTCTGAGGACCTGAATGGTGAAGTTTTTCATGAAAATGTTTAATAATTATCTCACTGAACTTACCCTTTGGCAATATTATTGGATGTTTTTTCTTATAGTTCAAATCTGCGTTATGCAACCTACCTCCAATTCTTAATAAACCATCTGAATCTAAGAACGGTGCCAGGGGGCGAAGCCTGCTGCTAAGAGAAATACAGTTATTAATTTTTAGACTTGTTATATCATTCCTAAATTCTCCCTCCTGTAAGGTCTTTAGTATAAAATTTAGCGCAGCCTTCTTTTCTTCTGGACCTAGGTATCCAGTTTTTCTTTCCCCTGGATGTCTTAGGTTGTTGATAAATCTGAAAATAAACGCTAAAACATGCACAATTTTAGTAAAACTATTACTAATGGTTAAAATGTCATCAACAAAATTGAAAGGTTGGGTAGTTACATAAAGGGAAAATTTAAGTTCAGAATCATTAAGACGTTTTTTAGCTTCAGAAAAATATTCGTCGCTAGAGTCAGTAATGTCATTATTCGAAAGTTGTATAGGCTCATGATGAAGAAAATCTGGTCCATTGAACCAGAACTCAGAAAGTTGATGAGGAGGGCTTCCTCGTGAAACAAGATCAGCTGGATTTTCGGTTGATTTAACATGCCTCCAACAAAATTCTTCGTGAGTTCCTGAATTCGAGATATTCGATTAGACACAAATACCTTGAGCACGTGGGGTGATGAGTTGATCCATGATAAAACGATTGTTGAATCGCTGTAAAGATATACAGAGCTTAATTGTATATTTAATGATGTGATTACTTTTGATATCAGTTTAGATAACAATTCAGCCGCACAAAGTTCTAGGCGAGGTATAGTCAATACTTTAAGAGGAGAAACTCGGGACTTACTACACAGTAAGCTCACATGTACATCGTTTGAACTAGTGATCACACGTAAATAAACCACTGCGCCATATGCCTCTTGTGACGCGTCCGAAAAGCCGTGGAGCTGCAGTTCACGACAATTAGAGTTTGAGAACACGAAACGTGGGATCGTAATATCTTTAAGCTCGTTTAGAGCATTTCGGAATTTTATCCATGTGTTTTTTTTTTGTGTTGGAAGTTCCTGATCCCAATGAATTTTCAAAAGCCACAATTTTTGTAGAAATATTTTAGCCTGTACTATCACTGGTCCTACTAGACCCAATGGGTCAAAGAGTCTAGCGATCTCTTTCAGAACACCACGTTTGGTGATTGTATTAGAATAATCTGATGATACCGTGAAACTGAAATTATCATCTTTGGGATTCCATTTTAGCCCTAGTGTTTTCACCGAAGTTTTATCATTTTTTTCGAAGTGATAGTCTTGCTCACTGTAAGGGACTTGTTCTAATAATTCTCTGGCATTTGAAACCCATTTATGCAACTCTAGTCCACCAGCCGTTAACATTAACACCAACTGTTTCTGGAGTTCCAGAGCAGACGACACTTCATCAGTTCCCGTTAGAATGTCGTCAACGTAAAAATCCTTAAGTGTGGCGGCAGAAGCTAACGGATAATTAGCCCCTTCATCACTAGCGATTTGTTTTAGTACATGAGTGGCCAAGTAAGGAGCACATTTTGTGCCGTATGTTACAGTTAATAATTTATAAATTTTAGGCTTTTCCTTAGGGGTTTTATTCCAAAGAATACATTGCCAATTACATTGTTCAGGATTAACCCATATCTGTCTATACATTTTTTTAACATCCACAGTGAAAACTATTTTGTGCGTACGAAAACGTAATAAAATGGCACACAAATCTTCTTGTACTACACCTCCATTTAATAAACAATCATTTAATGATAACCCATTGGTAGTGGGTGAACTGGCATTGAATACCACCCTTAATTTTGTAGTGCTGCTATCAGGTGTAAGCACAGCGTGATGTGGAAGAAAATATTTAACAGTGTTTATTTCATTATCATTTAATTCTCGCATGTGGCCTAACTGTTCATATTCATTCAAAAAATTTACATACAATTCAGAAATGTTGGGATTTCTATTTAATTGTCTGTATAAATTATTTAACTTTTGTTTGGACGAATGGAAAGAATCTCCCAATTCAGAATTATTTTTCATTGGTAAGTTCACTATGTACTTCCCGTTATCATCTCTGCGATATGTTTTCACAAACTGCTTTTCACACTCTATCTCTTCCTTATTTCTCAAACTAGGTGAATCTAGTATATTTTCAATCTCCCAAAATCTTTTCATAATATTTTCTAAATTGGAGTTATCTGACTGGGAAATAATGGCACAATACAATGGATGTGGAGTGCCTTGAACAGCTCCACTAAGCACATATCCAAACACAGTATCCTGTAAAATTGCACCCGTTTCAGGAATTTTGATTTTATTGGTTAACATTAATTCAAAAAATATTTCGGCCCCAATCAGTAAATCAACATTGTTGTTATTTTTGAATAGTGTTTGATCGGCCAGCTTAATTCCCCTTGGAATATTTAATTTTAATGTATTAGAATAGTTTATTGGTAACGCATCAATAATTTTTGGAACAATCAAAAATTCCAGATTAGCTGAAAACGAATTATTCTCATTTGTTATCAGTGCTTGTGTTTTCGTTTTTATATTTATCGGAATTCCCGACAGCGCCGAAAGAGGAATGTTTATTTTTTCTTTTTTCAATCCTAACTTATTTACAAATTTTGCTGTTGCAATATTAGACTGTGACGCGCTGTCAAGAATTGCAGTAGCTGGGTGATAAAACCCGTATTCATCTAACACAAACACTGTGGCCGTCGCTAATATAACTCTTATTTTCAGAAACAAAACATGTAATCGGCGCCGACTGTTTGCTTTCAGTCGATCCACCTGCTTCATCTAGCAGACGATCGCTATTAATATCACAGTTTGTTGGGGGGGTTGCACTCTCTTTTGATAACGGAAGTAATAAATCTTTGTCTTTATGAAGTAATGAATGATGTCTGGAGCCACATTTACTGCATACATACTTAGAATTACATTTTGCTATTTTGTGGAATCCGAAGCAATTTAAGCAAAGATTATTTTTTCGAATAAATTCATATCGTTTTTCTGTTGTAAAATTAAGAAATATATCGCATTTATATAGCGTGTGAGAATTATTTTTACATAACATACACAAGTTAGAATTATTTCCTTGGGTTTTTACAACTAAACTTCTGGGATAACCAGACTTATCAGTAGTATATTTTGAGGACTTATGCGGTAAATTTCGATTTACACTGTCTAAAACTGAACACTGTTTTTCTAGGAATTCTAGAAACTGATCAAAGTCAGGAACGTCGTTGTTCTTTAATGTAAGTTCGTAATTTTTGCGAGTTTCCCTATCCAACTTTTGCAAAACAATGTTTAATAACATAATATTAGAAAGATTATCGCGTTCATATTTCAATACTTTTAACGCTCTTAAATTCTTTAAAATACAATCCAATAATTTTCGTAATTCTTTACCAGATTCATGAGTTATTTTTTCATAATTAATAATTGTTTTAATATGAGCATCTATTATGGCTCTTTTATTTTCAAACCGTTGTTCTAATGTTTTTAGTAGAGAATCGTAAGTATCATCAGTGGTTTCTACTATTTTTGCTTCGCCTTTCAACGCAGCGCGTAAATAAAAGAGTTTTTGATTTGCAGTTAATAAAGGATTATCATTCATTAAATTTAGAAACTGCGTTTTAAATGTGTTCCATTCTTCAAATTTTCCTGAAAATACAGGTAACGGTATTTGGGGTAAATGCATAGTATGATTTGGAACAATGTTTCTTTCCGCTCCTAACGAGCTATTATTTGAGTTTATATTATTCATATTGTCACTACAGTTAATTAGTAAGGTATTGAATCTTACCTCTAATTCTTGAAATTGAGAATCTAGCTCACTTAACTCTTCTTCTATTGTAGGAAACTCATCATCCTTTGCCACTTGATAGTACTCCACTTTTAAATCTTCAAATCTATTTTGAAGTTTTTCTAAAATTGATATTCTCGACGTTATTTCACCTTTTGTGGTTAATTCGTCATTAGGAATGTTGAGTAACTTTGTGAATTGGGATTTGATATTCCCTTTTTTTCTATTTAATGCTGTTAAAGCCATTATTGTTTTCTTTTGAAAACGCTGGTTACACTGTGGTCTCACGGACCAAAAAATGTTAGATCAGAGAATTAAACTATATAAGAACATTCTGAATACTTAAATAGTGGACTGTAATAAAAACTTGACAAACTAGAGGTGATTTAAACATCACTACTACATTTATTTAAAACTTTAAAAATGGGAGTAAAGAAAGATGCCAGCCTCCCTTGAGCGGAGTTACAAACTAACTGAGCTCCGAAACGAAGGAGCGAACTTTACAGAGTGCGCAGGCGCAACAAAATTAAAAATTAAATTATCAAGATGTTTTCTTTTTTTCCTTGGTCCCTTAGTGGGTGTGTATATATATATTTAAAATCATAACAATCAACCAGAAAAAAGTTTTGTATATGTAGAAGCATTTCTTAACCCCCTGTCGTGTGTCAGCACATAGGGGCAAGGGGGGCAATTTGCTTCCTCCTGGAATATTCTATTTGGTAAAATATTATTTTTTTAAATTTCATTAAAACAAGAAAAAAAATCTTAAAATCATAAAATAATCATAAGCATTTATATGTAGGCATGCGCTTAAATGCTGTCAGTTGTAAAGGTTATTGCCATAAAACTTACAAGTTTGTAATAATAACACTATGACAATATAATATGACTATATAAAATTTTCTAGACATATTTGTTATTACAGTGAAGCATCCATAATCTGGAATTCTATAATCCAGCAGCACCCATAAATCAACACTAATGACTTTTTCTGTTTTTTTTTCTGTTTTTTTTTTTTTTTTTTTTTTTAACCTTCTCTCTTAAATTGTAGTAGTACTTAACTTGTTATTTGCAGCATGCTTGCCAACTTTTTTGGATTGTTAGCAAAATTTATGGATTTTTATTTAATTTTATTGATTAGCGAATTAGTGTGAATTTTTTACAGATTAATCAGGATGATGGCAAAAACTCCGAAGAAGAACAATGAAATTTCTGTCTCGCTATGGCAAATCTAAAAGTTATTAATAAAAGAGATTGTTCCTGATACTGAAAGTCAAAATAAACACGACCACACAAAACCTCAGTCCACGGTTTTTAGAAAGACTTGAAAAATATGATTTTATCAGCGATAACCAACTAATGAACATGCATATGTTAATCAGTCAACGACAAACTGAAAAACAAAAAAGAATGAAACAAATGAAATTGACTGACATAATTAATTAAATAAAACCTTTTAACACTTGCCTCATTATTGGCCGTAAATTTTTCCGTTGGGTACCCAACCCTCCTCGGCTGCTTCATCTGTCGTGAAGTTCTCAAAATTATTCTACTTGGTGGTTTTTTCCAAAAGATGGCGCCACACTCCATCTGGTGCCATTGTGGCACTGTCGTTGCACACGTGCAAATTTGTTGCAATTTCTATAGACTCACGGAACATTGCATAATGATAATTGTTATAATCAGCTAATTTTCTAGTTTCATTAAAACTTATCTCAATATTTCCGTCGTTATATGTTTTTGCAAGAGGTGTGTTCATTTTACCAATTTTAATATCATATTTATGTTCATTAATTTGCATTAATGAACATAAATATATGATAAAATATCGCATTAAATATTATATTAAAATTGGTAAAGTGAACACAGTTCTTGCAAAAACATATAATAATGGAAATATTGAGACAAATTTTAAGGAAACTAGAAAATTAGCTGATTATAACAATCATCATTTTGCAATGTTCTGTGAGTCTATAGAAATGCAACAAATTTACACATGTGCAACAACAGCGGCGCAATGGCACAAGATGGAGTGTGGCGCCACCTTATGGAAAAAACCACCAAGCAGAATAATTTCAAGAACTTCACGACAGATGAAGCCGCCGAGGAGGGTTGGGTACCCAACTGAAAAATTTACGGCCAATAATGAGGCAAGTGTTAAAAGGTTCTATTTAATTAATTATAGTAGAATGTCTCTTTTAATTTCTATAATTTCTAATGTTGACTGACATATTTAATAAAATGTAGCATTGTCAAATTCCTGATCTTATTTGTTATTAAGCCAGTTTTAATATCAATTTATTATTATTAATACTATTTGTACAAAAATAAATGATCTGTATTGCTCTTTTATTTTAAAAGTTTTAATTTATTTCAAATGTTATCTCAATTATTTTCATTTTTGATAAGGGTTTGCTTACATTTTTTATAACTAATTTTTAAAAAATATTTTTTAAATATATAATTTTAATATATTATTATAATTTTATATTATAAAATATCATTATAATTTTTAAAAAATAATATATCATTATAATTTTTAAAGAATAATATTAGATGCTGTGACTGATATATGATTTCGATATACATTTTTGGAACACCTATAATCCAGAAAAATCCGTAATCCGGCAATGTCTATTTCCCGCCGATGCTGGATTATCGATGCTTCACTGTATTTATTTCTAATTACTCCTTACATAAGTTACATACTAGTTATTTCTTAGTAAAATAAGTATAATTAAATGGTAATTTTGGCATATCAAGTATATGTCAATCCATATTATAGGCAGGAAAATACTCTACTAGTTAAAAAAAAAAGAATATATAAAAACTTACTATGAATAGACTGTGTATTCACATCCCACAAATGGATAAAATTATTCTCAGCCACACTCAATATACAGTCAGCTTGGGGATGAAATTTTACATTTTCAACTCTATGTGGAACTTGGATTTCAAACTCTGGATTGGACGGAGGTTTACAATCTGGATCAATTCTCCAAATTTTGACCTAAATTATTAAAAACTCAAATAATACATTTACACACATGAAAATTGTTAAAGTTTAAGCACAAATAAAAAAATATATATGTAATAATGAATTAAAATTAAAATAATAAAAAATTAAATTCTTTAGTCAAATCTATAAATTAATATTAAATTTCACAATGGTACTGAAATTTTTCTCACATACCATTTCAACATATTAATAAAAAGTTTAAAATTGATTTTGAAAGCTAAGTGTAATCTTAATTAGTGTTATTTCCTTATGTTTGAAAATTAATCCCGAGCATATTAGTTGTCACTCAACTCAGATGCAGTTATAAATCAAAATTCAAAAGCGTTTATTTTCACACACTCTTATATTTTCGACAACGATTTTACTTTCAATTCCTCTTCAGGAACAGCAGAATGATAATATAGACTAGAAACTTTCAAAATAGCAATGTTCACCTTCGCCTTTTAAAAACAATGTCGCTTTTTAAAAACTTTCCGACAAAGTTGAGAATTGTTTATGACTTTGATTCATCTGTCCATGCTCTAGCTCTTGTACATATGTTTCCTATTGAAAATGGTTTATATACTACCACTAGTTTATATACAGGGACACCCGAAAGGATTCCAAAACATTGTGTTCTATGAGAGGTATTTCTACAAACTATCTTTAAATACCTTTATTTCGCGCAAATCATAATGAAATTCACATTTATTATCCATATGTACAAAAATTATTTTAAATTGTAGTAATTATTTTATATTATAGTGTGATCAGCCTTAAGATTTAAAGGGACATGCAAAATTATTCAGATACGTTAAGGGCTATAATTGAAAATTGCTGCAATTGCATTTTTTTTTTTTTTTTTTTTTATTAAGCATCTAACACTTTCTAACAACCTTTAAGAGTGATTGCAATTTGAATTACTTTATCTGTCTATCCATTTGTCTCTACATCTGCACATATTTTCAGAATTCCTTCAAAATCACTATGGCATGTTTTCTATATAAAATTGTACATATAAATAAATAGCCCAACTGAATTATGTACAGAGACGTCTAAAAGAATGCCAATGCATTGTGTTTTATAAGAGGCATTTTTATAAATCATATTTAAATAACTTTGTACTAAACAAATCTTAGTGTAATTGTTATTTATTATTCATAAGTTAAAAAAAGAAAAACTTTTCTATATAATATATTAAGTTTAGCATTAAGATTTACAGGGCTACATTAAAATATTTAGATATATTATGGGCTATAATTGGAAAATACTGGAATTTTTTATTTGCATTAAGTATTTTTAACACTTTCCAACAATGTTTAAAAGCAAATAAGAATTCAGTTAATCTATCTGTCCACGGTGTGATCATGTAGGCAAAGTCACTGAAGATTAAATAACGCAACAAGTATGAACAGTTGGAAAGTCTTAATCTATACAAATGGCATAATTTTTCATTGTTGTTTTACTTTCTTCTATATTCAAATATAAGTAAGTATAAGATTCATAAAAAAATTTGACTTATTGTTTTTGATGGATTTACACATTTTAAAAGGTCCAGAACACCATTTGACCATTATTACAAAATGTTAGTAATTTGTTTATGTGCTTATGGTATGAATTTTGTGGCAGCTCTATCTTAAGAACCAATATGCACCAAATTTCATATAAATTTATCCTAATCTTAACAGTAAACTAAGTAATTGATCATTTATATTAGAATTGAAGTAACTTCTTTTCTTGAATCTAGCTTTGTGTATAAACAAAACAACTATTATTTGCTTATTGTCATATCAATAATTTTTACTTTCTCTCACTCATATATGGTAGGGAGATAGTATTGTGTTTAGGTCAAATTTTTAAAATTAAGTTTTTGATATATTTACACATTTTTGAGGTGACAGAAATCCCAAAATCAGGCTTTTTGGTGGTTAATCTGCATGCCTATTATCAACATAACTAGTGTTTTAAATTTGGACTTAAGAGAGTCCAGGAATTTCAGTATACCAGGAAAAATCACACAAAGAAGCCTTGGTAATCAAAGACAAAAGCATTAGTGAATAAAGTAAAAAAAAAAAGAAAGGTAATTTTGAAAACTGTTTAAAAAAAAATAATGTAAAGAAAAAATACCAGTTAAAAGCAAAAACTGTCTTATTTAAGAGACAAAAATTTAAGTTAAAATACATTTTAAAAACAAAAATTCATATAAAAATAATTAAAAGCTAGACGTTTCGAAACCCATCTGAGTTTCCTCATCAGTAATTACAACACAATATGCAAACATTACATGAACATGTGCTTTTTCTGAACATGTGCATGAACTTTTGCTGAACATGTGCCTGTTTTTGCTTTTAATATATATAATTGAGATGGTTTGATGTTTGTGTACGTAAAAGATACCAGTGTTCGTCACCCCTAAAATTTGTACCAGTAGTCTCTACCCTCGCAAAAGAAATGTTAAAATAAGCATTTTATAACATTTATGTATTTAAATCCACCCGAGTTAGATTCTCCAGTTATAGGGAATCTGGCATAGGTGGATTCAAATTCATAGATGTTATTAAACATTTATTTTAAAAAAAATTTTTGCAAGGGTGCTGACCACGGGTGCAAATTTTAGGGGTCTGGTGTCTTTACCTTACTTTATTCAAAAAAGTTTTTGTGATTACAAGCGTTATCAGCTTAACAAAAAATATTGATCTTCAACATGTTCTAAAAAACTTACTTGACAATCTTCTGATCCAGTAGCAAGCACAAAATCATCATACGGGCAAAAATCAAAATCTGTCACAAAGCCTGTAATGATTTAAATGCATGTCTAATACAATGATTTTAAAATTGAAAACACTGTATTTTAGATAGAATGAATTTTCTTAAACGTTAATAAATACTTTAAATAACATATATAAAGTATGCAAATAAAGTAATATATGATAATGTTTTGAAAATCTTAAGGATTACTTTAGTTTTAGCATTTTAGTAGTTTTATTATAAAAGTATAACAAATAGTTTACAAATAATAAAACAAATTGTTTGCAAACTTTTATAAATATTTTTAAAACTATAATAGAATGGGGAAATTGACCAGTCAAACTTGAAAATGACTGGTCCTGCAGACCAGAAACTTTATTTTATTAATTTCTACCCTTGACAACAATAATATACTATTCAAATTATTGTTTTGATATTAAAATTTTATTAAAACTAAATAAAATGGTAGTAAAATTTCAATATTCCAGGAAAAAATAAATTATTATTTGGGATGATTACGACAAATTGTTCAGCATGGCAATTTGCTTTTAATCCTTCATTTTTCTGTTAGTACCTACTTTTTCTTTTCTTCTTTAAAGCATTAGCTTTTTAATTAAATATGGAATTAATGGAATTATAGCATGTGAAATATGTCTTGTATTTAGAATAGAGCATTTTTTATGAGATTTATATTGAATGATTCTGGTAAAGATCCACAAATAATTTTGATATTGCTGGAAACTAGCATATGCTATTGACTACTGTTTTGATAAATTTCTCAAATTTTATGGAGATTTCCGAAACAATGCTCTATATTTATATATATTTTTATTATTAATTTTTTTAAATAAATCTCCCAAATAAAAAGGAAAATTAAACACAAAACTGAAGCAAATACTAAAGATACTTTTTGAATTGATTTTCTGTATTATGGTATTTTCCTAAGTAAATATGTATCAACAAAAGGAAGACAATGTTCAACAAATGTAAAGCTAACTTGATAAAAACTCCCAAACTTAATTTAATTAAACATTATTTTCTATAAAAGTGTCCTTTTTAGTTAAAAGCATGCTAATTTGCCAATTCTAAAATGTCAATGGAAGAGTGGTTGTGGATTTAATTAAATACACTGACTCAACTCTGTGAAATCTGCAATAATATGGACCAAGGCTTTTGCATATTTTAGATCATTGTTTTGTTTATACATCTCTTCTTATCAGAGTATAAATTTACAATATTAATGTAAAAACTAAAATACAAATTATATTAAATATGTAATTATTCTAAACATATTTAACACAAAATTATACAAATAAATTAATAAATAGAATAAGGAAAATTACAGATTCATCAGCATTTATTTTAACCCTTTCATTCCCCGTGATGCCAATTGAAATCATAACCTTTCAGGTTTTCTTTCTTACCACCTAACACTCCCGCTGATTCAAAATGAACAATATTAAAATCTATGTACATTTTCCCACCGAAAAATATATATTTTGGATGATTTCACTATCCTTGCTGATGAATGAAATTATATTTTATTCTCTTTTTATAATAATATCGGAATCAGTTTCCTGTTTTAGGCAATTTAAGTAAATTAACTGTTTGAAATATTTTTTATTTTATTTTTTAATGTTTATAATTTGTATTTTAATTAATTGCAATATGTATTTCTTCCAAAATTTTAATATTTTTATTTATTGAAAAGTTATTATTTTAAATGGCAACAGTGGTTATAGTAAACATAAATAAACATCTCTCCGTTGCTTTGTTAGCTATATCAATTCGTACTCTGCTATTACTCCTATCAAAAAAAAAAATATATATTTATATATATTACCTTTGAAATAAATTTATGACTAAATATAAGATTTATTGTTCTATGGATGGAAAAAAATGGGAATGAAAGGGTTAAATGCAGTTAAAAGCAAAGGTAAAATATAAAATCAGCAATCAAATATAAAAAGGGAAATATAAATGAAACTGTAGTATAAAAGACAATTTAGACTGGATATACATATTACCTAATTTATTGGTTATGAATTCACAAACTTCAAAGATAAACAACCAGAGATTTTTTTACAATTGTGGAAAAAAATAAAATAATAAATAAATAATATTAATAATAAATTAATTAATTAAAAATGTAATTTTTGCAACAATCATGCTAAATGAGATTTTTTTCAGACAATTTAAAATAATTTAACATAATACCTACCAAAAATTCTTGAGTTCTTTTTTTTTTTTTTTTTTTTTAAGAGAAAAATGATTGAAATTTGCTTATTGTTCACTGTTTACATTATTTTATTGTTTATATTCGGAAAAGAGTCGCAGGTTATAAAATCACTGATTTCGCAGAGTTGAGTGAAATATTTTTCTATGAAATCTTTAATTTCAACAGAATTTATAGATTTTTGGATTGTAAGTTTTTAATAATTATAAATAGCCAAAACAAGAAGCAAGTCTGATTACACCTTTTACTAAAGTCTACACTTAACGGCCCTCTTCACGTACCGTCGCCGGAAGCCCGAGCCAATGTTATTCTACGGGGAAATTTTCTTTACAAATAACTTATTAACTAATATATATTTTTAAATTCTGTTTTCACATTCACAAAATTCCCAACTGTTGAATTGACGGACATTTTTTAAAAATGTATTTTTTTAATTTTTAATATTTTATTTTGAAATTGCAAAATGAAAGAATTTCGCATATTGAAAATTCGTATTTTGCAGCTTCAAAATAAAATGTAAAAAATAAAAATAATTTTTTAAAAAAGGTCCATCGATTTAACAGCTGGGAATTTCCAGAATGTGAAAACATAACTTAAAAATATGTATTAGTTAATAAGTTATTTGTAAAGAAAAATTTCCCATAGAATAACATTAGCTTCAGCTTCCGGCGGCGGTGAGTGAAGTTAACATCAAAAATAAAAAAATCAAAAGGCCCTTAACATCAAAAATCAAAAATACAGTAGAGAGCCAGAAATCTGCCAAAGTCTGAAATCCGCACAGCTTTTCAGATATAAACATTGGATTTCACATTAATAAGTTACAAAATTGCAAATCAGAATTTTTGAAAAAGATCTTGAATGCAGATTCTGTACTTGCACTTTATGATTACAAACAATAATAATAATATGAAAGACTTGTAGAACCAAGTTACTGATAATAAAGTTATTGACAGTACATTAAATTCATCAAAAGAAGATGATGATGATGATATTAATGAGGTATACAATAACACACTAATTTTTAAAAATGCTATTTGATGAATGCACAGTTGTAAGGAAGAACTCACTTAAATTTTTAGAACAATAAATTTGTGTTACAAAAATTGATGACTATTTACAATAGACAGAAAAAAAAAAAAAAAAAAAAAAAAAAAAAAAACCTCAATGAAGTATGCATGCATGTTTTTAAAGCAAACTGCATGTGAACAGATTTTATCTAAATTTGACAATTTTTCCTTTTTATTACTTTCTTCTATATGTAATATAGAGAAAGTATTGGATTCGTAAAAATTTTCAACCTCGGGTTTTTGATGGATTTACACGTTTTGAGAGCTGTAGAACACGATTTGACAGTTTTTAGAAAATGTCTGTCTGTCTGTCTGTGTGTGTGTGTGTGTGTGTGTGTGTGTGTGACAAAATTTTGTGGCAACTGTATCTCAGGAACTACTGCACAGAATTTCATACAAATTAGCATGTAGTTGCACCTTGACATAAATTAGTGCCTATCAACTTTTGGTAAAAATTGTCTTACAGGTTGCGTTGCCATCCCGCTTTTTCTAAATTTTTAACATGGTGATATAGGACAAAATTTTGTATAAATGTGCATAAAGAGCATTATTTTTTAGTAATCATTATGAAATTTACAAGAATTATTTATAATAGAGGTAGTCAACTGGGGAAAAAACTTTGTATGCGTAGGAGCCTCGTGAACCCCCCTGGGGGGAGGCCCCCCTCGAGGGGAGTAAATTTTCAAGATGGGTATCTTTCGAAAGGTCTCGTCAATACCTTTAAAACGAATGGTTGAACTATAAATCTGTGATAATTTAAAACAAAGTTATCGATTTTTTTTACTTTTAACAAAAAGTAACTTAGAAAAAAAATCTTTTTTTTTTTTTTTTTTTTTAACGAAATTTAACCAGACTTGATATTTAGTTGGCCCCTGACATAAACTGGGGCTGATTAGATTTGGGGATCAATCACTCAACAGTTGGTGCTGTGATCGTATTTTTTTTAAATTTTTAACATGGCAGTATGGGACAAAATTTCATATAAATGTACATAATGGGAGTTATTCTTAACCTGTGATTGTGAAATTAATATGAATTATTAATAATAGTAGTAGTTAATTAGGAAAAAAAATCTCGGTCATCGCCTCCCCCCCCAGGGGAAAGAACCCCCCGGGGGGGGGGGGGGTAAATTTTCAAGATGGGTATCTTTCGAAAGGTCTCGTCAATATCTTTAAAACAAATGGTTGAACTATAAATATGTGATAATTTAAAACAAAGTTATCGATTTTTTTTTTTTTTTTAACAAAAGAAAACTTTGAAAAAAAATCGTATTTTTTTTTTTTTTTTAATATTGTTACTGTGTGAATTTGTATAGGAAAATATAGAAGAAAGTCTTGTGGTGGCCACAGCATACTAGTTTATATTCTTTGCTTTATCTATACAGTCGAACCTAGCTAACGTAAATTACTTTTAACATGAACTCTTTCCACAATTCCCATCGAAATGAAGATTAGTTATAGTTTAGTTATATGAATATTAGTTACTGATAACATGAACTAATGATAACATGAAATTTTTTTTTTATCAACTTTGAGATTCAGGTTAACGAGGCTCGACTGTATATATAGTTTTAATGTTCAGTGTTATTCTTATGTACCTAATAATTTAGTATTCAAATGAAATTGTATTATTATTCACTAGTATGTGTTTAGTTTGAGTAGTATTCTGATTTTATTATTCAAAGTGAAAATCATTTTTTATACACCTCAAAACCTACCAAATTCTAAAATCCGTACAACCTCTGGTCCCAAGCTATGTGGATTTTTTACTCTCTACTGTATAATAAAAAATTTTACCCTTCAAAATTACACATTTATTACATCTATTCAAAAGTACACTGAAAAGAAGTTAACATACATTTTTTTTACTAAGTATAAAGAAAAAATTAAATTATTTATCAGGCTCAAACACTACATAAGCAACCTGCAATTTTAAGATTTATTTATACTTTTTCCCTCCTAAAATTTTATATAATACCTTTCATTCATTTAACAGTCATTTTATAACAACTTCAACATAAAATTTCTGTCTTATATTTACATTTTTTTTTTTTATCTTGAATAATATAAAATCATGAAAAAGAACTAGAGAGAGAAAAAGCACAAAGTGTAGCTACTCTAATTCTTAACACTAAATGCAATCTTCAAGAGATTATGATAGAGAATAATAAATCTGACCTTTGAACTTTTAATAGGATTATTGCTAAAGGGATTACATCATCTCTAATGGGATCTATCATTAGCAATGCTTCTTCTTGAGAAGGTAGCATGTTCTTATCCTTAGTATTAAATAAAAATAATGGGTAAGAGAATGATCAGAATTACAGGATCATTTCACTGTCAAATATGACTCTATTAATAATAATAAATATTCACTAGGCATACATTTATGAGTGATTTGTATAGAATTTTCTTCTGTAAATTTGTGAGATTCTAATTGATCATGATATTTTATTTGTTTGAGCTTCACAAAAGACTATTATAATGAGAAATCAAATTCCCAAATTTTTGTTCCCGATTTATATATTTTGTGTGTCTGTGTGTGTTAAGTTTTTAGATAAATTAGGAACTTTTAGGCTTTAAAATTGGAAACAAATATACATTACCAATAATAAAAAAAGAACCTTACCTGAATGTGCATGCAGGATAGATGTATTTTTATTTCTTCCACCAAATTCATTTAAAGAAGAAATTCCTAAATTTCCTTGTCCTAAAATTGAAGCAAAAATAATTTGTTTTCCTTTCCATACAAACTAAGTTATTAAAATTTAAATAAACAAAAATGTAGGTTAAAAAAAAAAAAAACATATTTAAGTGAATTTTGCATAATTCATATGATTTTTACATATTAAATTTGTATCAAGGCTGCAGCCAGATAGATTTTTTCAGAGAGAGTTCAAATTTTCATACATAATGTTAACTGTTAATAATCTGGTGTGTCACTCACACGACTTTCTCTTAGATTGAAATTTAATATTATAATAACAGATTAGAGATTAAGAGTTAAGATAGCGAGTACTGTTATGTAAACCTACATTAAAACAATTCAAATTAGGCTTCACAACAGCTTTATTTGACAAATAATTTTATGTGAGGGGGCAGTAGCCCCCTCAACCCCCTGTTTAATTATTGTAGTACCTACATTTATATAGAATTCAAATCTGTTATTAAATTCAAAAGTTTATTTAAAATTATTCAGACAACTTTCACATGCAACATTCCTTGAAACTTATTAATCTTCATCAAAATTTTCCACAAACAAACGTATTAACTTCAAAATATAACATTTGAATCACCTGAAAGTATTTGTTTTTAATTTATTCTAAGAGATACAAAGACCAAACTTTAAAAACTTGACTTCAGTATTTAGGAAACCTCAAAACAAATAATTATACAAAAAACCAAGTAATGAATGTTTAAATTTAAAAAACACATTATTTACCATATGGCTATTAGGAATTAATTTTAATTTCTGAGCAGCTTTCCTGGACATGGTAAAATACTATAGTAAAGCACTTCCACTAACAATAAAAAAGAATGCTAGCTATGGCTTAAATATTGGCAGCCCTGTATATTTCCTGAAGGTTATATACACACATGGTGGAAATAAATATAATCCTATATTAATAACACATGGCATAACCTGAAGTACACTTCCATCAATTTTCAAGTATTGTTGCACTATAATTTTCTTATTTTGTGTAGCCCTGTAAAGGAACAGTGAATGATTTCCATGCCATATTCTACATGAAACATGTTTTTACGAATAAAAAAAAAAAAAAAAAAATATATATATATATTCGTTTCATTTGGTTTAGTGCAGTCTATAGATGCTAAACTCAACTTACCTGCAATTTCCCCCATAGACGTAATGTATTTGAATTCTCTTGGGTGTCCCCCGTACATGAACCGTTTGCTTAATCACAACAAAAAGTTCAGTGTAGCATCCCTATATGATACACCTTTAAAATACCAAGTTTGGAATTTCTGCTATTATTTGTTCTTGAGATGTGCTGATAACAGACAGACATATAGATTAACCGCTAAAAATATGATTTTTAAATTTGGGAGACCCCAAAACATGTAAATATAACAAAAACTCACTTTTGAAAATTTGACCCCTAAGCAATACTTTCTCTACTATGTATATGGGTAAGAGAAAGTAAAAATGAAGTTTAACTCAAAAATTTCCAACAAATATGTAAAATTTTGAGGTGGTTGAACTTTCTAAATCCCCCCTTCAGTTACAGCATTGATCTGTATGACTCAATATGTGCACAGATTTACTACGTATTGATTGGAAATGCAAACATCAGATTTAGTGGCAAAATGAACAAGTCAGTATTGGAACTCTTATCAGACCTTTCACAAAGTTTGCTGTCAAGATTATATAATTAATTATGATAGTATTTTGATAAAACAGCATTTGTTTATTGAGAGACTTTTCTGTCTTTAAATTATACACAATGTAACTTAAATTATTTTAATACTCATTTTGTGTACTAGTTCAAATATTCATTTGATCTGCCTTTAAAATATTGCAGATCAATTTCAGATTTGTAATTATTTAAGAATCAAAAATTAAGAACATACATAAAAGTGAAGAGGTTCACACATACATAAAGACGAAGAAATGATATCCTAATGAAATATAAATTTTGTATGATGAATAAAATCTGATTTAATATGATACTTTAAAATTTATTACTTTTTTTTTTTTTTCAGAAATTAGAAATAAAAATAATGCATTCAAAACTTCTACATATTATATTAGTTTGCAGATAATAAAATTAAAGAAAAATTAACATTTATATTAATTTGTAGATGGTAAAAACAATATATACTTTCAATTATTTGATTAAATAATATTAGTTTTGAAATAAATCCAAATATAAGTATTTAAAATGAGAAGCATGTATTGAAAATCACTATGAACCAAACAAAGCACAATGCGGTCATGATAATAGAATTACAAATCAGAAATACTTCAAAATAAATAAATCCCTTATTTTTTTTTCTTCCCCATCCCTCTATTAGATATTAATTTGTGGGCACAAATTAATATTGGTTATTTTCCAAAATTCCATGTTTTCTGTAGTTTACACATCTGCAATGTTGCGATTTATACATTTTTAAACCTATATCAATGATTAAAGTCATACATTGTAATCTGATGCAATATTTTTTATGGTTAGAATTGTTTGTAGAGTACACTATCAAAAATCTATACAGCTTAAAATGAAGGTCATTATACTCCTGAATTTTGCAGATTTTAAGATTTTTTTTTTTTTTTTTAATTTACATCTTAGAACCTCACATGAGTAGCAGATCATAATCAAACAATTTATATGTTAAAAACACAATTCTGAAAAATGTGCGTAAAAGTATGAAAAATTTAATTTTATTATTTAAAATTTTTTACATATTCTATTACAATTGCAAATTATTAAGATTTTTGAAGAGCTTCATCAACTATAGGGATGCATTAAATAGCAGTTTTGCTAAATACTAATTATTTGGCCAAATATTGAATATCTTTCAAGTTGAACAGTGAATATTTGGTCAAATACTGAATATTTGGCCAGCTGATTATTGTTATATTCATGTGTCAATGCCCTAATTTTTTTTTTTTTTTTTTCTATATCACCATTTATATTTAGTAGGTAATATTTTCTTTTTTTAATCATGAAAAATTAATTATAAAATTTACTATTTAGAAATAGCGATAGATTTATATGTAGAAAATATTACTTTACGTAAATAATGGTATGAACTGTTAAGTTTCTTAATAAAAGTACAGAATTCCTGAGATGAAAACGTCATGTTACACCCCAATAAGAAAAATGACAATTCAAAAATATACTATTTGAGGAAAATCAACTTTAAAGAAAACAATAAAGCATTGACAAGCTCACAATGAAACTGACATAAATGCCTCTTAGGTGGATAAATTGCAAAATAGAGATGTATTACTTTTCGTGCACGCTGGGACCCTTCATACACATTTTTCAAAGACCTAAACTTAAACTCACCATTTTAGGACTTATGTAACTTTTCTTGAAGGGTTGCAATGTGATCTTTGTCTGATCTCTTAAAATTCCCTAAATGGCAACATTACGCAGATTATGCATACTCTTTTTCACTCGACATTAATTTTCTTTAACATTATTTTAGAAGCTATATTAAATAACTGCTTTCATTTAAATATAATCTACCATTCTGAGATTCATGCACAGCAAAATAGAAGTTTTTTTTTCCCCTGACACACACAGCAATTATATGTGTATGTGATAAGTGATACTGAATTTTATACAATCCTATACTTTATGATTTAAATATTTTAACTATGATTTGTTATAGATTTTTAACATTTATCTTAAGTTTTCATTTAAAAACTGTGCTTTTAGATGATGTGACTTGCTTCCGGTTAAATTGTTTTCCAGCATATTTAATGATTTATTTTGTTTAGCAAAAAATTTTTACATAGGTGAAGGGTTGAAAATCGGGATTCAATATGAAACATTGCAGCTTTCCCAGAGGCCCCGTGGCAGAAACACGGCGACACTGCGACATTGTCGCAGAACGGCACTGAGTCCTTGCAGAAATGTTTTCTTTTAGGAACAAAAAATTTTGAAAGATAAAAAATTTCAATGCAATAATTTGGCTAAAACTGTTTTGCAGTAAAAGTTTCGTTTTTGCAGAAGCTGCTCGTTTCTGCAGAAAGGTAACAAAAGGTTACATCACTACAGCGATGCAACAACGGCAGAAAAACACCGAATGCTGTGTGCTCTGTGCGTATGGGATAGTAGCAGTATTTCCTCTACACACATGATCTGTGATCGCGCTCTGTCTTGCTCACTTTCGTTTGTTGTCTGATGCGATTTCTCTTCTGTTTCTGTTTCAAACTATACGCGGGGTCTCTGGAGGAAGTTGCCTTTCATTTTTAAATAAATTTTTTCCCCCACACTTTGTATTTCTTGTTTCGCACAATTAAAATGATATCGCGGTCCGATCGTTATGAACTTTCGCTCTTATCTTTCTTACAGACGCTGCAAAAAACATATTCCTGGATTTTTTTTTCCTTATCTGTAAAATTGCCTCAACGTCTCTTGAAAATAGGAAAAATAACAAATCAATTAATTACTTTTATAATCTAACTGAAAATCGCACGCAATATTTTGATTTTCCTTTAAAACAATTTTAAAGATTCAGTTATAAAGCTGAAGAATCTTTAAAAAATAAAACTTAAAATAACTGTCTTTTAAATTATTAGAAATAAATATATATTCAAAGCTATTGAACTTTAACGGTGATGGTAAGGTGTACATGTTAAGACCAATGATTAGGTTAGGGTTTCTAAGACTGGGAGCAATGTCCTTTGTGGGAGACTTTCTAAGATGTCTTCGTCCGTATTTACATGAGTTTCGGAGAAAATCACAGAAAAATCCGACTTAAACGAATAAAATGTTATCCGTGGGAAATTTACTAAGATGTTTCAGTCCGCATTCATATGAGTTTCGGAGAAAATCATAGAAAACTCCGAACTTTAACGACAAGGTATTTACCATTGGAGAAGGAAAAAGAATATTTTCTGTATCATTTGTTGAGATAATTGAAAACGTGGTAACTCAGTTTTTGTAATGCAGGGATAATTCTAAGAAAATTTTAGATCTGAAAACTAGTTTTATACAAAACTCGGCGGCTTTAAAATAATTCTTCACGAGAATTGTATGATAAAATTTCATATTTTGTAGCCAGTCGTAGAAATATTTCAGTCAACATATTTCAGTAATCAAAAAAAAAAAAAAAGGATATTACTGAATTTTGATGTCTAAATAATTTTATGTTTTTAGCAAAATAAATATTTCAGCAATTAGTTTCAATTACGTAATTTTTTATAATTAGCAGTAAAATAATTTATTATTTCAGTAAATGGCCACAAAATTTTTCCGTATGCCACAAATCATCTTTGAAAAAAACAAGAATTTCATCGATTAGCATAGGAAAAATAGCCTATTTCATCAATTGATTCATATTAAATATAAATTTTGTTAATTAGCGTAGAATTGATTGTATATTTCTATTTCCACTATCAGCTACAAAAATATCGCAATTTACAAAAATCAGCTTTTAAAAAATTGCAATCTTTATCGACAAGCAGCTAAATAATATCACATTAAACGTGAATGTTTTACTATTAGTGGTTAAACAATCCCGTATTTCTGAAATCTACTGTAAAATAATTCTGTATTTCGAGATTCAGTTTTGAAAATAAAAGTGCAAATTTTGTTGCTTAGCGTCAAAATAATTGAGTATTCGGGATTCATTGATAAGTTATTGTGTAAAAATATTTTTATGAATACGAAAAATTTGTATTAAATTTATAAAAAAAAATTTTGTTAATTAAAACATTTTATACCTTAACACTCTTATTATTTTTTTCTGTTTTTTTTAAAACAATGATTAAAATAAGGTCAGGGGGTTTCATTAACTTTGTAAGCTAGTACATTAAAATATGATTTACTTTTTCATATTATTGTTTTATCTAGTTAAAACATTACAAATTGTAACAAAATTAAATAGAGAAAGTTGCTCTTCACTGTTTTTTCAGAAATTCTAGCTGCAGGTAAGTAACATTTTCATGTGTTAATGTTTTAATTTAATGTCTTCCTATGAATCATTTTATTTATTCGGTTAATTTTAATTTTTTTACAATTGTTTTGTAAAGATTATAACCCCCCCCCCCCCTTTTTTTTTTATGGTTCTTAACTAAAAAAAAAATTGTACCCCAGAGATAAAGGACACTATATGTTAATTATCTGAAAAGAGCACCATGTCCTTTATGTTCACTTTTAGATTTATATAGAGGCATTAAGCACTAATATACAGTCACTAATATACGCCCTAATATATGCAATAATATAAGCACTAATACAAGCACTAATATACACAAAAAAAAAAAGTACACTTAATACAATTTTGTTAAATAAATCCCTGTCGAATCCTGTTCTTAGTCAGTCTAAAAACAGCATTCGACAAGGATTTATTTAACAAAACTGTATTAAGTGTACTTTTTTTTATATAGGAATATTTGCTAGTGTTGGAGACTTTTGTTACCGACCGTATATACAAGTTACAAATAAAATTAAAGAAAAATAGACAGTGAAAAAAAAAAAAGTTAATTTTCTTTATTTATGACAAATATCTGTCATTGCAGCGCATCAAAGACATGGTGGTAAGTCTTCACAAAATGGACATGGTGTCCTTTACCTCCACAGTACAGAATTACTTCTTACCAAAAATTAATATGAAGTTATAAAGTTATTTAAAAAAAAAAAAAAAAACTAATAGATTTGATATTAATATAAAAAATTTTTGAAGCAAAAAAGCTAGTCTTATTGGTAATTAGTATGCAAATATTTATTATTGAATAATATTGTCTTGCAGAAAGAAATTAGCTCTAGTGAGGTTTGTCACAGAAACCAAGAAAAAATTCTGCCACAGGGCCCAGAGGCAGAAAGTTTTGTAGCTGTCTGCGACAGGCTTTTAAAATTTCATAATCTGTCTGCAAAATCTGCATGTAATCAAGGGTAAAAATGGCTTACACTCAAAAAGCCTGAAAGCAAATAGCCACAATCTTGGAGAGGGGGGGGGGAGCTTAACAACAGTGGTGATCTCGGGCAACAATACACAAATACAATTTTACTACAGAACAATATTGTATAAACAATTGTAAAATAATAAGTTGAACTCATTCAGTTAAATATCTTATAGCAATGTTTGACACAACACAATATAAATAATTATAAATAATAAAAGTATTAGTTTTAGTTTTGATACAGAAATATTTATAAGTGAATTTTTAAGCGAAGGAGACGTTTTGGAGCAGTTTTAAATAAAAATAGCCCTTTTCTACGCTCCCGTAGAATACCAGTAACAGGTAACAGGAGAAAAGAATACACTCATAACCCTGCCTATGAAGGGAGACCTAGGTCACCGTTGTTAAGCACTGTTTCGTGCGTTCCTACCAAGGTACCTATGGGGGGGGGGGGCTTTAGAGTTCCTACCAGAGAGTGTCTAAGGTGTCATACATCAATAGCACATTGTTGTGGACAAAAAATATCTGTATATTGCAGAAAATTTTTTATGACTACAGATAAAGACTGTCCGAAAGTTGTGGACAATTTTTTTATTAGTACAGACAAAGAGTGTCTGAAAGTTGTGGACTAATTTTTTTTATTAGTGTAGACAAAAACTGTCTGCAAGTCGTTTTTCTGTGTTCACGACTATGTCGCCGTGTTGCGGTGTTTCTGCCACAGGGGCAGCTTTGGCTATGTTTGAAAAGCACATGAAGGAGACACCTATACTAGATTCTTCCCTTATTACTATTATGCACATAGAAGCTTATATATAAAAAGTTAACAAAAGAATTACCTTCTTGGTCTATATTAAAAGCAACAACAGCTGCACTTGATTTTACATGATTACCAAATGAAGGCAATGCACCAATGGGTACTTCAGTAATCCATTCCTAAGAGAGAGAGAGAGAGAGAAAAAAAAATGAATGATAAATAGAAAATTACTGAAGGTTACGTGCAAGAAGGCAACAATAAGAAATTCACTTACTTCCTTATTTCTAGGAGTCTTAGGTACAGCATTTTTGAACTTAGAAGGTTTAAACCGCCACATTAAAATTGATAGAGTTCTAGATAATGAAAAATAATTAAAATTATCAGTCTCAGGTGAAATATGTTATTAGAAAAAAAAAAAATCACTTACAAAAATTGGTTAATATGTGCATCAAAAGTAGGGGAGAAGGGAGTACATTGGGACACTGGGCACATTGGGACAAAGGCTTTTATCCCTTTATAATTGCAAAATAAAATTTGTAAAAAATAACACTAGATGGCACTTTGTAGTACATCTTCATATTTGTGATTTCAACTCATTCATTCAAGTCTGCTACCTGTGAACAAGGTTAGTTTATTTTATCATATGAAAAGTAATTTTTTTCAAGTAAATTAATGTTGATTTTTTAGGTAATAGGAAATAATTATTTTAATTTTTAAAAGTACTATGTGTTTTTATAAACATTAAGCTTTCATTTCCACAATAGATCATTAGCCCATGTGCTCTAGAAAATTAGGCTTAAACGTTTGTTCTGAAAATGACCTGATGGGGTACATTGGGACACCAATGCATGGGGCACATTGGGACTGCTCCAATGGTCCATTCATTTCTAACACCAATATATTTTTATTTATTTACTTATTTTTTGCACATATAAGCTAACTGTATTCCTTTTTTTTCTAGGTATTCTTTAAATAAATAGCAAATGATTAGAAATTATAAGCCAAAAACTGAAAGAACTAAAATTTCAGAAAAAAAATATAGAAAAGGCAATAAATGAAATAATTAAAGATAAACTTTCTGTGTGGGAAGTTGCAATTAAATATGATAAACCAAAATCTACATTATTTAATAGATTGAAAAAAATGAGAGAAAATAAGATTGAGTGTGTACTACAAATATAAATTATAAGTTTCAATCCAAATATACATCTCAACAAATATTCACAGCTAAACAAGAACTCTTGTTGAAAGATTATTTAATATGTTCTCAACTAACTATGCCATCAACATGATCCTACATAACATTAAAGTTTTGTGTAGACTTGCAGGGTTTTGATGTGCGTTAAGATATGAATATGCAGTAATGCTTCATAACAATTTCATTTTTTCATAATTACCTACTTTATTATTATTTGTTATTGTATCAAATTCATTGTTTTGAAAGCCTTTCATTTACTTTAGCAAAATATTTTGCAATATTGTAATTAGATAAACTAGCAGGCTTTGCCCGCTTCGCTGGCCACTAAATTTAAAGGAAACTCGTTTCTATATAGCTTTATAAAAATAAAATAAAATAAATTACTGAAATTGTTCAAAAGCTCGCTCCAGGTCCCTGCTGCATTCAGCAGCGATTTGGGCATCAACTGCAACTCGGGTGCTTGTCCCTATTACCTGCGACAATAGTTTACCAATGAGCTTCCATTTAGATGCTTATTATATAACAGTTTCGAAATAGATAGTATCGAAAAAATTGGAGTTTCCCTTTTATATTTGAATCCCAGTTACATGTGAACAACACTATACGTGTTGTTCACATGTAACTCGGACTGGACTCAAACGTAACTGGGTTTAGACAACATAATATTTGCTTTTACGTTACTTCATATGTTTTATTTGTTTATCCAATCAACCATTAAATGATAGCAATTTCATGCCAAATATTACAATATGCTGTGACCAGCTACGTCTGTCGCATGAGACAATTTTTTGTGTTTATATATAATTCATGGGTTGTAAACCTGATAGTACAGCCTTAATATAGTTCTCGTTGGCGGCTTTTGAATTTTTGTCACTATTTTAGACTTAATCCATAGTAACAATAAGACTTAATCCCTTGTAACAATATGCTATGAGAGCTATTTCTGCCTTTTTTTAGACAACAAATCTTTTTATGGTTATATATATTTCCCATTAAACATATTTTTATTTATTTATTTAAATATTAATTTGAATTTTTCAAATATTTCTGTTCGACAGCGTGAGAGTGCAGTAACACACAGAGGTTCATTTGTTTGTATGATAAATTAGCATAGTGATTATTATATAAAAAAATAAATAAATAGGTAAACATTATCATGTTACACAACTTTATTATGTCGCTCCATTGGCGGCTTTTGAATTTTTGTCGCCATATTAGCGATGGATTTTTTTTTTTTTTTTTGTATGAAAAGGGGAAGACTATTTCGCTAATAATTTTATCAGACTCTTTTTTGTTTATACATAAGAATCCTTTATATTCTGCTTATATTTTTAATGCTTTTTAGGTTTAAAATAGTGCTTGTTGAAATAAATTTCCTATCTTTAAAACTGCATTTGTTCTGTAAATTTTGTGTAAAAATAAATCATTTATGTTTTTATATATTTGATGCGCTACTTAGATTAAAATGGCTGTTGCTATATTAAACTTCTTGTTGAAAAACATTCGGTGTACTTCAACACCAAAATTTAAAAAATCGCCCAGCAGGATCTGTTAATGAAGCTGATAAAATAAAAATATGATTCATAGAGTTTAAATAATCTATTTAAAAAATTTTTAAAACCCAAATTATTAATCTATCGTATCACATACATAGATATAGTAATAATATATAGATTGATCATTGGGAACAAAAAAGTGATTCCTTTTCACTCGGGAAAAGACTGCGATTTTACCAAAATATGGCAGTTTTTCCCCGAGTGAATACACACGGGAATATGCACGAATGTTTTAGCAAATAAAATTCATGAATAATTTATTTACTAAAGGTGAATGAAAAGCTCCAGATATAGTTTCAAATTCATTCTTTTTTTTTTCCCCTTCAATACCACTTAATGGATCAAAAATCTTTGCACGATAATATGGGAATGATAGATCTATATATATTATTATATCTATGATCACATAAATCTTTTCGAAAATCTTTTGTAAATGAATTTATTTTCAACTCTGTTTTCATGTTTAGAAAATTTCTGACTTAAATTGATTCTCTTTTGATAAAATGTTTTCAAATTTAAAAATTTTGTTTTAAAACTCTAAAATAGAAAAAATTAAGTAAGTGCATTTTTTGTCTTTTATAACGTCAAAATGAACTATTAAAAATTTTTTTTTTTTTTTTGAAAACAAGAATCAATTTAACAGTTGCAAATTTTCTAAATGTGCAGGCAGAATAATATATATATGGGTAATGAGCAGGGCTTATGAAATATGCTTGCCTGGTCGCCATTGTCAAAAAATATATTTTAACTGCTGACTATGTTTTGAACTTTTAAGGAAACTCATTACTTTTTTTTTTTTTTTTTTAATACAGTGAAAGAATTTGTATCGGAATTGGGCTCTGATTGTACTCCTGATGTTGGCTTAACTTGTGCCATTTTGATTCCTGCTACTTTCACCATGTTATGAAAGTTTGTGTTGAGTCGATCACCATTAGATAATTTATACCACTCTTCTCCATGCATGTTTTACAACTCAGTGTTAAATCAATGTCCTGTTCACGCATGTTTTGCAACCCAGTGCTGAATCATAGTGCCGGTGTAATGATGTATCAATGCTAATTGTGTATCAATTTAGAGAAAATAACACTATGCTGTAAAAAAGAAAAAATAGAGTCCTGATACTATTCTATTCCTACTGATTCTTATGTAAAATGACCTCCTGAATCCGAATATGACCTCCATTTTGCCCCCATCACCTACCTTTTTCTTGGGACGCCACCTCATTCCCCAATTTTTATCACTCTTCGGTAATTTTATGGCCATCGGCCATGAATTTGATGTGGAGAATGAAAAATAATTATTTTAACTCTTAAAAATAAAAAATATATATAATGTATAATAAGTGATAATAATAATTGATTAATAGAATATAGTAAATGTAACTTATAATTTCAGTGGCAAATCCTCCCCTAAGTCTTCTCCTTGCTGCAAATGTTCATGTAATAGAATTTTTCACCTCTTTAGGCCCTCAGTCTTAAAAGATATTTAACAGTTGAAATATTTCTCTTCTCCACTATAAATCAAATTTATAGCTATAAAATTACTGAAAAGTGGTAAAAATAGGGGGCGTCCCCAAATAACGGTGGGTGATAGGGCAAAATGGCCATCATATTCAGATTCAGGAGGTCATTTTACATAAGAATTTGCAAAAATGGTGTTGGGGGGCAATTTTAATGCTGAGCAGTGTAATAAAACCAGTTTAATGATGTTAGATTTGGTGTTTCCTATTGTATCATATTCCAGTCGTAGTAGATATTTGGTTTCTATGTAGTATAATAGTTTAATTTCTATATTCAAATAAATTGAATAATAAAATAAGGTGGAAGGGGATATTTTTTAACTGGCTATAAGAAAGTTTTGTTAGTGACATATTTTTATTCAAATTCCTGGAGCCCTAGTAATGAGTAATTTTTGCAAAGCAAATTTCGCTGTAGAATAATATGGTGTTAGGCAAAGCATCCCCTTAAGCCAGCTCTACAAGTACAATAAAATGTCAGAAATCCATCAATCAACGCCTGAAATTCGCCCAGAGATTGTTGGATGTAAACAAGAAAAATATTTTAAATTTAAAGATTTGTATTTGTAAGTTAAGAAGTCTAGAAACCTAATTTCCCAATCAAATTTAATAAATACACAGCTTAATAAAATATTATTCCAAAGAATATTAAAAGTTTTTTAGGCTATTTAATGCTATTAAAGTCAAAATAAAAAAAAATTATACAATGTAATCACAATTCTCTCAACAAAAACAATATATACTCAGAATTTCATAACTGATGTTTTTGAGAATTTTATAGCCAGAGCATTTGATAATTTTAATAATGTGCTTAAATTTTATAACAGGTCCAGGTGGTTTTGGTAGTTTTCATAACATGTGTTTTTGATAATTTTATAACCAGTATTTAGTTTACAAATGGTGTTTCTTGGTGTAGTTTACCTTTTAAAATCAACTGTTTCCACATTTTCAGTGATAGAGTGACATCTTTTTTGGTTTAATTTGGGTTGTATTTTGTATATTTTCAGATGAATTCTTTTTTTAAACTGTGTTGGTATGATTCTTTTGCTTCAAAATTGTTTATTTCCATAAATACATGCAGTATTTGTTGCTTCACTCAAAAACATACTTTTTCCATATTCAGTGGATAGTTGCGTAAAATAATGCCCTGATGACTATTTTTCAAAAAATGCACAAAGCTGTACTCTGAACATAACTAATACATTGAATATTAATGTTGCCATTTTACTTTTTGTAGTTATAGCAAGAATTTTACTGCTTTTTTTTTTTTTTTTTTTTTTGTAATCACAAATATTTAATACTGCATTTTACATTTAGAAAGGATGAGAGTCCATAAGAGGGTTTTTGTGAGCCTGGAGAATTTAAAGTTCCTATTTTATTATATGAATGATTAGATCACTATAAATAAAAAATGATGTAAATTAAGTCCAAATATTCAGTAAAACTGCTGTGAAATACGACATAATCATAACTGCCAACCTGCTCCGAAGTACTGTTAGTAGACGATCTTTTTTTCATACCTTTTAATTTTTAGAGTGATTCTTTTCAAATGAATATGATGAAATCAAAAGAAAATTGCTCTTTAAAAAAAAAAAAAAAAAAAAAAAAGGGTGAGTAGTAACAATACTATAGAAAAAATACAATTTTATAAACATCGGATAACAGGAGAAATTTTCGCTTAAATGTGTATCATGAGGATTATTTCTATTATAAAGAAACTGGACCAGTTTTAAAATATCATTTATGATATGAGCATGAACGTCATTTAGAGAAATTATGGATGTGTGAAGTGGAGTAGAGGTCTGTACCAGCCGAAATTCTGAATAGAATCTGATTCAGCCCATACACAAGCTTTGCTTACCCAGCTCGGCCCGTTTATTTTTTTCAATGTAAGGTTCTCAAAATTGAGAAACCAAAATTCTTGATTTTGTCCCAAGACAAAATAAAGAATTTCAACAAGAACCAGGCCCGTGCAGACTTCCAAAACGAATGAGTTTTACCATTGCACTACCACTACGCATGGGGCAATTGGTAACAGTCTGGAACTCAAGGTAGGGGGTCCAGACATATGCTATCACAATTTTAATCTTCAGTGTAGGGGATGACTCTGCCGCTTCGTTAACCCCCAGAGGTATTAATTTGTACATAGCATGGAGGACATTGCGACACTATGCAGACCTGCCAACTGCTACGAATAATTCGTAATTGCTACGAATTTGGGCCGTAAACTACGGCGATACGAAAATCGGCTCAAAATTACAAATTTTTATCTAGCACTAAAACTGCAACATTTCTGACGTTTTGTCTTGCGATTTTCAATCTTTTTCCATCTACGCCATAAATGTCAATTTTCATTTTAAACTTGCTTTATTAGCTTCTAGAATGTATAAAGTGATAGAATTGTTAAATATTTCTCATTCGTGTATTTTTTTGTGCCCTCCTCACTCCCCATCCCACCCCCTAACGATCGGCAAACAAATGCCTCACGAAAGCCTTGGGTTTTTTAATCTTTTTCCATCCGCAACATAAATGTCAATGTTATTTTGAAACTTACTTTATTAGATGCTAGAACCTAAGTACAGTTGTTCAATATTTCTCAATCTTTTTTTTTTTTACCTCCCCCCCCTCCCCTACCAATCCATGATCAAATGCCTACAGAAACCGTTGAATGTGTTTAATATTTATATTTTAACATTTTTAAATCAATTATCCCAATGCGAAGATTAGAATTTTTTGCAATCATTATAATTTATATTTTTTAAAATTTTACACATAATTAAACACACAGCAAAAAATATTTATTTAATAGGTACTATTTTTGCTGAATTTTAATGGCTGGTTGAATATAGTGTAAAAACAGGAATTCTGCATTTTGTTTTTAAAAAATTTTTAATCTGGGGGGGAGGGGGGGGCATTAAACATAATGTGGCCGGATTTCGGTGGCAAATAAAGCCAGGTGTCGGGCATCCGGCAGTGCATATTATCTGTGGAAAATTTTTCATCAGGGCTGAAAATAGTATTCCGCGGATTATACACGCAAGAAAATACAGTAATATACATACATTTATTCATTCAGGATTCGTGTGTCACATGATAAAAATGAACCAATCAACCACCCAGTCTATTTTTAAAATCTGTGTGCTACTAATTATCATTTTCAAATGTTGGCAGGTATGACTATGACGTATTAAGCGTGTATTATGAGGATTATTTTCATCGTAAAGATATTTGACCAGTTTTATAACACCATTTATGACACTGGCATGAACATTATTAACTATGGATATTCCACTTCGAAATCTTCATAAATTATTCAAAATTTATGAATTTCTCAACATGGCAGAACAAGGCAATGTTTCCCATGCACACACTTGCTATATGAAGATTATTGGATTGGAAATACTATGGAATTGCATGGAAACTGACCTTAACAAAATTAAATAACAAATTAGGATAAGATAAATGTATTCAAGCAGAAAGCGGAAGGATATCCTAGTGGTTGGGGAACTACATTCTGCAATTGAGCCAAATGATCGGTAAACTTCATATTTTTTAACATATATAGTATGAGTTAAAGTAGAAATGAATGAGAACAAATATATTATAGGGAACTGAGCAAAGTTCACCTATTACATTGCAACTAATACTAATTTATTTATACGACAATTTAATTTAATTCAGAAAGTTTTTAAATAAAAATTTAAAGATATAAAATGTATTATTATAAATAATAAAAGCATCAATTTCACACACTTTAAGTTTTTAGATATTAAAAAAACAAAAAAAAAAAATGTAGAATAACTCTAGACATGATTTTTTTTTTTTTTTTTTTACAATACTTTTCGAATGTAGATATAGAGCTTGTTGTTTTTCAACATTTTAAAACTTTACCCTCTCATATCCATAAAATGAAAATCCAATCCCTCTCATATCCATAAAGCTTTTTCGCCCTCCGGCGAGAAAGCTTTATGACATGAGTAACGAAGCAAAATAAAGAGATTTATTTAATGAAGCAGGAAATTTCATTTTGCAGGGACCAGTAATATGCACGTCTGTATGCTCCGTGTACACGAACCCCTCCCCCCCCCCCCAAAAAAAAAAAAAAATCACTGCCTTAAAAGCACATTTTCTCCAAATGATGTCCTCCGGACGAAATGTCATTTTGCAGCAACCAGTAATATGCACGTCTGTATGCTCCGCGTACATACCTCCCCTCCCCCCCCCAAAAAAAAAAATCACTGCCTTAAAAGCACATTTTCTCCAAATGATGACCTCTGGACGAAATGTCGTTTTGCAGCGACTAGTAATATGCACATCTGTATGCTCTGCGTACATGAACCCCCTCCCCCCCCCCAAAAAAAAAAAATTACTGTCTCCCCCCCCCCCTTGAAAAAAAAAAAAAAAATCACTGCCTTAAAAGCACATTTTCTCCAAATGATGTCCTCCAGACGAAATGACGTTTTGCAGCGACCAGTAATATGCACGTCTGTACGCTGCGCGTACATGAACCCCTCCCCCCCCCCAAAAAAAAAAAATAAAATCACTGCCTTAAAAGCACATTTTCTCCTAATGATGTCCTCCGGACAAAATGTCGTTTTGCAGCGACTAGTAATATGCACGTCTGTACGCTCCGCGTACATGACATTTATAATAAAAATTATTAAAAAAAGAAAAAAAAAAAAACTTCGCTTGTTACTTATTTATTTTGATTACTATTATTATTATTATTTTAATAAGAAAAGATTAAGATCTGCAAATTTTGTTGTAATATTTTATTTAAAAAACAGAAGAAAGCAAAATAGGCAATCAAACATACTATGAAGTAATCAATGAAATATAAGAAATGAAGTAACACTTACTAAAAATGAAGAATACAAATTAACGATGTCAGAAATGAAAATTTAAAAATTCGTAGATTATTATCTGTGGTCAATTGTTAAAAGTATGTTTTGTTATTAAAATCACATTACGTTAATTTGAGCAGAATACCATAACAGTAAAGTCAGCTGTCAAAATAATCCAGAAACCGGAAACTCCTACTGTTTCAAGTTTACTGAGTTGTTTCAGGCTTTAATAACGAGTCGGAATTACCACACAAAACAAAAAAGAGAAAATTTACTCGAGATTTTAGATTTAAAAATTGTGAAATTTCTATTTTTCCATAAAAGTTTTTGGTAAATTTTTACCAAACATTTAAAAAAATCTTTTTGACTATTCTAAAAAATCTTTTCAACCCCAAGCAGCTTTTAATATTAGTTAACAGTGATTGATTCACAATCAGTTAATAGCGCCCAGCTGTAGTGACTAGTGACGCAGTTGATATTCATAACAAATAATAACAAAGATGGATGTTGTTTTGTGAGATCTTTTGTTTTGTGTTTGTATTTGTCCCCATTTGTTAATCCAAAATGAAGTTAAATTTTATAAAAGTTGATCTAATATTAGGTAGGATATTTAGGTACATATTAAAACGTTATATTGGAAAGTATATAATAGATTTTTCATCAGATGTTTTGTCCTATGGAATGAGCCATGGGAAAGGATGTATTGAAAATGTACAGCTGAATGTTGAGGTACAAATTTCTTTTGTACGAATTTGAAGATGTTTTGTTAGAATTTTGATTGTCATTAAAATAAATTTTTATTTCTCTTAAAATTGTTTCAAATTCTCTCAAAAATGTTTGTGAATACTATATGTATTTATATATTTATAAAGGATTTTTAAGTGCATATATTTAACTTAGAAAATGTTAATTTATGCTATATTTCTCATGAAATAAATTACATAAAACCTTAAATTTTTAATTTCATGTTTAGTTTGATTTCTTACATTGTTTAAAAAGGGGAGCATGCAATGAAAAATTCCCTTAAAATTATGCTGTATATATATATATTTTTTTTTTCTAATTATTACCCAGAATTTCTGAGCAAATTGCTGTTTTAAATATTGCTTTTAATTATACCAATCTCAAACCTTCTGAAAGCTCAAATCAAATATACTTTTGTTAAGCAAGATACATGGTAGAGAAATGTACCAGTTCTCTTATTTTTTATTGCTTATTTTGCTTTTGGTTAAAACAAACAAACAAAAAAATTTTAATCAACATTAAAATTACATTATTTTTTATTAAATATACACATATGTGTGACAAGTGCTTTCTGTGAAATTTAAATAGAAAATATATTTAAAAATCTGCACAGAGAAACAAAAAACAATATATAATGAAATAAAATAGTGAGGAAAGTAATATAAAAGTTTGTAAAAATTTACAATGATAAATAACGAGTATGAATGTTTCATAATCACAATAATACGAAAATAAAAACAATTAATTAGCACCTTAGCAATTCTTTAAGATCTATTTTATGAATTTTCACTCTAATTCTAAACATAAATTTTATTATATTTTTTACTTTATAGCAGCCTCATATGGAGCTGCTATAAAAGAAAAGTGTTATCAGTATTATATAGGTACTATAAAAGTGAAAATTTAAAAGTACTATTAAATAATACTATAAAAAGAATTGTAGCTAAAGGGGGTGGGGGGCTGTATGAAAGAAACATACCAGTATTATTCATTAAAAAAAAAATACATATATATATATTCGCTAAAACAAAGCAAAGAAA
This sequence comes from Salticus scenicus, assembly GCA_963930645.1. Taxonomy (NCBI): domain Eukaryota; kingdom Metazoa; phylum Arthropoda; class Arachnida; order Araneae; family Salticidae; genus Salticus; species Salticus scenicus. The sequence continues at coordinate 15,223,744 of OZ005662.1, read as the reverse complement.
AAAAATCTGGTGTGAAACAACCACACAACTCCCATTATTCACTATTAAACGTATTATATGATGCACTTTTTGGTGATAATGAAATCAGAAGACATAAAACTCACCCAGACAAAGTAGACTTATAAAAATTTTCCTGTAAGAAGAAGCTGATACACATGTAATTGTATATAAAATAAATTTACATAGTGAGTTAAATGAGTAAAAAAAAAAATCTGTAAAGCCATTTTTAAAACACCAATTTCTGAGATCTGAAATTGACCTACTTAATCAGGATGACTGTTAATTTTCCTGTAATAACTGGATAATACATGCGAGAGGATAAACAAGTAATATAAAAGAAAATTTTTAAAGTCAATTCCTACTTACAAACACTATCGAAAAAGTTTTTTTTAATAATTTTGAATTAGGAAATAAAAAGTGCACGTTAGAAATTAAATAAAAATAATTATAAGAAAAAAAAAACTTTTTATATACCATGTTTTAAATTTTCTGATGAATCATAGAGCTCTTATCAATGTGCATAAAATTTTTAAAGTGATAATAATGTCAATTTTTGTGAGATGTATAATTTAACTTTTTATAATTTTTTAATGTTCATGTTTAATTAAATGTATTTATTTTTATGTCGAAAGAAAATGAACTCGTAATTTTTTTTTTTTTTTCTTGGCAACAATTAAATTATAACTAGTATTTTAATGGCTATTTTAACGCTATTAGGATGTTATTATTTTCATATTTTAATTAATTATAAGAAAACTAATAAAAAATTCGAAAATCAGACTTCAAAGTATATTGTGTTGTCACCGTGTTCTGAGCAATCCTGAAAGTTTCAAATTTCTAGCTAGTCGGGAAGTTAGTTAAAAATCGATTGCAAGATTTGTACAAGATATATATATAGGGAGAGTGTGACAATAGTAGGAATTGAAAAAAGGGTTCATGTAGCTATTTTCAAGAATATTGTTAAAGCCACTTTTGAGATACCAACTTTCACCAAAACTTGACACACTCAATTGTTGACCAGAAAACAACAACTGCATGCAAAAGGATATCTCAAAGAGGGTTAATGTGGTGAGTTTGCAAAAAATCCGTTTAGCCATTTTTAAAGGAATGCACTTGCAAGACTTGAAATAGAGCTATTTATATAGGATGCCTATCTAACCAACAAAGTCATATGAAAAGACATCTATAGCAAATTTTAAGAAAATTGTTAGAACCATTTTTGAGATACGGACTTACAGTCCCAATTCCGATTATCGATGTTCCACTTCCGTTTTTTCGCTTTTCACCAAAAGTTAGATGAATCGTGTGTACACTAGACCTGTCTCAATTCTAAAGTTACATTGTTCTATCTTTATTAGTTCTGGCGATTTGATAGTCAGAAGATTCCATAGAAACATACTGACCAATTGCCAAAAACTACTTTTTTGGTCTGAGGAGACCTTAAAACATTCAAATCAGGTAAAAATTCAATATAAAATACATTTTGAATACACGATACTTCCATTACCTACAGTAGTTGGATAATGGTAATAGTAAAAATTCAATATTGAATTTTCAGACCGAATACAATACTTCCATTACCTACAGCAATCGGTCAATGAAAGTAAAAAATCTCTAAGAAATACTGTATAGTCAAAGTCAGTATATCATAAGTAATTAGGATTGCCAAATAGTAAAAATTTGGTAGGCGAATTGTCACAGTAGGATATTTTTTGCTTTCAAAAATGAACAGTACATTTGGATAAAATTTGCCCTTCTTGTGATTATGTATACATAATTCTAATGAATTAATTCTCTTAATTTCTGTATTTTTACTTCCATTATCCAACAACTGTAGGTAATGAAAGTATTGTATTCAGTCGGAAAATTCAATATCGAGTTTTTACTTCCATCACCCGACTACTGTAGGCAATGGAAGTATTATATTTGGTCTGAAAATCTGATATCGAGTTTTCACCTGATTTGTATGTTTTAAGGTCTCCTGAGTCCAGAAAAGTAGTTTTTGGCAATGGTCAGTGTGTGAGCGTGGAATCTTCTGATTACCGTATCTTCAAAACCAATAAATATAGAACTACGAAACTTGAGAATTGAGACAAGTCTGGTGTACAGACGATTTTTCCAACTTTTGGTGAAAATTGAAAAACTGGAAATAGGACACCAGGAATCGGAAGTGGGACCATAAGTCTGTACCTCAAAAATGGCTCTAATGATTTTCTTCAAATTTGCTATGTAAACACTCTATTTGATGTCCTTTTGAATGATTGGTTAGTTTAGGAAAAGTGATAGGCGTCCTATATAAATAGCGCAGTTTCAGGTCTTGCAAGTGTGTTCCTTTAAAAATAGCTTTATGGATTTTTTTTTTTTAAACTCTCCATATTTATAACCCCCTTTGAGATATCCTTTTGTATGCAATTGTTTTTCTGGTCAACACATTTTGGGAAAGTCGATATCTCAAAAATGACACAAACGAATTTCTTGAAAATAGCTACATGAATCCCTTTTTAGATATCCTTTCACAGTTATTACAGGAAAATTAACAGTCATCCTGATTAGATAAGTGAATTTTAGATTGGTGTTTAAAAAATGGCTTTACCATTTTTTTTTTTTTTTTTTTTTTTTTACTCATTTTTTAACTCGCTATGTAAATTTGTTTTATATACTTTTACATGTGTATCAGTTTTCTTTCTCTTACTGGAAAATTTTTAGGTGTCTACTTTGTTAGGTCAGTTTTATGTCTTCTGATCACATTATCCTCAAAAAGTCCTTATAATGTGTTTAATATTGGGTAATGTGGTCATTTCACATCAGATTTTTTCATAATATATTCTGTTTGTGTTTGTAGTAAATTTGCTTTATGGTCATTGGCATAAAGGGTTTTCCAGGCCTGTTATGTAGAAGGATCCGGGACATAAAAAAAGATTCCATTAGCGGACTTAAAATTGACATTTTTCTGTGAATAAAAATATTTTTTTCTGAGAAACTATGTCAACCATAATTTATGGTAACTTTTTTTTTTATTTATTTACTAGCAGACTATGTCTGCTTTGATGTTCACTATATTTAAATGAATTTTCAAAAAAATTAAATTCACTTTTTATTTTTTATATCACACAAAAGAGAAAGAGAAAAAAAAACATTTTGCAATATTTTGAATCACATTAAAATGATATACAAAAATTCATTTATCAGTTTTGATTGTACATTAAGCAATTGCCCCCCTACAGTAAAATTATGAATAAAAACACAGAAATTTTTTTCTCCCAGCATTTCATTAAAAAAGTTATTAAGTATTCAAATTTTCATTAAAAAAACTTCTCGACTTTAAAATAGTAAAATTCTGTTTTTCTCCAGATTCAGTAAAGATATATGCTTGAACTTTATCTTGTCTTAAAGCTGATTTCATAAGCTTTAATTGGATGTATTGCATGCCTAGATTAAAAATTTAAATTTTTCAATAAAGAGTTTTAATTTTTTGAAAAAGTCACTAATGTACTATATATTACGATTTTATAATTTCCCAAGTTTCATTTTGGGATCTTAATGGGATATGATGATACATAGATGTTAAGTTTGATAATCTTGGTAAGTTTTAGTATCTTAACTTTGAATTTCAAGTGTAACAACTTTTTAGAACAATTATACTAATTTGTTTGTTAAAGATAAATTACAATTTGATTGATTATGAATAACCAAGATTTTTAAAAAGTCACATTATTTCTTAAGGTTTTGAGGAGCAAACATAGTATGTGTGTGTGTTTAATATATATAGTAAAAAGTTTATATTATATATATTTAATTGGCTCGTCATAATGCATCTGCTTTTATTTTTCTGTATATACAGCTTCCTCTAAAATTTATTTATTTTTCAGGCTCTTAATGAATTAAGTGAAGAATATAATCTACCTTTAGAATTTCTAAGTGGATCCATAGAATTTGTTTCAATTTTCATTCCTTGGACTTCACTCTTATCTGAAAACACAGTAATTGAAGTAAAAGGTTTAACTCTTGTATTTCAACCCAAAGAAAGGCCTCAAGATGGTAAATAGGATCTGACTTATTTTTAACTTATTACTTTCTTCTAATTATATATATCAGAAAGTATGAGATTTCTGAAAAAATTTTTACCTCTTTTTTTTTTTTTTTTTTGATGGATTTTCATGTTTAGGGGTGTTCTGAACACAACTGACAATTTTTAGAGTGCTTTAAATCATTAGGGCCATTAAAGGGTTAAGCAACATTTTGTGGATGCTGTATCATGAACCATTGGCCAAAATTTAACCAAATTTTATATTTAGTTGCACCTTAATTTAACGTGATACTGATTACATTTGGGGATCAAATACAGTATAGGGAAAAATTTTCATGAATGTACAGTCAGAGAAAAAAAGGCTACTTAACATAGACAGCAGCCCAGTTCCATGTTATTCTATGGAGAAATTTGTTTCCAAAAGCACTACTCACTACCTGATATATTTTTTTTTATTCCATTATCATATTTAGAAAATTCACAACCATTAAATTAATTCTCATTTTCTGAAAATTTATTTTTAAAAAAATTAATGTTTTATTTAGAAATATAAAGTGTGAAAAATGTTCTAAAATATTATTGTTTTGTACTTCAGAGCATTAAAATTAAAGTTTAAAAGGTTAATTTTTGGAAAATTGTAATAAATTCAATGGTTATGAATTTTCTAAGTATGAAAACTTAATTTGAAAAAATACATTAGGTAATGACTAATTTTGAAAACAAATTTCTCCTTAGAGTAACATGGAGTTAGGCTACCCTCCACATTAGATGAAGTATCTCTTTAAGAATGTCTTGCACCATTATTTAACTGATAAGCTAAATAATGGTTTAAGGTAGAGTGACCATATTTTTTCATTAAATTTGGGGACAAAGATGGCGGTGTCCTCGAATTTCGAGGACAAAAAAAATAATAATTAAATCACCTTAAATTGTAAAATTTTAGTAATTTTTATGTATAAAGCACCTAAAAGAACTTATTTCAGCTTATTTATTATACATATAATAAATTACTATAACAAAACATTAATTACTTTATAACCGGCGTCCCCAAATGCGTTGTAATTTTTTGGATGGTCAGCCTAGTTTAAGGCAAAATTCTCTTTTTTAAGCTTGAACTTTTTCCCTGCACACTGATTTATTATTATTACACATGGAAATTAACTTCAGTTACGTGATGGACAGTGATCAGTTAATGTCTAGAGAAAAATATAGTTACCTGCTCTCGCAAAATGTGATCTATAAATGATGTACACATTTGAACACAAGTCTTTTTTTAAAGCAGGCAGTACCTAATCTCGCCAGCAGCCATAGCCCATATTATTCTGTGGGGAAATTTTGCACAAGTTTCCACAATGAATTATTATTTAATGTGTATAAAGTTTGTTTTTACATTCAAAAATTTCACAAGTGTTAAGTATGTACTCGTTTTCCAAAAATTTATTTTTCACATTTTTACTATTTTATTTTCTGGCTAAAAAAGACTCAGTTATATTTTCAATAAAAAATAAATTTTATCCACTGCACTGACCACTGTAGTGTGTAGAAGGCTATGTTTTCCCTGAGTTATCTTGGTTCGCCGGTGAAGTGGTTAAAAAACAAAAAAAAATTTAACGCTTGTGTATTTTCTGATTGTTAAAACTAAAATGGAATTTAAAATAAAATATGTTAGGTAATGAGTTATTGTGGAAACAAATTTTCTCATACAGCTAGCGAGCTTCGCCGGCTAGTGGATCACTATTTTTAAATGAATCACTATAATTTATTATATTTTCAAAATTGCATGTTATCACTCATAAAGTTTTATTCTTAAGAAACTAAATGTAAAAAATTTCATCTCTGTTCGAGTAAAAACTCTCACCGGGTCCCCACTGCCTTGTGCAGCACAAACCCATGCGCACCATGTATTCCTTTGCCCACCCTTACCACCCCTCCTAATAATTTTACATGTTCGAAAATATCCTCATTCAACTTGTAGACCCCAAAAACCTATATATACCAATTTTGAACAGTGTAATTTAATTTTTAATTTTTTGCCCCCTTTGCCACCCCCCCCTTAAAATTTTACACTTTTGAAAATATTCTCATTTGACTTGCAAGCCTCAAAAACATGTATATACCAATTTTGAACGGTCTAACTCAATTTCTAATTTTTTGAATAATTTTACACTTTTCAGAAATATCCCCATTTGACTTCTAGGCCTCCAAAACTTATATATATCAATTTTGAGCAGTCTAACTCAATTTCTAATTTTTTGCCCCCCCCCCCCCCCAATAATTTACACTTTCAAAAATATCCTCATTCAACTTCTAGGCCACCAAAACCTATATATACCAATTTTGAACGGTCTAACTCAATTTCTAATTTTTTGCTGTCGTCCCCCTAATAATTTTACAATTTCTAAAATATCCTCAATCGACTTCTAGGCCCCCTAAACCTAAATACACCAATTTTGAACGGTCTAACTCAATTTCTAATTTTTTGCCTCCCCTTGCCCCCCATTTAAAATAAATTACGATCACATGAGAGAATTTTATGTAACGTTTTACTAAACACAACACATTAGTGTAGGGGGAAAGTTCAAGGTCAGCGGGTAATCAACTTTTTCGACAGTCTTTTGGAAAAACTGATCATGTTGTGTTTAGTAAAAAGCTGAGTGAAATTTCTTGTGTAATATGGCCATCAGAGCTGTAGAATATAGATGCACGCCGTGTGCAGAAAATCCTCTCTTGCAGAGGTAAAACATTTTTAGGGGATGAGGAAAGAGAGATTACCTGTCTGTAAATTTAGTAAACTCTCGATTATTCACGTAATTTGGCCCCGTAGCAATCCGTAGATAATCAGAGCCCACGAATAACTCACAAAATTTATTTATTGTTTTTCTCACTTTCTATAAAGTCTCATTGACTGCTGTATGCTGTTTAGGAAGTTTACTATTTCCAATCTCCAAACATTGCAGTGACCGTTTCAGTGTAAAAGATATAACGCAAACAACTTTTGGAGACCTAGCACAATGCCGAATGGCGGCTTTTTTCCAACTTTTTCTAGCTTGCAGAAAATTTTTAGCTTTTAGGTCAAATACGCATAAAGTTTTTTATTTTATACAGGTCTGATGGCCATTAAGGTCGCACATCAGTCAGATTCACGCTTTCTTCCTTCTCAGGTTGTATGGAAATTTTGTTGCTTTGTATTACAAGGATATCTCATTCAAAAATGAAGTCTTTTGAATTCTGTTTTCTGAATTTTTGAACATGTTTCCTTTTGGCCTATTGACAGTTTTCTGAAAAAATAAATTTATTTATTAAAAAAAAAAAAAAAAAAAAAAAAGCTCTGTTAAAGTAAAAAGAGGCATGTTCAAAAAGTAAAAAAAAAAAAATTAAAGATTTAATTTTTGAATGAGATATCTTTATAAAATGAATCAACAAAAATTCCATATGATAACATGGGAAGGAAGAAAGGGGGGGAAAGAAAGGTAAATTTGTATTAAGTCCTATGAGAAAAATTTGGGACAGGGAAAACCTGGCCCTAATGGAAAGTGACTTTGGAACAGAGGTGGATTTTAGATGAGGTTTTACTGTACTATATATTAATGGTTCCAGCTGTTGTATATTATAACTATGCTATTTGCCTATTAAATATTATATTAAAAAGCATATATTCTTAATATCCTAAATAATTAATAATGATAAAAGTTGAATATTTTTTATAAAAATTCTTTTTTAAGTACTATGTTATCAAGTCATCAACAATTCCATTGCAAATTTATTTGCTTTTCCTATAATCTCTGGCTATATAGCAAATTTTTTTCATACTTAAGAGGTTTGTTTCTTTTATATTTGTACGTAGTTTCCATGTTTGATTCAATGTGGGGTAGCATGGCATCTAGCCTTCAGCTTGCTGAAGAATGTCTCAATGAAGATGATGAAGATATTGATGTCCCCGACCGATCTGAAGGTTTACAGAAAATTGCCAAAACGATTGATGCAGGTAATGATTATTTTTCCCTTCACAGTTTTCTTGTATATTTATTTAAGTTAACTGCATTGACATATTCACAATTTTTGAATTTGTTTAGAATTTTCAAAACATTATTATTATTATTAGTTTACTTTTATGACATAATTAAATAATTTTAATATCATATATTACTCAATATAAACATTTTGTTTTCTGTATTATTTCAAATTTTAGTTTGAGTAAAGTTTTTATAAAAAGCTTACTTAATAATTATTATTGTGTTTTAACCACTTAACATAATAATCTTTATTGTCAGGCGTACAAATGAATTGAGAAAAAAAAATAATGATAATAAATAAATAAATAAATTAGTTTATCCCACCCTTTACAAAATGACCAAAATTGATTGTTGATTGTTATTTTTATTATTATTTCTGCTGAACTAAAAGTTTAAAGTAATTTTAAAGACGAATATATTAATAAATTTGTAGATTTTTATGTCACTAATTTTCTATTTTACTGTTTTCTTTTCTCTCTAGTTTTATCAAATTTGAAGATTGTCTTTCATGATACTAGTCTAAAAGTGGAGCATAATATTCCCCATAAATCAACTGGTATTTCTTTAGAAATAAAAGTAAAAAAGTAAGTTATCTCTCTCTCTCTGTATATATATATATATATATATATATATATAATTATTAACTTCAAAATAAATGATAAAAATTATTAATTTGCATAAAATAGGCGTTAAAGCAGCACTAAATTTATATACAAAAATAAAACTATGAATTTACATTATGATAAGTGAAGACATTAAAGTGGAATGTAAAAACAATAATAATAACTTTAACAATGTTATTAAACAAGAAAATAAGTTAAATTCAACACTATTCAAGCTAAAAATTTCAATTTATGCTGTGTTTTCTTCATCAGCAAGTGGGAACACAGCTATTAAAAGAACGATGTAGTACTAGCAGGTTTCTGAAGATATGTCAAGCTAGCATACTCCAGAATATATTTCAAACAGAATAGTGAAGAAGAAGAAGAAAAAAAAAAAAAAAGGCTTGAAGTTATAAAGACAGAAATATGATTTATTTGAAAAGCAATTTATTTTAAATCAAATACAATTACTTATGAGTGAAACTATAATTAAATTTTATATCAGAATTTAAAAATTGTTTTATTATATGAATTTTTGAATTAAAAATACTAGCATCCATTAAAATATTCATATAATAAAACAATTCTTAAATTCTGATATAAAATTTAATTATAGTTTCACTCATAAGTAATTGTATTTGATTTAAAATAAAATGCTTTTCAAATACCGTATATTTCCGTGTATAAGCCGAGAATTTTTGGAAATTTTTCGGAAGCTGAATTACAGGGGTCGGCTTATACACGGATCCACATTTCTAGCAAAAAACGTACTTTAAAAACAATGATTGAATACATATATTTTAAGCTTAAAAACTATATATAAAGTAAAATAGTGATATTAAACCTTATTTTTAAATAATTATCACATATAAAACTCTTAAATTAGCAATTTTAAATTTATTTCACAAAACGCATGATGTAGTCACATGTGTTTACGTTTCTTTTTGACCTGCCGGTAACTGAAGTCATCAGCAGAGTGCACGAACGGAGTAAAATCTCTGTCTGATTCAGAAATAGTATAAGAGAAACTTGAAAAAACAGGACTCCCGATCATATTTTTAATTTATACAATTAAATTTAAATCATCTCTGTTTAAAATGTTTCTAGGCTTACACTAGCAAAAGTGGCAAATTTTCTTTTTTTTTTATAGAAGTATTTTTTGTTGTTGTTGAAGATTGCCTTGAAGCACTGATAAAAATACTGAAAAGTAGAAATATACAAAATAATTTAGATAGTCATTAAAAAAAATCGATGGAATCGGTCTTTAAACAGCTTATTTATGTAAACATCCAGCGGCTGCATTGTATCATCGACGTTAGGGTTTGGTCTCCCAGCCCGGTATTACGGTAACCATTGTTTTCAGCTGCCAGGACTTGCGCTTGCGTCTGTGTTTGCCTCCCTTCTGATAGGGTTGCCAGAATTAAAACTATCGCCGTTGCCGAACACACTGCAGTCGTTTTACGTTATAGCTAAGCAAGGTAAGGAATTCTATTGGATAAGCATGCATTTCGCGCAGTTTCATTGGACAGATTATCCTGAAGGTTGTATAGATTGGCAATATTTTCTCCCTTTTTGTGATATACTCGAACTTTAAAAAGAGTATTTTTTCAATTCGGCTTATACACGGGTTTTCAATTTTGGGCAAATTTCTGCAGGGAAAAATGTACTTTCAGCTTATATTCGGAAATATACGGTAAATCATATTTCAGTCTTTATAACTTCAAGTTTTTTATTTACTACCGTATTTTATGGAAGAAACGCCGCACCCGGCGTAAACGCCGCATTCTCAAAAGTGAGCTTAATAAACCGGAAAATCATCATAAATGCCGCACCCGGCGTAAACGCCACACGGCTGATAATGAGCTTAATCAACAAAAACAAACATTGTAAACGCCACGATTTTAAATAAATAAGTAATCATTCATTAAAATAATAATAAATAAACCTTAATTAAATTTTAAAGTGTTTAAAAAAAATTACTAAAGCAAAAATTCAGAAATGAAAATTCACACAAATAGTACGCTAAGCAGAAATACGAATGTAAATAAACCGCTTGCTCAGTGATGTCAGATTGAAAGATGTTATTGCCATTCCAAAGACTAAAAAAATATAGTTAACGCTGGTGTAAAGGTGACTCGTTCATGAGTCCGAATCGTTCATATCATGCTATCAGCCAATCAGAGCTTTAATTTTGTCTTATTGTAAATGCGCACGTATGCATAGACCATGGAGCACCTCCATGGCATGGACTGAGTGTTGCAAAAAAAAGCGTGATTCGCTGCTTGTAGCGCAGTTTGGCAAGACTGCACTGATTTTGCCAAAACGGGATCGAACCATTTTTCCTAGGAGGTGGGATGGCTTTCTCTCTTAGTCTGAGAACGAGAAATGTTCAAAAGCACGTTACTAAAAGTAAACATTGGCGTAATTTCACGGAATTAAAAACAAATGTATTTTTCTTGAATGTTTACAGCGTATTTCTTAACGACTTCGTCTATTTAAGATTTAAAAAATATCGTAAATACCGCACTTATTTTTTTTATACTTTTTTACTCGTAAACGCCGCGCCGTTTCTTCCATAAAATACGGTATACTGTTTGAAATATATTCTGAAGTATGCTAGTTTGACATATCTTCAGAAACCTGCTAGTACTACATAGTTCTTTTAATAGCTGTGTTCCCACCTGCTGACGTAGAAAACACAGCATAAATTGAAATTTTTAGCTTCAATAGTGTTGAATTTAACTTATTTTCTTGTTTATTAACATTGTTAAAGTTATTATTGTTGTTTTTACATTCCACTTTCATATCTTCACTTACCATAATTTAAATTCATAGTTACATATATTTATTCTTATATTTGCTTTATGCAGGGAATTTTGCTTTTTATGTTTATGTATAAATGTTTAATTCATAAACCTATAGGTAAGCACCATGTTTTGGAATTATGTTGAGTGAATATTTTAAAACTTTTGACTATTATTTTATAATTTAAGTAAATAAAAATAAAATTATTTTGATGTTAAATTGCATTATAAACATTATTAATGATCTCATTAATTTGCTTAAAGCATTTTTTTCATATTCTATTTACACGCACAGTTTTTAATAAGGTTCACATTAGAGAGTGAGATTGTGGTAACACTGACCACTATATTAAAAAAATTGTTTTTCTTACAGTGTTTTCGAATTGTTTTTCAAGGATTTCATCCACTTTTTTAATCGCTTTAGATAATGTAATAATTGCTTTAATGCATATTATCTCCTTTCTTTAGATTTCTGTAGAATTTCTTGAATCAAAAAAAAAAAAAAAAGAGCAAAGTAATTCTAAAAATTTGGTTAAGAGAATATAAAAAATCGTATATTTTTTTAACCTAGAGATTGTCGTATGAGATAATATTGGTTATTTTAGTTAACTCTGTGCTTCTGTTGAATGCTTTTTGAGTACTCAAAATCAGATTAAAAAGGAATTTTTAAGCAAATTATTTAATAAGAATTTGGTTAATTACATTTGTATTTCTGATGTCAATTTAGACTCTGAATATTTTGATTTTGAAGAAGCAGCATGATGGTCTTTAAACAGCATAAAAATAAAATAAAATGTTATGAATCTTTCATTTTGACTTTTTACAATTGTTTAATTTGTGTATTTGTAATTCTTGGAAAAAAAAATGTGTTCTGCAAAATGTAAAAATATATAATTTAATTACTCACATAAATTTGAAAAATCTCACTTAAATTTAAAAAAAAAAAAAAAAAAAAAATGTTCTGCTTAAATTCCCATTTGAAAGTGGGAGAATCCCATTTTTTATTTCCTCTAATGTGTGAACTCTCTTATATAAATTTTCAGGGCTGAATATTTTGATGAAGCAGGTGTAAATGCTCAATCATCCAGTTGCTCAAAGGAAAATGATAAACCTTCCTACGAATCCAGCACATTTTCCATTAAAAGAGTTGTATTTGAAGGTGTTTCTTTATTCACATCAGAGTTTCTTTCTGAAGAGAGGTCTTTCACTGCATTTCAACAAGCATTTCCATCTAGTAATCTGGTAATAATTTAACCTATTAAAAAAAAAAAAAAAAATATATATATATATATATATATTTTAATCCCTCCCTTCCCCACCCCCCTCTTTTCGCACATCTTTGAACCCTTTAACTTGTATTGGTTTAACATTGAAACCAAACATTTAATATTTTTATATGCATCTATTTTTCAATATATTTTTTCTTTGTTTTAATTTATTTTTAAGCTTTTGTTTGTTTTTCTAATAATCAATTTGTTAGATAGCAGCACTACTCTGAAATTTAATGAACAGTGCTTCAGAGGAAGTCCTATGTAGAAGTCTTTTTAAATTTCTTAATAGGTGTGAGTGCATAGTTGCTACTTTAATGATGCACTCGTGCATAGTTTTTATACCTGATAAAGTCCAAGTTACTATTTTGACCTGAAACAACCGTTGAGTTTTTGCAATCTATAGTTTTTGATTATTTATTTATTAAATTAATTATAATTGGAATTTAATTAGGTTAACAAGTAGATGCTTTAAACAAAAGATTTCTGAAAAATAAAAATGCTATTTTTATTTATTTATTTATTATTGTTTTTTTTTTACATATCAATAGCCATTTCTTAAATTAGTTTAGTAATTTTCAAAAGTAAATATGGAGTGAATATTAAAAGGTTAATAATTGATTATGTTTTTATATATATATATATTAGTGTTAGAATAATTAATTGTGTGAGAATTCTGAATTGTGTCCTTGCTTAGAACAATATGTTATTGAAATCCATTTATACAGTGGAGCACCTTTCATACGTTTTTCAACTTAGGTCTCAAATCATTTCATTGAATTCCAATGTTAAAATATTTCGTTTATATGACACAAGTAAATTTTTAATTTCACTTATATGTTTTTTTTCACCTTGTAGAATCCCAAGTTTGAGTTTCATTCCAGGATTAAAAATAAATAAAAGATGTATGTTTTTTAAGTTTTTCTCTTATCTTTTTCGATTATTTGTTCTTAGAACTATAGTATATACAAAGTGTGATCTGCATCGATAGCCTGGGGAAAGAGGGGTGTGTTAGAGAAATTTTCAGCAACAAGCAGTTGGGGACTGGGTTGATTGATAGGCATACAAGTAGCCGGGATTTCTAAAAGTGACCACTTGTGGAACCCCCACTCTCTCCTTTAATTGATTCCTAGGATGGGGTGTGAAAGGACTTTATAGGCATTTTATAAACTTGAAGATTTATTACTCACTTTCATTGGGCGACTTGAATGGGATACTGGAAAATTTTCTTATTTCTTATCGTGTTTATTTGACATTATGGTTGGAGAGACTTTTTTTTTTTTTTTTCCCTTTTAATCATTTCCAAAAATATCATCGTCATTTAGAGAACAGAAGGCTTTGTCTTTAAAGGTTAAAATTGAAATCTTGAGAAATTTTTCTGAATTTCTATATTTTTAATTATCATTTAATTTTGTATCTTGTCTTTTAAAAATATTTTTAACTTAATTAAAAATATATCTTAGTCAAATAAATGTAAAGGAAATCATGAAAATTTAGTCAACCTTTATTATTAATATAACACTTTATTGTGTATTAAGGTTAAAACAAATTTTTAGTTGTGTGTTTTTTTCAGTTATACATTTTTTGGGAACGGTCCCTTGAAAAACATATAAACGGTGCTCCACTGTATATGAATTAATTTTGTTGCTTTAGTTTTAAAATCCTATTGTGTTACATATAATTTAAAAAGTTTTCATGTACAGGGTTTATTTAAAAGGAATGAGCTGGCTTTGAACCTTATTATTTTTTAATGGAAACATAAAAGAAGTATTGAAAGAAAGTGCAAGAGGTTCATAAAGTACTGGAGTTTTGTCAGTCGTATTATAAATGGTCTGTGTGTCACCATCCAGCAGCATGTATAATACATATCTGGTAACATTTATAATTTATTCTGGAGTATTATTAGCCCTACCTTTTTTTTTTTTTGCACCAGTATGTTTGTAAAACATTTTTCTTCTAATTTCATCATAATTACATATTGGAGAAAATTTTTTCTAATATCATACTGGTGTGAGAAAAGGGCGAAGCTAACAGAACTCAATCCTGAATCAATTACAAATGTTACCAGGTATAATAACATCAAGATGAAAGCTACAGTCTTCTTATACTCTCTAGCTCTACAATATGATGATATTGGGCATAGGTATCAGTGATGCATCTACCCAAAACCATTAGTTTGCAGAAAGTAATGAAAAAATTTAGCTATCGTCCTCATGTTGTAGGTGCTGCTGGAGGTGGACACAACATTTACAAGTTTTTTGCACTTTATTTCATTACTTTTGTGTGTTTGCATAAAATAATAATAATAATAAAATTAAAAACCAGATTATTCTTTTTGAAGCATCTTGTACGTATAAAGAAAATGTAATGTAATAGGAGACATGATGAGGCAGTTCTACTGATGACAAATGTATCACTATTGAAACTTTAAAGACTTGCAGCAGAGTTGTTAGCAAAGCATTATGAAAATTATAAGTTGAAATAAATCGGATAAAGTAAAACAGGACAGCCAATTATCATAGATATTCTCAAAAAATTTGCTTTATTGCCACTCTGCTATGATTTTATTCAGCTGTTTCAAGCAATTGTCTCTAAGTATAAAAATGTTCTCAATGTTAATTATTGTTTGTTATTAGTAATTTAATTGATGTCTGAGCTTCAGTTTATTGTTGCTGAAGAATTTTTCAGGATAATCTTTATGCATTTCCAAATATTTAAGAAGTTATAACTTTTTTTTTTTTTTCATTATTAATTTTGAAATTTCGATCTGTTTACAATATTTGCATTAAAACTATGTAAGAAAAGTTAGAATTCAGTTTAAAATTTAAGAACTAATATTGGTCTATAATTTTGAATAGAAATTTTAATTAAAAATATAAAATATTCATTTTTATTGGTCTATGTGGTTTCAGTGATCTTGTATCTGTTGCTTGGCTTTTACTACATTTAATAATTCATTACTATTATGCATATATATATATATTTAAGCATACATATACATGGATACCAAGTCTCCCATTTTACAAGAAAGACTTAATACCAAATTTTTACTTCCATTACCCTACTACCGTAGGTAATGGAAGTATTGTATTCGGTCTGAAAATTCGATATCGGGTTTTCACCTGATTTACACGTTTTAAGGTCCCCTGAGTCCAAAAAAGTGGTTTTTGGCAATTGGTCAGTGTGTATGTATGTGTGTGTGTGTGTGTGTGTGTGTGTGTGTATGTATGTGGAGAATCTTCTGGCTATTATAGCTCAGAAACTAATAAAGATAGAGCTACGAAACTTTAGAATTGAAATACGTCTGGTGTACAAATGAAATTTCCAAATTTTGGTGAAAATTGAAAAACCGGAAGTGGGACATCGGAAACCGGAAGTGGGACCGTAAGTCCGTATCTCAAAAACGGCTCTAACAATTTTCTTCAAACTTGCTATATAAACACTCTATTAGATGTCCTTTCGAATGATATAGTTGGTTAGTTCAGGAAAATTGATAGGCGCCCTGTATAAATAGCTCAATTTCAGGCCTCACAAAGGCGTTCCTTTAAAAACGGTTGTACGGATTTTTTTCAAACTCGCCATTTTAACTCACTTTTAAATATGCTTTTGTATGTAATTATTGTTTTCCTGTCAACAATTGAGTTTAACCGGAAGTGGGACATCAGAAACCGGAAGTGGGACCGTAAGTCCGTATCTCAAAAACGGCTCTAACGATTTTCTTCAAACTTGCTATATAAACACTCTATTAGATGTCCTTTCGAATGATATAGTTGGTTAGTTCAGGAAAATTGATAGGCGTCCTGTATAAATAGCCCAATTTCAGGCCTCGCAAAGGCGTTCCTTTAAAAACGGTTGTATGGATTTTTTTCAAACTCGCCATTTTAACTCACTTTTAAATATGCTTTTGTATGTAATTATTGTTTTCCTGTCAATAATTGAGTTTAACCGGAAGTGGGACATCGGAAACCGGAAGTGGGACCGTAAGTCCGTATCTCAAAAACGGCTCTAACGATTTTCTTCAAATTTGCTATATCAACACTCTATTAGATGTCCTTTCGAATGATATAGTTGGTTAGTTCAGGAAAATTGATAGGCGTCCTGTATAAATAGCTCAATTTCAGGTCCGCCCATTATTATTTTTCTAATTATTATTTTAAATAACTTATTTGACGGATAGAGCAATTTTGTTACTTATTTAAATCAAAAATGTTTATAATGTGTGTAGTACTGGGTAATGGAAGTCGTGTGGCTGTTACACACCAGATTTTTTCATTAATGTTTTCAACTTACTTAATTATCCAAAATTTATGTGACATATTTCTTTAAAAAGGATAATGGTGATAAATCTGTTTAAAAAGTTAGAAAGGTTGGCGGCTATACATATATATAAGAAAATTTTTCATTCGTTCTTCTTAGGTTTTATTTCATTTTAGCAAAGCTATTCATTCTCAGCATTAAATTACACATATTACAGAAATTTTTGATATTTATTACAACAATATATTTGTTTTCATTCTCGATAATAAATTTAGAACAACTTTTATTTGTATTTATGACAGTCATAATACGTAGGGGTTTCAAAAAGTAATTTAAAAATAGCGCTGACGATTGTGCAAATTATTCGAATGAATAAAAATACCTCTGAAGATAATGAAGATGATCACAGGAATCAAATGATGTCGATAGATGGAGCTGGTTGTCCAATAACATGACTAAATTTCAGTTAGAAGATGGCTGCATTGATGGAAACATGGTCTGCGATCGAAATAAGAAAAGTGATAAGGTTTTTGCGTTTCAAGAAAAATTCTCCAGCTGAAACTCATCGGCAATTCGTAGAAGTGTACAATACAAGTGTTATGTCACGAAAACAGGTGTGGTTTTGGTGCACGGAATTTAGCAAACGCAGAATAGATGTGTGAGATGAAGGGGCGACCAAGTATGTCCGCTGCAGATGACAATGTTTGTCGTACCAAAGCTTTGATTAAAGGTGATCGTTGCATTACTCTGACTAAAATTGCATGAGAATTCAATATCTCCGTTGGTATTGCACACAATATTGTTCATGAACAACTGGTCTATCAGAAGACATGCTCGTTGGGTACCGAGACAATTCATAGATGAGCAGAAACCACCCTCCTTACAGTCCCGACCTCGCACCAAGTGATTTCCTTCTCTTCGAACCTTTAAAAAAAACACTTGGGAGGTCAGCATTTCAGAACTGATGTTGAGGTTCAGCAAGTAGTCTTGACGTGGTTGCCCAGTCTTGACGCTGATTTCTTCGGTGGCGGTTTCGGTGGTTTGGTCTACCAATAGAAGAAATGCCTCGATAAGTATGGCGATTATGTAGAGAAGTAATATGTACCTGTGCCTTCCTACACTGTATATACGTTTTTTATTTCCTGAATAAACGTTTACTGTGAATGGGCTTCTTACTTTACTTTTTGAAACCCCCTCTTAATACCTTTGCAAATAGTTTATAAGTTGCAATTATATAAATTTTAAAGTAGATTATTTTATTGGTAGAACAATAAGTATTTGAGGGATGAAATGTAATAAATAAGACTAAAGAATTATAAAACATACTGATATTATCCAGGGGTGCAGAATATGTCCAATCCAGCAGTCTAAGATCAGGGGAAATTTTGCAGAAAAATATACAAATATTGATTTTTACAATGAATTACAAAATTCATTGTTAAAATCATTCTTCCATTTTGGGGAAATTTTTATATGGATTGGTGGGAATGTTGGGAGTAAAAATATTTTCTGCACCCCTGCTATTTTCATTTTATATGTTTTATTTTTCAGGATCCAAAACTGTTTGTGCCAGGATCACCAGAAATGCCACCTACTCATCCGTCACTTCCTGTAAAAAAATCAGAACCCAGTTATCAGCGGGATCCTATTTTAATATCTAGACTGAGTGGTCAACAGGAATTAAGATTGAAATTAAAACAGAATGAAGCTGTTTCAGGACCTAAGGTAGGTATAGTTTCATTTTTATTTAAAAACCTCTGCCTTTATTAAAAGATTTTTTTTTTTTTTTTGTACATTTAAAAAAAAAAAAAGGAAATTCATTTATCACTTATTTATTTAAAGCTTGTTGTTTGTAAATCACACATTTTTTGCACTTTTAGTGGATTTTTATTTCAAAAGATTTTAATCTTTGAACCTTGGTAAAATCTGCAGTTGAAGAAATTATTTAACTTCTTGATTTAATATAAATTAATTAAATCTTGATTATGAACATCCATTATAAACATAAAGTTATATATATAATCAAAAACAAATATATATATTTGTAATAGGATAGAAAAAGAGGTAAGAATTAAATTAGTATTTTTTATATTTTAAGATATTATTTTCTTACTTTAGGGTGTTGTTTTCTTATTTTAAATTAATATTGCAAAATGATTTAAAGGAAATCTTATATTAGGTAGTAAGTTACTTTAATAGTATAGAAAATAAAAAATGGAAATTCCTATTCGCGATCATTCGAAAATGAATAAACAAGTCAATAATTTAAATTGAAGGAGCATTTGATGCCTGAAATATTCCATAAATAAGTTAAATGACATTTATAGATGAGGTTTAAGATTTATGACTGTAATTGAGTAATAATTGATGAAAATTAAAGTTTGGTTACAGTAGTTATAAATATTGTTGTTTATGACTTGGTGATTGTAAGTGCCACCTTGTCTAGCCACGCAAAATCGTTAGCCTATAGGACACAAAGAAGCATTGCCTCATTAGATAATATAACTAATAAAGAAATAGGTAGGTGATTAAGATTATGCCAGAAATATGCCAAAATTATGACAATAAAAGATGAAACATGCCAAAATTAAGAGTCTCGTATAGCTATCCTCTGTTAGTATTTTTTTTTTTTTTTTTTCAATATCATGTGTTAGTTTCAAATAAACTACTAATACATTGAAAAGTTAAGTGATGTAAATAAAATACCATGTATCATTATCAGTGCCTAGTATGAAATTTCTGAACTGGACATATAACATTCTAATATTTCTATTTAGTGAGGTACAAATAGCAATAGGGGCATTTCAAAGTACAATAGTAAAAGTAGTCTTTTAACATGGTAGCAGTGCTAAGTGTCCGATTATCTTTTTGGTTACGTATGATTTTCTACAAATCAATTATGGTCTTTTTATTTTATTTTTTTCTTTTTTGTTATGTGTGTTAATGTTTGAAGGTGTTTACTTATGCTTAAGTGGTCCATCTAGAAATAGAATAGTTAGCACTTTATATATATATATATATATATTCTATTTGGCCAAAAGATTTGATGAAATATTCATTTATTTCTGAAAATTATCAGCTATCTCTTAATTTCATGTTTATTTTTTCTTATATGTCAAAATATTTCTCTAACAGGTTGATGTTGAGTTCAATTTTGGTGCATTCAACTTATTTTTGACGCCACAACAAGTACATCTCTTATTCACTTTAGTTAGTAGCATCATGAAGCCTAGTAAGTAATGTACTTTTCTTTCTCTCTATTTTAAATATTAAAAGTTGTTTGTACAAATAAAATATAGGCACCATAACTATTAATTAAAAACAGGGACATAAAATTTTCTGCTCTTCTGTGTGCTGGATGATCAGTTTAAAAGAGTAACCATTTGCTTTTTGTATAACCTACATCTATAATGTACGCAGCAAGACTTTCAACCTCATAACTTATATAATATGTCTATATTTAATGTCTAGGTATCATTTATTTCACTTTCTAAATGCAAAAACTTATTTTTTAAACATAAATTCACATGAAATCCTTATTAATTTTCAATCCATTTCTTCTATTTCAGATGTAAAAAATTGAATGCTTTATAATAAGCAGACGAATTACTCAAATCAATGAGCAGAATCAGATTAAAAAATAATAATAATGTTCATGCAAATTTATGTTTAAGAAATTTAAATACTTTTAAATACAGACATCTTATTAAGTGGATAGGGGATGGTGAAAATTGTTTAAATTGATGCAATTGTTAAATATGTCAGATAGTTATTATAAAATGTTAGTAGATATACATATTAAATTTAAAATACATACATATATTATTACTTTTAAAATAATATTATACTGCAGTTCCTAAAACATTCTTTAAAAACTTTTATAAAATTTTAAACTTAAATTTTTACTTTCTTCTGTATAGTATTCAATAGAATGAAGTATTGGATTTGTAAAAATTTTCGACGAATTTCCACATTCTAAGAGGTCTAGAACATGATTTTACCATTTTTAGAAAATGTCTGTCTCTGTGTGTGTGTGACAAAAATTTTGTATTGACCTAAATTAGTGCCTATCAACTTTTGGTGTCAACCGCTTAACAGGTGGCACTGCTATACAGCAATTTCTGCAATGTAAGGGGGAGGTTATATCTCAGATTCTATTGTGTATAATCAGACAAAACTTCATATGTGAGAAGGCCATTATGAGCTATTATGCTAATTCAATTTGAATGCTTATTGACCAACAGGTGACGCTGCTATATAGTGATTTCTACAATTTAAGAGAAGGCTGTATTTCAGGAATTACTGCACAGAATTATATATAAATTTATATTTAGATGCACATTGACATAAATTAGCGCCTATCAATTTTTGGTGTCAACTGCTCAACAGGTGGCACTGCTACACAGAGATTTCTGTGAATTTAAGGGAAGACTATATCTCAGGTTCTATGGCGTACCATCAAACAAAACTTGATATGTGAGAAGACCATTATGAGACAATATGCTGATTTAAGTTGGATGCTTATAGGCCAATAGGTGGCGCTGCTATACTGGGATTTTCCTCGATAATGGGAAGGCTATATCTCAACTTGTATGGAATATAACTGTGCAAAACTTGATATGTGAGATAACCATTATAAAAATGTATTTTTTTAGATGTTATTTATCTATAATAATAAAAGAAGATGTCTGTCTGTCTGTCTCTCTGTCTGTCTGTCTGTCTGTCTGTCTGAGCATCTATACGTTCAGCCCCTACTGAACGCAGAACTACAAAATTTGACATACGGGTGCTCAGAAGCCTGCCCGAGGGGATAGTCAAAACAGAATTTAAAAATTTTAATTAGTTGCGGAGATATTAATTAAAATGTAGACCTATGTCTTAATCAAAAAGCGATCTCAATGACTCAGAATTCACCGAGATTGCATAAAAGTAGATATTTTAACGGAGTTAAAAGCAGAAAAAATGGAAAATAAATTAGAAATATTAGTCCGATCATTACGAATTTGGTACCAAATGAAAGGGGAATTTTTTCCGAATCTAAGAGTGCAAGCGGCTTATCGATACGTCAATTAGATTTTTTAAAATTAACTAAACTATTAAATTTAGTTGGCAACAGGCAGACGATTTTCTAAGCGGTCTCGATCGGAAACAAAACACATACGAGACAACTGTCTGTGATGTCTGTGATGAAAACGGAAATGGTTGTAATCAATTAAGATATCATGTGTTTTATACTGGGGGGAAAAATTGCAATTTTCAATTTTTTTCAAATTTTCATTCACGTTACATTTGAATTAATATTCGGCCTAGACAGCATATTATAAAGCTACTGTTCAATTTTCATGAAAATATATGAATAATTAAAAAAATGACATATTTATTGGAAAAAGATTGTCTTCTTTTATTTTTTTGCAGTATTTGCAGTAGTCGAAATTTCGTAGTATGTAGTTTTAATGCCCGATAATTCGATTGTGAATATTTTTGAAAGAGTACGATTATTAGGGAGGGCTTGAGGAACAGGGAAAAAAGGCAAAAAAAAAAAAAAAAGTTGCAGCGTTTGAAATTGGTTGGCATATTAAGATTTTAAGGCAAGGTATTTGGTTTTCTTTTTTATCCCAGCTTCTAATTAAAATAATTTCATAAGTAATACATCATTTGAAAGCTTTGTTGATTTGGAATTGAACAGTAGATTACAGAAATTTCTACCGCCAGATGGCGCTGAAATATTTTAAAATTTCAATATTTCAAATTCTAATTATGATTATATAATTTTTAATACATCATTCGAAAGATATTTTAAAGTTCTTTTATATTATCGAAAGTATTATTCGAGATTTTACCCAATTTTGCACGTTTTAAGGTTTCCTTTTTAGGTTTTCTTTTGTATCTCAGCTACTAATTAAAATATTTTCATAAGTAATACATCATTTGAAAGCTTTGTTGATTTGTAATTGAACAATATATTACAGAAATTTCTACCGCCAGATGGCGCTGCTATATTTTAAAATTTCAATATTTCAGATTCCAATGAGCGAGGAAGGTGTTGTAAGTTCTAAAACGGGGATAAGGCGCCGCAGGCGCCACCGAGCGGGACTTAGCTAAAGTTAGAAAATTGAAATATCAGCGCCGAAGGCGCTACCGCACGGGAGTTTACTGCGATTTAGATAAGCTATTTTCACGATATATCAATAAGCTGTTATTAGACCTGATACGGGCGTCGCCACCGAGCGGGAATTTCGTAAAGTCGGATTTTTCAGGGATCGCGAACCAGCTGGTCGCCGAAGGCGGCTAGTAGACAATAAAACTGTCTTCTTTGAATGTTTAGTATTAGTTTTCTCTAAGGTGAAAATCATTTGCATTCATCATGTAGATAATTTCAATAAATAATAGTTTTAATAAATTATTTTCACTTACTGAATTTGATAGTAAAATATAGAAGAGAGTTTTGTGGTGACCACAATATACTAGTTTTTTTCTTGGTTGCAAATTTCGGGAATAACCAGTTAAATATGATGCTCAATGTGAATTTGTTTTCATTCAATACTCTTAAAATTTTCTATGTATGTTAATCAGTTTATTTATCACAAAACTGGGCATTCATTTTGCAATCAAGAACTTTTATTACTACTAACTCTCAAATCCAGTTGCATGACAAAAGTTCATGAAAATTTCAAAATTTTACCCTTGTTCATTTTTATCTGATTCTGTAATTGAGTTATAAAAGATTAAATGCACAGATATGTTCTGCTACATACATAAAACACACTATAAATTAAATGAAACTCAAAAACAATTTCGAATTCACATGGAGCATTTTGAAATAGGGCATATGTTGTATTATCTTTCCAATAAGAGAAGCCTTTCTCTCTCTAACATTGTTTTCTATCTTTTAAACTATGCTATATGCATAAAAATGATGGATTTAGAGACAGCATGTGATTTAAAAGGTGACAGAATGTAGAGCAAAAACACTTTAGTTCAACAATATTTAATTTCAGTTTTATTTTAAAGTTTTCTAATTATTTTGGGAAATAATTAGTCCCTTTGGCCCTAATGTTCTAGTATTAGAACACATCTTTATATTATTAAATAAAAGAACTGGTGTACAATCAATATTCAAACTAAAAACTTCTTCACACACCATAAAGTTTATGAAAACACTACCAGTTTTGAAAGGATGCAGTCTTTCTTCCTTAGGTGCAAACATGTGGTGCCTTGGTAGCAAAAGCAAGACATTGAGTCTTGTTTTTGCCGCCAACGCAGTAGCATGTATTGCACCTGAGGAAGAAAAGCTGTGTCCATTCGAAACCAGTAGTGTTTTCATTAACCTTTATGTTGTGTGAAGAAGTTTTTAGTTTGAATACATCTTTACATTGCTCTAAATTCCTTATTTTCAAAAATTTTAATAGGAAATTGTACAGTGGGAATTTGTACAGTATTTTGATATTTTTAAGCACAAAGAAATTGTATAAAAAGGTTTCATACAATATATTTGTAAACCATACATAAAAAAATTATTTGTCTTTTTGGTTAATTATAACTTAGTGCCCTGCTATTAAAACATTTTTTAATTAATTTGGTAATTGGTAGAATGTTATAATATTTTATAATTAAGATACTTGCATGTAATGTCGAATATTTACCATTCATTGATTTTTTTAACTTCCCAATTCATAATTCGAAGCCAAAGGGGTTAATGATAACTGAAAGTAATGTTTGTATATAATTCAAAATGTAAATTTTTAAATAAAATGTTATTTATTTGTTTATTTATTTATTTATTGAACAATTAAATGCATTGCATATAAGATATGCCTTATTTTATAAGGTATTTTTTATTATAGATATTGTTTTTTATTAATCATACCATTTATTATTATTTAATAATAAAATATCAAAATTATCTATTTATCTTAATCTAAAGTCATAAATTTTAATTTGTATGGCATGGTTGTATTATTTATATTCCAAATCTGATTTTTATATGTATTTATTATTAAGTGATTAAAAATTTTACTATATGTATGTTTTTTTTTCGAATAGATTCAAACTGTGATAATTCCAAGAAAGTCCAATCTACAGTCGCCAATAAACCTATGAGAGCAGCTGATTATGCTCTTGTGGAGCAAGAACTCTTACGGCAGCAAGAAAAATCCGACGTAACTACTAAGTCTTTAAAGAATCAACAAGGGTGGTCTTCCCCTTCCTTAGGTAAAAAAATTACAGCTTTTTTTTTTTTTTTTTTTGGTAACATAATTTATATTTTTTAGGGAAAACCTAGAATATTGAGGGAATCAAAATTTTAGTTTCCAATCTCATTAAGATAAAAATTTTTGTTAAAATTCTGGAAAAATAAAATTTTCCTTCCTCATATTTATTTATTTACATATTTTTAAGATTGATTTAAATGATTTCTACCTTTTTGAAACTAATCTGAAAGCAAACTTGAAGTTTTGAAACATTTCTGCAAAATTTACAATGTTTTTATGTTATATGATTGTTACAATGTCTAGAGCATCTTGTGCTGTTAGGTTTGCAATAGATAGAAATTGGGATTTCTTGTGCTTAAAACATATCAAAATTTCTCACCTTGCTGTTTTATCAACTGTATAATTTGTGTGATTCCTTTTATTAGATGAATCTGATGAAGATTTCCACTTAATGACCATGGAAAATAGAGTTTACACTGAAACAACACCTTCTACTTCGATACCTGATGATCTTACAAGTAGCACAAACAGTGACATCAAGTCTGAATATAGTAGTAAGCCTTTTAAAGCACTTTATTTTAGTATAATAAAAGTAAATACATTTACACAAATTTAAAGTTTAGTCTTTTTCCTTTAAATTAATGTTGCATGAATGACATTCCACTGCAGAGTATTTCAACTTATTGAAAAAGCTAAATTAAATTTAGATAATTATAAACTAAGACTGTTATTAATTAAAAGTGCTTTTAATTAATAACAGTTTTTTTTTTAATTATTTCTTGCTTTTAGTAAGTTCAATTTGTTCTTTCCATCAGAATTATATGTAAACATATGGTTAGATTCATAATTTATGCTTCTTTATTCATAGCAAATAAAAATAAAAAATAAAAAATATCTTTTATATGAGCGACTAATGCTCATTAGATACCGACTGGGTAGTTCAATTGATAGAGCTCTTGGACACTATACCAAAAAATATAAGTTCAAATCCTTATCTTTTTTTTTTTTTTTTTTTTTTTTGGTCACTCTTGCTAAAATTTGACCTTTCTATAAAAAAATGTGTAATTTATATATTAGTTTGTGTCTTTGAGCTTAATTAACACAGATTAAAATAACAACATTATATAAATGTGTGTGCATAAATGCAAAGAATAATAATAAAAATTTAATAAGGAACAGAAATAACAGTAGTAAAATGCATGATTTGTAGTTAAGCTCATACAGGCATGTGATTTCTGAGTATCATACTTCCCCCCCCCCTCCACTTTTTTTTTTTTTTTTCATTAAAAAAACTTTATAGTTTCATAGTAATTTTTTGCAGTTGAATAGAATGGTGAATATTGTCAGAAAATTCTGGTGTGAAACACATCTGGAATCACATCTCTATTCTAATTAAACAGCATAAGTAGGATCTTTCAATATTTTTATATGCATATTTGTTTAAAAGAACATGCATGAAGTGTTAAAAATGCATAAAGTACTATGCCTAAATCCCCAGAAACATTATAGATAATTTTAGGAAATATTTTAACCATTATAATTAGAATAACAGAGAATTTTTGCTTGATTTTTTACAGTAGTATATGAGTCATGCCGTTTAATCTTGTTTGTTCAACAGTACAATTTTCTTCTATTTAAAATAAAGTTAGAAATTAAATGGCAAAGTAATAATTTATATGTTAAATTTTCATATGAGTAATTTTAATATTATGTTTCTTTAGGCAGCTATTCTTCCACTGCCAGAGGAAAACATAGAGGTAATATTATTCTACTTTAACTGCTAATGGAATTGTTTCTTTTTCTAGCATCATTTGTTGATTATGTATAGTTTTAATGTTGAAAGTAATTCCTATTTCTGTTTAAACCTTTTGACTACTGTAACTGCATGCATTCAAAACTTTTAAAACACACACAAAACTTCTGAATAATAAACATTTAAAAAAAAATTAAATTAAAAAACCTAACTTTAAAAATCCTTTCAACAGCAGCCTCTGCCATTCTCAGAGGCTATTCGGTGAGTATCTTCGACAAAACTATGTTGATAACTTCCTTTTGTTGCATCCTTAATAGGTGGTGCCACGTTGGATGTAGGTTGCTCTCTGGCTCATTTCCATTGCAAGAGGTTGGATCTATAAAAATTTCTGTGGTATCCCAGTTAAGGGGATATTGTTGATTTTCATAGTTTGCCAGATCGATTTTATATTTCCTTCTAAGTTTATATTGGTTAAAGTAGTTGTAATTTTGTCAAACTTAATATCAGTTTTATGTTCTTTAATTTTATTAAAAAACTTAAAACTCAATAAAGAACAAAAAACTGTAATTAATTTACTGAGTTTTATTTACTTATTTTTTCAAAGAAATTTATAATTTAAAATTTCACAATTATAAAACATAACTTAAGTATGGAAATCGTATGTAATGGTCACAAAGTTTTTCTATCAATTTTTCTAAACTAACCAATAAATGCATATAAAAGAACATTTAAAAGAGTATTTATATAGCAACTTTGAAGAAAATCATTAGAGCCATTTTAGAGAGATGCCTTCACAAATGTGCTTTTTTAAATGACATTTTGCCTTTTTAGTTCAATTGTGAAAATTTTTGACCTCGTTTTTTTTTTTTACTTTTTTACACATTTTGAGGTGTGGGGAATCCGAAAATAACAAAATGGGTATAGTATCCGTCTGTAGGGTGTCTGTTAGTTTGTTAGTCCATTAGTTTGCTGGTCTGTGTACACGATATCTCACGAACAAATGATCACAGGGAGGTCCAATCAGTTTTAAAATATTATTTATGACACTGACAAGAACCCTATTCATTTGCAACATTCTAATTAAAAAACTTCAGAAGTTATTCGAAATTTACGATTTTCTTAACAAGGGAGACTAGGGCAAAATTTCACTTAAATGTGTATGAAAAGAAATATTTTTATCGTAAAGATGTAAGAACAGCTTTTAAATATCAGTTTTGATGCCGGGATGAACATCATTAACTATAAACGTGTTACTTTAAAAATTTCGCAAATTATTCGAAATTTACAAATTTCTTAACATGGCAGAATATAGCAAAATTTCGCATAAACATTGGTTTTGAGTGATATTTTCATTGTAAAGATGTCAGACTACTTTAAAAATATTATATAAGATACTGGCATAAACATCCTTGACTATAAATTTTCCAATTTAAAAATTTCGTAAGTCACTGGAAATTTATGATTTACTTTAATATGGCAGAATAGCGCAAAATTTCACATAAACGTACATTTTGAGGGATATTTTCATCGTAAACATTTCAGAATACTTTTGAAATATCATTTAGGATACTGGCATGAACGTCCCTGACTATGAATTTTTTAAGTTAAAAATTTTGTAAGTTATTTGAAATTTACGATTTACTTAACATTGCAGAATAGGGCAAAATTGAGCATAAATGTCCATTTTGAGGATCATAAATATATTAGACAACTTCAAAATAACATTTATGATACTTGCTTGAACACGATTGACTACAAATATTCAAATAGGAAATTTTCATAATTTATTCGAAATTTAAGATTTTATCAACATAACAAAATTGGGCGATATTTCATATACATATGCATTTTGGGGATTTTTGCATTGGAAATAGTAACATGAAAACTAAACTACGAAATTGGCTTCAATAAAATAAATTAATAGATTAGAATAAGATAAATATATCGAACTGAATGGTGGGTAACCTATTAGGTGGGGATTTCATTCTATCACTGTGTCAAGCACTTGATCAAATTCATTCCTCTTAACATAAATATAATATGTCCTACACTAAGAAATGTATGAGAACATACATATGATGGGGATGGGGAACTGAGCAGAGTCCACCTGTGCGAACTAGTTTTTTCATATGATTTGAGTAAATTGTCATCTTCTTTTAACATTTTATTTTATTTATTTGTTTATTTATTTTTTCCTTTGAATTGAAGAACCAGATTAAAAAAAAAAAAAAAAAAAAAAAAAGATATTCTCATTAATTTATGTTTATAGAACAAATTTTTGCTTTTTAAAAGTTAAAAAATAATATCCACACATTAAATATGTTATGGTTGTGAAAGTCTTGCTGCATATTTGTAAAGATGTGGATAATACAAAAAACAAATGGACTCTAACTGATCAATCATTCTTTAGTAGTATTCAAAGAAATTTTGCACATGACAGCTATTTCTTGTTTTTTCTTATTTCTTTTTAATTCCGTTTCTTTCTTTTAACAAAGGCTTAGCAATTAGCATATTAGAGAGAATTTTTCAACAAATACTTTCTTCTGTTGAAAAGACCTGTTAGTTGTATTATGTATATTATTATTAATTTTTTATTCTTGCTCTTTTTTTTTTTATATATATAATTAATGCTTTTTAAACCATGAATTAAACATTCCATAATTATTTTCACTATTATTTTGAATTTACTCATATATGAGTATATTGTTGTGTATTCGGAGTTAGTAAGTTGTCTGAGAATGAAAGTCGAATCTTGCAGAGGCTTAAAAGTTTATTTCACAGAAAATTGTAGAAGAATACACGTTTATAAACCAATTATTCACTTCAGTATTACCAGAAAACTGAGCATAAATAACAGCTGACAGCGTCAAATTCACAGTGTGTTAATGCAAACTTTAGCATAGCATTAATACACAGCATAGGCTGTAGTCAAAGAGGATCAATGCGTCTTTATGCAGCAATCAATGCCTTGGCAGAACTGACTGATTTTGCACGATTTAATTCCTTGAATAACCGCATAGAAAATGTAGAAAATTGCAGAAACTTCTCAGTCAATCAAGTTCGAGCTTTGATTTCGTATATTGATAGTAAGGATTTTCTCATCATAGTTGCCAAAAAAGTCACCAAATTTGATGCCAAAGCCAAATTCTTCTGGAATTGTTGTGTATTCAGGTTCATGAGTTGTTTGAGAATGAAAGGTGAATCGAGGCTTAAAAGTTTATTTCACAGAAAATTCTAGAAGAATATAGGTCTATAAACCAATTATTCATTTTAGTATTACAAGAAAACAAAGCTTAAATAACAGCTGACAGCATAAATATAGCATAGCATTTACACACAGCATAAGCTGTAGTCAAAGACGCTCAGTGCATCTTTATGCAGAAATCAATGCCTTAGCAGAACTGTCTGATTTGACAGGATTTGATTCCTTAAATACCCACGTAGAAAATGGAGAAAATTCCAGAAACTTCCCAGCCAATCAAGTTAAAGCTTTGATATTTTGTATATCGATAATAAAGATTTTTTCGCCAAGGTCATCCAAAAAAGTCTCCAATGAGTGAAAAAATCACCTAATTTGATGCCAAAGCCATTACCTGCGTTAATGAAGATTTTTAACGAGTTTTTAAGGAAAACACAAAAACAAGCTAGAAATGCTGAAAATTAACTTTTTATAACCAGACTAATCCTCTTTGAATAAATTTACATAAAAATAACTACTCTTATTTACAAATTCATAACAATATTTTCTTTGCTTTTAGGTTCTACTGTACAAGCAATATTAAATGACCCTCTATCAGAATTGACGCGATTTCGTGGCAGCTTCAGTAGTCTTCTTATTATTATTTTGCATGATGACAGTGTTCAAGAAACATGCACAAGAATTGTAGATATAGCTTCTGTAAACCTTGAAGTACAAGCAGAAACTTTTTTCCAAGATTTGTCAGCCTTGCAAATGGATGGATTCAATTTTAAAGACTTTTCATCAGCTAGGGATCCACTTTCAAAATTATGTCAGACGAATCATTTAAGGTAATAGTGGTTTTAAGTATTTATATTTACATTATGATAATATTTTTTCATTTACTTTTATTTTTATTATATATTATTATTAAATAATTGGATTATCAATAATTATTAATTGTTAATCCATATTTATTAATATGTAAACATGCACTTTCAAATTAAGTATCTTTTTAAAAGGGAAATTTATGTTTAAATAAAGAAATGTTAAAATTTGAAAATTCTAGAAAATACACCAATATCAGTTGTCATTGATAAAGTCACTTTTGGTCTTCTTTCAGGGTTTCCATATTGTTGTTTTTTTTTTCTTTTTTTTTTTTTGACAGAAAATTTTCCTCTCCTTCTCCCATTCCATGCACTATTTTCTAATTTCTGAAAAAAAAAAAAAAATCTTTTTAAACTCTGAAGATATTAAAACATTTTAATCACATAAAAATACAATATTAAAATTCTTGACCAAATATAATACTTAACTATGTATATATTTAGTTATATAGACTAAGCTTTTTATATTATTTATAAAAAGTTTTACAGGTGTATAAATCTTGTGATTTCATTTTAGGCTGATGGCATCAGGTATAGTTTTAGATGGAAATGAAACATCATCGTCTGCTGAGTGCATTTTAAAATTTAACATATCTTGTCATCAATTTGAGGTCCTGGAATGCTTGTTTAACTCAACTACTCTTTCGAGTGAAAACAAGAGCCCAAAATATATGCATGTAAGTTTAATAGCTCTTTACAACTGTACAATTTATTTTCAGATAGTTTTGTAAAATTAATTAGGAATTTGGCATTTCTTTTATTATTCCTCTCTATTGTGAATAAGTTTTGATATTTTCCCGTAATTTAGCTGACTAGTGTGATAACCAGAATTTATTATCTATGTCTCATACCTTCTCACCCCTCTCTAACAATTAAAAACTGGAAAAAAGTAATTTTTATGAAGTTCCATATCTATAGTACACTCGTGTCCAAAATCAAAGTCACAATCTGTTTTCTCATTTCCTTCTTTTAAGTATAATTTTTAAACAAATGAACATATGAACATAAAATTTGGATGGTGTGTTCTTTATGAAACCATTAATCGAATTTTAACATAAGCAGTAATTTTTAAACTGATAAACTTTTAAACTTATTGCTTCAATTATCCCAAAAGTAAGCTTTCAAAGTAATGGAAATTTTGAACAGTTTTAGAAAAGAAAACTATTTGGGAAGCGGTGTTGAAGATGCATGACAGATAAGTGAAGATACAGTCTTCAAATGTTAAATTAAAATTGGTTTTTCCTTCTTGTATTCACTTTTCTTTTCTTTCTTTCTTTCTTTTTTCCCTTTCCTTCTTTTGTGAAGAATTTTTTTAAAAATATACTCTAACAAACATAAAAAATTGGATGAAATATTCTTTAAAAAATTATTCATTGACATTTTTATTATTCTGGCAGCATTCATAGTTTACAAATTAAAAATTATAATTTTTCAAAAAGTCCATTATGGGAGAACAAGAAAAGTAAATGTTGGATGAAAAGCCCAATTTTAATGAAACATTTGGAGGCATGTGTATCTTTACCTATCTGTAATGTATCCTTAACACCGTTTCTCATTCAGTTTTCTTTTCTAAAGCTTTTTCATTCTTCCAAAACTTGCCTTTGATAAAATTTGAATTAATATCATTTTAAAAATGAATGCTTACGTTAAAGTTTTATAAAATTTGATTAATAGTTTGATAAAGAACATACCATCTAAATTTTATGCTCATATGTTCATTTGTATAAAAAACATGCACAAAAGTAGGAAATGAGAAAACAGGTTGTGACTTTGATTTTGTACGTGAGTGTATGATGTGGAATTAAAAAGATCTTTGTAACCAGGGCTCCAGTAATTTGAAAGGAACTGGTCACCAGCAAAAATTTTTGGTAGCCAGTAAAGAATTTTCCGTCTTTTTTATTTATTTATTTATTTTTTTTCTTAATTCATTTGAATATAAAAATTAAAATTCTATGCAAAAAAACTAAATATTTACTAGGCTAGAATGATGCACCAGTAAAACCTGTTTAAATTTGACATCAAGAAACCGGCTTTATTATTTTCACAAACACATACACCGTCGGCATTGATATTATTACACCGGCCAACAATTCAGCACCAGGTTCCTATGATGCACAAAAGGAACCAATTCCCTAAAACAGTGCACTAATTTAACACCGAGTTGTGAAACAGGCATGAAGAAAAGTGGTGTAAATCGAATGGTGTTTTCATTAAACATAGTGTGTCAAAACGTAGTGAGAGGAGCTGTAGTCAAAATAGCGAGAGTTAAACTACATCAAGAGTGAAATAGGAGCTGATTCTGGGACCAAATTTTTCACCAAAATATTGAAATTTTTAAAAAAAGTCAAGTTTTTTTAAAGCTGAAAACATAGTCACCAGTTAAAATATATTGATCTAAAATGGCAACCAGGCGACTGTATTTCACGAGCCCTATATTTGTAACATTTACCAAAATTTCAATATGGGTTCTGCTGTAGTTTGTTATAAAGATTATAGAACTATTGAAGAAACTTGGCTACATTCATTGAACATTAAGGAAAATTCCTGCATTGTATTTTATTAAGCATAAAACAGTTAACTAAATTAATATTAAAATTCATTTAACACATAAGCTAAAATAAATTTAATCTATCTTTTGCTTCAGTGGGACATTATTTCTTCTGCACTTCATGAAAAAAAAATGCAGTTTTTTAAAACATGTTATATTTCATGTTTTGTTTTAGTTTTATTTGACCTTCATTCAATTTACATCTTATGTGCACAATTTATTATTAAATCTGTGTTATTTTTCAGTTATTAACGTTTCCCCAAAAAAGTGACTGCACTTCTGATCTGAAAGAATCATGCTTCAGGTTAAAATATTCTCAAGTTGAATGCACTTCTCAGGTAATATGTGTGTTTATACCTATTATTTTTATATTTAAAGTAAGAATTATTAGTGTGAATGATTTCACTACATGGAAAGTTTATTTTATATATAATCTATATAAATGAAGAGAACTGTCTTTGTGTCTGCACTCTCAAGCTCAGACTACTGATTGCAGAGCTACAAAACTTGGCAGAGGGGTAGCTTGGACTCTGCAGATGTGTACCTCATCGAGATTTTTTTCGATTTTCGCATCTGAATTTCTTTTTAATATTATTATTATTTTTTTTTATCCATTTACTTTTCTGTTTATTTTCTTAAATTTATTGTTTCATTTCAGTTATCTGTGTTGCATAGCAATGGGTGTTAAACTGTTTATTATTTATTTATTTTCTTTAAAAGGAAAATCTTTTTTTTTTTTCTCTTTAATTTTTTGCTTCTATTGGAAAAAATGTGAGTAAAGGATTAAGCTTAAGAAAATTTATTTAATTAATTCCTTTGAAATGAAAATCTGTATTTATTGCATTGATCAAATGGTAATATAGTAGAAAGAGAGAAGGCTATAAAATATATGGCAGCAAAGCTAAAATATTTAATAGATGCTGAGATACAGCCATCTTCAAAATCATAGTTCTTGAATAATAGCATCTCCGCCTGTTGTTTGATAAGTATGCAGATTGAAGTGCCTGGGAAAAATGTTGCTGCAGATAATAGGAACCTGAATCCTTCACAGTTGGAATAGGAATGACACAGTTGTACACATCAGTTATCCAAAGCAAGGTTCAGAGTGATTTCAATGAAATTTTTTTTAGTTTTTATTTATAGAGTGATATAAAAAATAATGATTCAAATTACTTGAAAATTCTTTTAAATACAGGGACCAGCGAAGCATTAGCCTGCTTGTGCCTGCATAAAGCCTGCTTGTGTATTAATAACAAAACATTATGGAATAAACCTTAATTTTAATACAAGATTAACTATTTTAATATATTCTGTTTACAATATTACCAGTTATTCTAATGGAAGACAAAAATCCTTATTTACAGTTTTGAAAATAGTTTATTTAACTTTATTAAACACCTTTATAAATGCTGCTGCGATTCTGCTACAATTTTTTTATATGAGAAAAAAATTCTTATATAATTGAAAGGATAAAAAAGGATAAATATTTTAAATAAAAAACCTGCTCAAAATTTATAGATCAGTGTTTCCACTACTGTAGCATATTTTGCGAAATGCTAAAAGACTTATCCAAAGTACGAAAATGAAATAACATGTTTTTACTTTTTTGCTCTAGCATCTTACTAAACACAAATTGAAAAAAAAAAATCTTCGGCGAAAATATTATAACGAATCTTTCCTGAAAAAAGAAATCGCAATGTTGATCAAGAAAAATCTATCGGTTCATGCATATAAGGAAAATCAAACGCTGAACTACGCATAAGAATCACATACAGGAAATCAATTTGTAAATAAACATGAGGCATTTGTAAAATGGTCTAATATGAAAGAAAGAAAAATTATAAATTGTAAACCAAAAAGCTTTGAATAGTAATAAACAAATTTCACTTATATTACTTTCTTCTTTTTATTTTTGTAAGTTATGTTTTTATTTTCAGAT
Organism: Salticus scenicus; assembly: GCA_963930645.1. Lineage (NCBI taxonomy): Eukaryota > Metazoa > Arthropoda > Arachnida > Araneae > Salticidae > Salticus > Salticus scenicus. Next base: position 15,188,258 of record OZ005662.1, on the reverse strand, counting down.
ACAGCATAAGGTATAAGCTTAATGTAGTTTTACATGCTATAGTGATAATTATATCTCCAGAAAAAGAATATAAGTCATATCTAAGATGTTCACATTGCTTTAAAAATGTTTACAGTATAAAGTAATAATCTAAAAATTTTAATATTTTTCATGTCTGCCAATAAATGTGTTAAAATATATGCTTATACAATATTCAAATTGATTTGGTTACAGTGGTAAGTACAATTATTAATTACTTTTTCGTTTTTCATTTCAAATTAAAAAAATTTTTACCTTCTGTATATAACTCTTTAAAGACCTGATTAAAAACTTTTAAGTTTAATTTACAAATGAAAATCAAACATATCGAGGCGTTTAGAATAATGTGTAAACTGATATTCATCTTTTCCTACTGTGTCGGGCATTTTGCTAAAGCTTTTTTTCTGATTTTATTTATTTATTTTTATTTTTATTTTATTTTTTTTTTTGGCTGAAGAAAATTTTTATTCAGCTTAAACCCTATAGGAAATAATATTTATGTTGCCCCAATAGATTATTTTTTTTAAAGTGCTTTATAACACAAAAGCTGTAACAATCTTAAAGAACAGAAATTGTTGTGTAAATGGTATTTGTAAATAACCAAAGCAGCAAGTTGCATAAAATTAATCCTTGGGAAATTCTTAGACTTATTAGCCAATGTTTTTAATGAAAAGTTAATAACTAGTAAGTAAAATTATCTGAGATGTGCACTGGCCTTCTAGCAACTAATCTTAAAATTATGTATACAAACATGATAAGAACTTTTTGCCGCATTGATTAAAAGCTAAACACTAAATAAATCTCAGTTGATTAGCAGCCCTGACTCTGTTTCTCGACTTTCTTGGTGTCTCTTGATTGGCCTTATTACCTCTGAGACTGCAGTTAAAAACTCAAATAAGCAAATATTTTGCCCTAAACTGACTCTCTCTTTAATACCGTACAGACACATGCCAACTACTTGTCATTACATATATTCACAATACTTATTAATAATAAATTAAGGGCCTTTAAAAAAAAATAATAATAAATAAATAAAAAAAGTTTTATACAAAATGCCTTATGTACAAAATTCACAAATGTGATTATTTCCCAAGATCATTAACTGACTTACAGAAGTGGGAGCTTAGGCAATATCCTTAATTGGGTCCCTTTTCAACTATACAGAGCAAAAAGTAAATTTTGGACATATGTAATATTCTTTTAATTTAAAAAAGCAAATGATTTTGGGACCCTCTTATTAATGGGGGCCCATACAATTCCCCCCATTTGCAGGCCTTGTCCAAGATAATATGTTTTTATATTTATTTACAACAAGATTCATTTTTATGATGTTGCCAATGTATGCAAAAAGTGTTTTCCTTTCCACCACTGGAATGGTTTATAAGTACACCACATGTTAATCTAATTCAAAATATGTGGACCTGATTTGTAAAACTTAGATACAATCTGGAAGAATTATTATATTTTTTATTAAATTAAGCTGCCTTTGAAAAAAAGAGTCTGTGAAATTATTCTAAAACAAGCATGGCTTTGCCTTCCTAACCAGGCAGCACTTTTTAAAATAAATAATCTAACTGCTCATTTTGAATTTAAAAAAAAAAGAAAAAAAATCAAACAGGTAAAATAGTATTATTGCATGAAGGTTTAAATGTACCAATTCTATATATATATTTAAAAAAAAAAAAAAAAAAAAAAAAAAAAACTTTTTTTTTTAAAATCAATATAATAATTGTTGCTAACAATGCTAACGTACACATATAACTGAAATGAAAGAACACACTGTTTGAATAAAATTTTAGAAAATGAAATTGATAAAACAAATGATATCATAACTTCTAACTTAAGGTCAAACTGAAAAAAATTTTTCATTACAAAATATGCAAAAAATTGAATGTAAAGTTTTTTTCATACAGTAACCATTGCTGAGAAAGGAACACAACTTCATTTTTAAAGTGATGAATCAATTTTATATCTGCTTTTTATATATTTAAATAAAAAGATAGCACCAAACATTTTGAGTTTAAATAAAGTAGTTTAAAAGTTATAAATAAATTGAATGTTGTCATAACTTCCAATAAGAACCAAAGTTATTCTTTAACCACATTTCTTGCGACCATGGAAGCCTCTGCGCAAGTGCAGATTGAACGAGTTCAGTGTTAAAATAGGGGTGACTGAGAGAAAACAAGCGATAAGGGAACACCGAATAACTGGATGTTTGCCAAATAACTATCTCTCGGCCAATTTTGCATCCCTCCAAACTTTTGGACTCTGCCTCACTGCTAGTTGTAGGAAACATGGTCGCACTATAAGTATTAAACTGCTTTGGTGTGACAGTTTCAAGAATGTGAAAAAAAATGATTTATTTGTTTATAATGTTTTATTTTGAAAAATCAACAATAAAAATGAGAAAAAAAATAATAATAATTTAAAAATTTAAAAAAAAAAAAAAAAAAAAAATCAATTAGGTGCCTGCATGTTCCAACATGCTAACCTTCTGCTAAATTATGTAACTGTGTGATCAGTGGCCTGAGTTCTAGAGGCACAGAGACATCTCTCTTTATTTATTTAGATAACACATTATGAACCATTAACCTTAAGATATAGTTTTTACCAAAGTTTAGTCTTTAGTGCAAATAATTTTTTCAAGTAAAAAATAAATATTCGGTAATTTTCATTTAATGAGGAAAAAATTTAAATGTTGCTTTATTATTGTTGTTTTCAGAATAGATCTAATAAACCTCCAGCAAACAAATTAGACATCCAGTTTGATACAATGGAATGTGATGTTGACATTTCTATTGGAGATCGTATTCGAACTTTACTTGACTTTAGTAGTGTTAATGATAGTGCAGATAATAAATGGGATCATTGGGTAAGTTTTCCATTCCCTTTATTACCATTTATCTAAACTTACTTATTGTTTACTCAAGGCCAATCAAAATATCTATGCATATTAATGAATAGAAAATTAAAATGATAATTGTTCATTTTTATGATTTTCTTTTTTCTTACAGAAGGATTCTGACATTGGAATTGTAACCCAAACATCATCAAAGACCGAAATAACCTTGTCAAGTAATAGTCTTACGATAAACTTGAGGTAATAATTATGATTTTACACATTATCATTTTTAGAAGTATTTTGTCATAAATTACAGGAATATGAGATTTTTCAGCTTTTAGCTGAATTCAGCTTTTTTTTTTTCCAACTTTTTGGTATATATTTGTTACTTCAGCTAATCAAATACAATTTGATTGAGTACTGAAGCATAATCATTTGTTCGAGATTATTTTTAGTTCCCCATCATACTATAGGTATGGGGAACTTAGGTAATCGTGAAAATTTTCGACCTTGGTTTTTTGACTTTTTTACACGTTTTCCAGTGTGAGGAATCCGAAAATGACAAAATTTGTATGGTGTCTGTCTGTAGGGTATCTGTTAGTGTATCAGTCCATTAGTCCGTGTACACGATATCTCATGAACAAATGATCGCAGAGAGATCAAATCAGTTTTAAAATATTACTTTCGACACTGGCAAGAACCTTATTCATTTGCAACATTCGAATTAAAAAACTTCATAAGTTATTAGAAATTTACGATTTTCTTAACATGGGAGAATAGGACAAAAATTCACTTAAACGTGCATTAAATGGAAACTTTTTACTGTAAAAATGTCAGACCAGTTTTAAAATATCAGTTTTGATGCCGGAATGAACATCAGTAACTATAAATATGCTACTTTGAAAATTTTGCAAGTTATTGGAAATTTACGAATTTCTTAACATGGCAGTATAGGGCAAAATTTCACATAAACGTCAATTTTGAGAGATATTTTTATCGTAAAGATGTCAGACTGCTTTTAAAATATTATTTAGGACACTGGCATGAATATTAATGACTATGAATTTTCCAATATCAAAATTTTGTAAGTTATTGGAAATTTACGAATTTCTTAACATGGCAGAATGGAGCAAAATTTCACATAAACGTCAATCTTGAGGGATATTTTCATTGCAAAGATGTCAAACCACTTTCTAAATATTATTTAGGATACTGGCATGAATATCATAGACTATGGTTTTTCAGATTTAAAAAATTTGTAAGTTATTTGGAATTTACGATTTACTTAACATGTCAGAATAAGGCAAGATTGAGCATAAACTTCCATTTTGAGGATCATAAATACATTACACAACTTCAAATTACATTTATGATATTTGTTTGAACATGATTGAATACAAATATTCTAATAGGAAAATTTCGTAAATTATTCGTAATTTACGATTTTATCAACATAGCAAAATTGTAAATTTTTCATATAAATATGAATTTTGAGGATTATTGCATTGGAAATAGTAGCATGAAAACTGAACAAAGGAATTGACCCTGATAAAATAAATTAATAGATTAGAATAAGATAAATATATCAAAGTGAACGGTGGATAGCCTATAAGGCGGGAATTTCATTATGTTACTGTATCAAGCTTTGGTCAAATTCATTTCTTTTAGCATGATTATAATATATCTCGCACTAGAAATTTATGAGAACATAAATTTTTAAGTCCTTTTTCAGTATTCAAAAATACATTTTCAAGTTAGCAAGCAAGTCAAGTGTCAAGTCTCCAGCAAATGTTGCGCTTCTTAACTATTTTTGTTAAGATTTTACACCAGTCATATTTTTTCTTTTTCCCTTACCCTATGCGATTTTTGCTATTCCGTATTATAAGAATATCTTGTTAAAAAATGAAGTTTTTAAAACTTTTTCTTTTAAATTCCCCTCTTTCAGTATCTTAGTGAGTTTCAGTATCTTTTATCTTAATGAGCAATTTTTTTCTTTTATTTCCTTTGTAGTTTCTTTTCTTTTCTTCATTTCTTTAATTTAAATATTTTATTTCAATTAAACTCAGAGCTCTAATTTTCAATCTTAAGAAAAAATATTTATTTATTTATTTATTTGATTGCTCACTAAGATAAAAGATGACATGTTCAAAGAGTGGAATTAAAAAAAATAATAATAATAATTTTTAAATGAGCTATTCTTATAATACAAAACAACAAAATTCCCATAGGATTATATAAAAATGAGAAAAGTGCAAATCTGACAGATGGGGAGCCTTAAACATTTTTCGTGTGGATTTTTATTTTAGATATTTTTAACCTCTTTCTTTTCCCCCAGTCTCCAATTTTATGATTTATTCTCTTTCTATTTGCCATATACATTTTCTTCTTTTATTTCATGCTTCTTTTGCATTGGTAGCAAACTTTCTGCCTAATGCTCTTAATGCCCACAGCATTTTAACATATTTTGTTATGCCAGAATTTTCTGTGTGTCTGCCATATATATTTGTACAATTATTTTTATTTATTATTAACAAAAAAAAAAAAATAATAATAATTGCTAATATGCAAAATGCAACCGCTTTCTTTACATAAATATATAAAAATAGTAAAATGAGAATTTGTACATATTTTACTAGTATATGAAATATAAGTTGATTTTAAATAACATTTCTTTTATATTTTTAAAAATAATTTTTAAATATATGTATTATGGGAAATTGTTATTACATTTATAAATAATATAACATGATTGTCAATAATTATGCATAAAATAATTAATATGTGTATATATATTTTTATCTCAACAAGAACTCACAAAATAGCTTTTCCTTCAATTATCCACCTAATTTAAAGCTAACTCAAAATACTCTGACTAATCAATCTATTAACTTTTTAGATCTCAAAATAATCATTGATGGTAATAAACTTTACACAGATATCTATGACAAACGGCAAGATTTTTGTTTTAATGTAAACTTATTTACACATTTTAATTCATGTCTGCATCTTTCGGTATTTAGAAATATCATCATTAACCATTTATTTCGAATTAATAATTTATGCTCTGCAAAGTTTAAAAACGAGAATATTAATAAACTGATCACAGCCACTGCTAAAATGGGTTTTCCTAAAAACTTTGTATTTTCTATTTTATATCCTTAACCATGTCTCTGTCAGTACAAAAAAAAAAAAAAAAAAAAAAAGCTGTGTACACTCTTGTGTATATCAACAAAAAAAATTATAAAATAATAAAAGACAATAAAAAAGGTGGCGGTTGGGTGGGCAGATGTTTGATTATGGAGGTGGGGTGGTGTTGTAAGGCTGGATGGTTGGGTGGGTTTGTGAAATTAAATTTAAAAAAAAAAAAAAAGTAGAAGGCTTGTTGCATTTGCTTTGTATTACTATGCAAACTTTCATTTTCCATTAAAATTTCAGTTTTTTCCTTTTTGAGTTGTCAACTATATTTAATGTTATAATTATACTGTTAAACCCAATGTGATCAATCGGTGAATTTCATTGTGGCTTCGTGGTTTCATTGTTGTTCATCTGCTTTGAAATTTGCATTTTTAAATCCATATGGTTCCTGTTCTGGTTGTGGCAGGCTGGGGGAGTGTTGCCGGCATAAAACTAGTGTAACCCCACAGGCAAGTCACAAGTCTTGCCGCCTGCCTCCTTCTTCCTACCTTGTGTTTCTTAGTTTGTTTTTTCATTAATTTTGATAAGTTTATGGTTTTAAGTTAAGATTTGTTGTTTTACTTTATTGATTCGTTTGTTTTGCAGGCTGTTAATTAATAGATCTGGTTTCTTTACATTAGTGTACTTCATCCACTGATGATTTTTTTTTTTTTTTTTTAATCTTATTGGTCATTGGTGTTTCAGGGATCTTGTATCTGTTGCTTGGCTTCTACTATGCTTAATAGATCATCTTTATTATATATATATATATATATATACTAGCAGGCTTTGCCCGCTTCGCTGGTCACTATATTTAAAGGAAACTCTTTCCTATATAGTTTTATGAAAAAAAGAGAAAATAATAATACTGAAATCGCTCAAAAGTTCGCTTTGGGTTCCCGCTACCTTCGGCAGCGCCTTGTTCGTCCTCGCATTCTGCGATACCTGTCCCTATTGCCTGCGACAATGACTTACCCGTGGGCTTCCATTTAGGTGCTTATCATATGACAATTTCGATACGGACAGTATCGAAAATTTTGAAGTAGCCCTTTATATTTGAATCCTAGTTATATATGAGCAACATTATACGTGATGTACATAATATTTGCTTTCAAGTTATTCTCTATATTTATTTGATTTAATCGATCAACCATAGAATGACAGCAATTTCAAGCCAAATATAATATTACAATATGCTATGATCGGCTACTTCTATCGCGTGAGACAATTATTATTATTTTGTGGTTATATATACTTCATGCTTAGTTAATAGTAGTTGGTATATAGAAAAATAAATAAATTAATATGTAAACTTGATCATGGTACAGCCTTAATGCCCTTGGAGACTTTTAAATTTTTGTTGCCGTTTTAGACCAAAATATAATTTATGCGATTATTGTTCCTATACGCAAGCGAAGTGTGACGTCACTGACCGTCCGTGGATGCAAGAAAATGATTTCCTATGTTAATCGCCCACTGGATTTTTTGTAAAAAATGATTAAAAATCGAAGAAAATTATTTCCCGATTTTAATCCACATATTTGGATACATATATGTATTATTTATCATGTGCATGTGTTAGATTGAGTTATTTTGCTGTCAAATTGACAAAATTTTAATTTTAAATTTCAAAACTCTGTCGTTCTTGGCGCTTATTGTATTTGGTGATCAAAAACGTAATACGAAAATATACATGCCAGATGTATATTTTCGTAATATGCATTGTACGAAATATTGTTTCATATTATTCATTACTGTCATAAAATAAGTTGTTAAAATAACCATGATTTTTGAAAGGAATTAAATTATGTTCGCCAAATAATTTGGCGATATTTTATTTTTCTACCAAGAATCACCGATATCAAATCTATTCCGCTACAACATATTAGTATCTTATATTAGATACTTTATTTAGACATTTGAAAACAAATTTGACTTCAAATTATGATAGAATATTTATCATGGAACATTTGTTACAAAATTGGAAATAATTGTGTTTATTTCTGTATAAATTCTTTCAAAGAGGCTTAGTAAGTTGATAAAGTGCTAATTTTGTGCATTTCTAGTCGTTTTAGTGTTGAAATAGCCCTATTTACCCTTAAAAACGTATTAAAAAGCCCCAGTAATGCAGGTAATGGATTTGGCGCCAAATTTGGCGACTTTTTCCCACCTTGGCGATTTTTTTGGCGACCTTGGCGAGAAAATCCTTATATGGGATATACCAAATATGGAAGCTGTAAGTTGATTGGTTGACCACTTTCTAGAGTTTTTTCGAAAAATCTGTGTTCCATGGAACAGTATATAAGGAAGCGCTTTCTCGCCAAGGGAGTCAGTTCAGTTTAGTCTGTGATCAGAGTCGGTCAGCTTGCATTGAGCCTCTTCGAAAGAGACTTGCTTTAAGTGTTATTGCTATACAGTTTGTACTGTGGATTTGCTATTGACAGCTGTTGTTTAAGCTGTGTTTACTGGTCGAATTGAAGCTGATACTTGGTTTATAGACCTGTATTTTTCTGGAACTTTCTGTGAATAAATTACTGAATTTTTGTACGTTTGGCCTTTTATTCTCGGACAACTCACGAACCCCCAAGTACGCAACACATTTATAGTATTTCCCCTCAGCTAGATTTGGCGATTTTTCGTTGGCGATTATGGCTGAATCATAAATCTAAAAATCATAAATCATACAGCATAAATGATAAAATCGTAAGCTAAACTCTAAATCATAAATCCAAAATAAATAGCATGTAGGCTGCCATATTATATCGCAAACAATCCAGAACGACATCGTTATCGGTCAAATCGGCGCCAAAGAAAAAACGCCAAATTCAGCTGGGGGGAAATACTATAGTTGTACCTTTATCATTTCCCTTTTAATCAGTATATTAGTTGGATATTGTGTAAATATCATCCTTTGAAATGAAATGTTTGTGTTTTCAATCGAATATGGAAGTTTGGCATTTTTTTTTCTAGAGTTTTGAAATTAAAAATTCAAATTTTGTCAATTTTACAACAAAAATATCTTAATCTAATGCATGGACATGATAACTAATACATATCTATACCTAAATACGGGGATTAAAATCGGGAAATATTTTTCCTCGATTTTTAATAATTTTTTACAAAAAATCCAATGGGCGTTTAACATAGGAAATATTTTTCTTGCATCCACGAATGGCCAGTGACGTTATCACTTCGCTTGCGTATTTCTTTCTATCTTTTCCTTGGCGAAAAATGTCTGATCTACTTCAGCATCAAAATTATAAAAAATTGTCAAGAATTATCAATAAGAAAATACCTTTAATATATTGCTGAATTAGCGTTTATGCCAAGCGTGTTTCATCCGCCATACTAAAAAAAAAAAAAAAAAAAAAAAAAAAAATCTGAAGTTGAGGTATATAAAAAAATGCTGTGAAATAAAATTCAGAAGAAATATGTTAGATTTGTAATATTACTATTTTATTTTAAAATTATAAAGTGTCATTTTCTCATCGACCCATTTAACATTTAGTAATTTCTTATTTTTCGCGTGAAAGCATATTTCATTTTATGCTGAAAACAATAAATAAATACATCTCGTAAACTTTTTTTGGCAACAATTAAAAATTTAAATGGCTTATATTAAGTCAATATAAGTCAATAAGTTTATTATTTTCATATTTTAATTAATTTTAAAGATTTTTTCAATTTTTTTTTTCCTAAACCATCCCTGACCTATAAGGAAAAAAACAAAAAAAGAATGGTCGAAATCGGTCAAGCCGTTTACGATTTTATAAAGCACATACAGACAAACATTCATTTTTATATATATAGATATTGTAAAAATATTACGTTAATATTTTTATAAAAATAAATAATTTCACTTTGATTATTAATAAAATAAATGATGCATAATTAAAATAAATGAAATGTATATGTTTTAGCTTGTAGAAATATTACATAAATATTTTTATAAAATAATAATAATAAATAATTTTGTTTCTGTTGCCATAGTTTTACGTTTCTTTAACTAGTACTGGGCAAAAAATAAAAAATCACACTTTTATCGTTTTTTTTTTTTTTTTTTTTTTTTTTTAAGAAAAGAAAATAATGTATGTACTCAGAAGAAATAAAACATAATTATTTTCTTTGTCAACATGTTTTACTTAATGTAGAAACATATAGCAAAAATAGAGCAGTTTCATATGACGTCAGAGTGACGTAGATGAAGGACAGTCAGTTCCACGTGAAAATAAATAGAAGCCATTTTTAGCACAGTAAGCAAATAGCAGTTAAAAACAGCTCAAAGCACAATGGCAACCAATGCTGGAGGTCACACTTTCCACATTGCCATGCTGTTATCAGCTGTTTGCAACTGCCCTATTCATTTCATCTCTGATCGCAATTGAAAAGTAACACTAATTTACTGAAGGTACAAAAAAAAAAAAATTGTTTATATTCAAATTCTCTTCCTCCAAGACAAAAAAGAACTATATATTTATATACTACATTGCTTTCTGAACAAAAGCAATATAAATTTCTTAAAGTTTCAGATTGAAGAAAAATACTTATGATATACAGGGATCACTCCATTTTTCGCCTTTAAATGTCCAATCTCTCTTAATGTAGGGTCTCTTACGTTATGTTTTCTTATAAGTTCTGTTGACTGCATTTTTTATGTTGTTTGGCTGTATTTTCTCTTATTTGGCAATACCCTCCAATACTAGTATTTTACTATTAATAATAATGGGAGAAGTTATAATAGTCTTATTGAGAGGACTTTTCAAACTAATAATATTTCATTTATTAATCAAATGTTATTTTCAGATTTCCTATTCCTGATCTGCGATCTGTGCATGATAGGGAGCGTGCACCCTGGTGGCAGCAAAATATACATAAAGAAACTCTTATTCTCCAATTTCAAGAAATTACTTTTAAAACAACTCTTGATGATGACGAGTCATTTGAAAAATATGAGATACAATGCCAAGATGTTCATGGTATGTTATTAATAATGCATATTTGCTGTGCAATAGATTTAATTCATACATATTGATGTTGTTAATTTTTAGAAAAGGAATACAGTGTCTTTTAAACAAATTTCAGGAGTTTTGATTGTATATTGAAATTTATACTTGTAACATAGTGATATTTAAATTATAATTTTAAACAATCATTAAGATATAGATTTTTTCAAGATTAAAATTTTTATAAGTTATTTCCTAAATTTATATAAAGTTTTTTTTCTTTGTTTTTAAATCCTAAGGGCCCGCTTCCTTTACCATCACCGGAAGCCCAAGCCAGTGTTATTCTATGAGAAATTTTGTTTATTTATAACTCATTCACTAATATATATTTTTAAATTCTGTTTTCACATTCAGAAAATTCACAACTGTTAAATTGATGTGCATTTTTTTAACAACAGATTTTTTAAATTTTAAATGTTTTATTTTGAAGCTGTAAAATACGATTTTTTAATATGTGAAATATTTCATTTAAAAAAATCTGTTTTTAAAAAAACATCCATCAATTTAACAGTTGCGAATTTCCTGAATGTGAAAATAGAATTTAAAAATTTGGATTAGTTAATGAGTTATAAGTAAACAAAATTTCACATAGAATAACACTGGCTTGGGCTTCCAGGGACTTTAAGTGAAGTGGGCCATTAATGTTAATTTATCAGTGATTTATATTTTTAAAAATCATTATTATTATTATTATTATTATTATTATTATTATTATTTATTTTATTTTTTCAATCCATAATCTGACTTTAATAAATTTCTTATATTAAAATTCTATCAGTGCGTTATCAGCAATTTAGTAAAAATAAAATGTTTTCTAGTTTTTTTTGTTTTTTTTTTGCGTGTGTGTGTGTGCGTGTGGTATTTAAATTATATTATATAATTATTTTTCTAAAAAAGTAACTTATTCTCTGAAAATTAAGTTTCTTTAATAATCCAATATAAGCCAGTTAAAAAATTTTAAATTAATTGCTAAATAATAAAAATATAAAAATCTTTACTTTTAATAATTATTTATTCTCCTGTACTTTATCTATTACCCATGTCTAACAGTGAATTGTTAGAGCATTTTTTATGATTTAATTTTCTTAGATATTTTAATTTCCATTATAAGGCACAATTTATCACAAAAAAAAAAAAAAAAAGTTTTTTTTATCTCTCTTTTACTTTCTTCTATATGTAGCATAAAAAGAAAGCATTGAATTTAGGAAAATTTTCAACTTTTGGTTTTTGATGGATTTACACATTTTGAGATGCCTTGATCTTGATTTGATTGTTTTTTAAAAAATGTGCTTTAAGGAATAAGAGAGAGTGCTTTTATTAACACGCTTTTATTAGCTTCACCTGTATGTATGTATGTTTGTAACTGCTCTGGGAGCAAACAAAAAATTTATATTGTAAACAAATACTTTCCCTACGTGAACGATGTGGCGTTGTGGTAAGGCTCCGCGCTACGAACCAAAAGGTCCAGCGTCCGATCCACGTCAGGGGAGATTTTTTTAAAAATGATTTTTGTTTAATTCTATAGTTATTTTAATTAAAGATTTAAATGTATGTAAATATTATGGTGTGTCAGTCACACGATTTTCTCTTACCCTGAATTTTAATACTAAGATCGATATTTTGTGCTTTTTAGTTCACATTTCTATAAAAGCGTGTTTTTTAATTTTTTAAAACTATAATATTATTATCTACAAAATAAAAATACTAATTAGAATGTTATAGTTCCTTATGTATATATTTGTTATGTTATATATTAAGTATATGTATATAGTATTTATACAATTATTTTTATTTATTTATTATATTAGGTCTTTTCAAAATTGATAATTCAGAAGAACCTATATCATTTCTGCGTGTTTCTGTTGATCCAGATATTGATGAAGTTTCTCGCAACAGTGGTTTTGATTGGCCTAGGTAAGATAAAATCATTGCTATATTTTGGATATATTTCTAAATAAAATAAATATTGCTTATAGTGTATATTAAGAGATATTTTTTTGTAGGAATTTTCTTCATACTTTTATTATTCTAGAATGCCTTTTTATAAAAAATTATTGTATTTGAAAGTTCATAAAATATTTTCATGCATTTTATTTGCTTACATTATTATTGCATTTAAATGCTAAAATGCTAGTTACATCTAACTTATTTATGTAACCTTGCCTTCTTTTTCTTCTTTTACATGAGTTTTAGCTTTTTCACAATAGATTGAAACAACTAATACATATTTTTGATAACTGAAATTTAACTAATTTTTTAAAAATTGGAATTGATACTGTTACAGTATAACTGTGATTTCACATTTTCCAAGATATATAACATAAAAAGTGTCAGTTACTAAGAAAAGTTAGCCCCACTAGTGGCCCAGATGTTCTGCTCTCGAAACTGAAAGGTGATAAGTACCTGGTTCAATCCCAAGTCGTACTGGTCGACCTAGCTTTTTGTAGTTTTCCATGGTTTTCTTCAAAACTAATATGATTATGGGCGAGGACCTTTTTGAATGACCCTCATGGAGGGCATCCCCCCATAGACCCAGGTCCCTAGTGTAAGCAGTTGGCCTTAACCTGAACACCAAAGAAAACTTTATGGTAGGAAATATTTTTTGTTTAACGCTAATGACCAAAAATTAAGTAACATTATAAAAGTAATTTGTTTTTGTTATAAGTTCTTGTATTTCATTTTAAACAATTAATTAATTTTCTAAAGGACAATAAATGACTATCTATGTTTTATTATACAATAATTAAAATGCAGGCATTTTTTTGTACGATGCATTGGACATATAATTATTACAACTTTTTTTTTTTTTTTTTGCCTTATTTTTAATATAGATGGCCTGAGTTTGTTTTTCTACTTTGCACAAATTGTAAAGCAGTAAGATATTAACACATGTGTGTAATTCGCTGTAACCTGCTTTCACGATGTCATTTTTGTTATATAAATCAGCTACCTTTTTCAGTCTTAATGTAATGTTTTATTTATTCTATAATAACACATAGCGAGGAATATTATTACCTGCCTTAGTTTAATCTGTTTCACAATTTATTATTAATATTATTACAGTATATCATTGTGGCTTCGTGGTTTCAATGTTGTTCATCTGCTTAGAAATTTTGCATTTTTAAATCCTTATAATTCCTGTTCTGGTTGTGGCAGGCTGGGGGAGTGTTGCCGGCGTAAAACTAGTGTAACCCCACAGGCAAGTCACAAGTCTTGCCGCCTGCCTCCTTCTTCCTATCTTGTGTTTCTTGGGTTGTTTTTTCATTAATTTTGATAAGTTTATGGTTTAAAGTTAAGATTTGTTGTTTTACTTTATTGATTCGTTTGTTTTGCAGGCTGTTAATTAATAGATCTGCTTTCTTTACATTAGTGTATTTCATCCACTGATGATTTTTTTTTTTTTTTTTTTTTTTTTTTTTTAATCTTATTGGTCATTGGTGTTTCAGTGATCTTGTATCTGTTGCTTGACTTCTACTATGCTTAATAGATCATCTTTATTATATATATATATATATATATTTTTTTTTTTTAAATACTCATTTTATACATAAAGTGTAAAAGGCAGAAATTCAAAATTTAGTTAACATAAGAATGAGGATTGAAATTCATTGCAAATCTGGGGAAAATAAACACACCTTAAAAAAAATAAAATTTCAAGAAATATAAATTGTGGAAACATAAAAACAATTTTCTTCAAAAACATAAAAAAAAAATAATAATAAATTTGTAAACAATCTTAAAGCATTTATGCATGCTTATAAAATTGTCAAATAAAATATGCTTAGATTTTAAACTGATGAAGTTCCAAAAGCAAAATTGCAAATTCTCATGTTTTTTTCTTTTATTTAAGGCTTGTAATTCAAAGAATGACCAAAACTACCTCTCCTGATTTTGAATCAGGATTAGAAGAAACTGATGAATTTGTTTCCTGCAGTCTTAGTTATGCACTCATGTCAAATCTAGTCAGTGAACCTAGTCCTTTTTGTTCAACATCAGTTATTCATGACAACAAGGTTGAAAAAGAAACTAATTCTAACCTGTCTTCAGAACATGATGAGGTAAAATTTCACTACATAATTATTTTTGCATTATATTGTTATTGATGCTAATATTGTTGTATGTTCATAAATAAATTGAGCCTTTTTTTATTTTGGGTGTTTGATCTCTTGCCTTCCATTTTCCAGATTTAACAAAAATTTTTGAGTTTTACATAGGGCTGTGCCGATTAATCGATTAATCAGTTCGGTTAATCGATCAATGCTTAATCCTGATCAATTTTTTTAATCGAGTTAACCGAATCGATTAATTCAATTAAAATTTTCAAACTACGAATTAAAGTAAAAATGCTATTCTGTCTACAAAATATTTTTTCGCATATTTTGCTAACAAGCGTTCTAAGAAACATCCATCGAATAATGAAAAGGCAAAAATAAATAAATAAATAAAAATAAATAAAACCTCTCAAAAGAAGTTGTTGCACTTTTGTTGATAGAAAAAAGGGAGAGGACATTTATTAAACAAAATGCCGTTCCATGTGCATGCTGGAGCAACACCACCTGTCTGTACCCTTCTACAGAAAGTGTTGACTATTCTCAGAAACAAAAAGCTTTCAAAAAATGGAAATGCTAAAAAAAAAGGAATTGAGATTTATACTATCCTTTTTATGGGGGAAATGTCAACAGAGTTTCACAATATCTTCAAAAGTTTATTATCTGTTCAGAATTGCTGATAGTAACTATTGAAGTAGAAACAGAAAATAACATTCAGTGTTCTAGTCTGAAGTGACAAAGAAGAACTGAAATATAAGAATTTGAGATTTTTATGATAATGTTATGGAATTTTGAGAATTCATTTTAAAATAGTGACAAGCGGGATGGATAAGGCCTGCAAATAAAAAACTAAAATATGTGTAAATTCATTTAATGTTTCTTTCAAAATTAATTGAAAAATTAATTTATTAAAAAAAAAATGAATAAGTGAAAATATTTATATTAAATTAACACTTAAAGTCACCAATTATTACTCTGAAAATTGATTTAAATTTCAGCTATGAAACAGATATAATTGATTAGACAAAAATTTTTGAAAAAAAATTTTTTTTTTCTCAGTCAAACTTATGAATAATATATATTACACAATATGAGAGTTTTATTAATCATTGAAATAAAATTATATAAAGCAAAATGAAAACCGATTAAAAATCCGATTAATCGATTAATGAACTATGATTAACCCAGTTAAAACTCTTAATCGATTCCCACCCCTAGTTTTACATTACTTTCAAGACTCAACTTTATCTATTAAAGTTTGAACCCTATTATTATTATTTTTTTTTTTTTTAATTTTTTTTTTTTACTGCAGCTTTGAGAAACATGCAATATAGATTTATTTTTAAACTGTTCACCATATTTCCCTCTAGTGAGAGCTCTAATGACACTGCCTTTCCCCAGTAGCACTAGCACATAACGTTGTTATGACTAATTTTTCACTGTTCAGACTTATTTGCAACGCTATAACAACGTTATGTGCTACTTGGTTGTCAGGGATGAGATTGTGCAGTGTTTTGTAGATTTAGCTTTTCAACCTCTCTCTCTCTCTCTCTCTTTTTTTTTTTTTTTTTTTTTTTTTTGTAGATTTAGCTTTTTAACTCCTCTCTCTATCTGACGTATGTTTTCATTACATCAGTTTATCAAATAAAATTTTTGCTGATTTATTTTACTTTTAGTCAGTAGTTGAATACTAAAGTATAATCCATATTTGCCAACTCTCCCTTATTGCAAGGGAGCCCTTATTTTAGGACTGTCTTTCATTCTCCCTTATTCTCATACATTTCTCCCTTATTCTGACCATTTTACCATTTTAAAGTTATACCTAAAATATATAATACATTCAAAACTTCAATAAATCTTCAATTTTTAAGCAAGATTTTTGCTTTTTCTGGAAAAAATTCTCATGAATATCAATATATAGCACTATTTTTAATTAATAATTACTAAATTTTTACTAAATAATTAAATTTAACTTATGGATATAGATTTTTGATAATTTAAGCCATGTATTAAACTATTGAATAATGTTATATGTTGTAAACTCATCAATATTGTCTAGGCCTGAAAATGATGCTTATAAAATCTCCGTTATTTTCATCCTTCATTGTTGGCAGTTATGATTTTTTTTTTTTTTTTTTTTTTTTTTTTTTTTTTTAACAGAAAGAAAATTAAAAAATATGTTACTCTAATTTGATGATTTTGGCAAGAAAATTCTAATATTTTATCACAGCATATTTCTTGTACACATAATTTCAGCTTTTTTGTCTTTTTGCCAATCTCATCCTTGTTCTGTAATAAAATGAGCAAGCCACATATAATTTTATATAATAGATTGGTTATTATAAACGCTAATGAAATATTCACTTCTAGACTATATTCAAAGCTTTAAAAATGAAAATATCATTCTACAGCTAATTGTAGAAGTATCAGTAATTCAACATAAATTAATAATTCCCATTGTTTTTACTTATTTCACAACGACGACTTCTTCATTAAAAGTATTGAATAAATTCTGTAATATAAAAAACCCGTAACTTTTTTTTTATGTTCTTTAGATTTTGTTTTCTTTTTCCAGATCATAAAACCATCTGATAAAGAAAACATGCAAGTTTTTATGGAACAAACTGTAAAAAAGAGTGAATGTGTGTTTGAATTTTCTCTGCCTACAGTAAATATAATATTCCCCGATAAGGACTTTTTTGAGCTCCTGTATAATAGGTAGCTTTTATTTTTTACTTTTTAAAAATGATTTTATAAATTTAATTTTTGATATAAATATTTTTTTAATTTCAACAAAATTTTTATTATAAGAGAATTTATTTGCATTGCTTGTTTATTTTTTCATTGCATTTTAATGATTATAATGGAAAATCAGTCATGATTCAAAAGGTAAGTCACTATATGTCTGAGGGTATTAATAATTAAATAATATTTTAAATAAATTTTAGCAAAATCAGAAGTCAAGATAATTGAATAATAATAACAAAATAAATAATCAGAAATTATTTGAAATCTAAAATATTTAAAAATGAAAATTTAAATTTAAAGTTTTATGCATTGAAATCCAATGTATAGGGTGAATAAAAGTTAAATTCAGAACTAAAACAGTTTGAAATCTGAAATAATTTGCTAAAATGGGGCCATTTCAGTGTTTAAATGCCAGTTGTAACACCATTTTAGCCAACAGAAATTAGTAAATAAAATTAATCTTCTGATGACATTTTACAGTTTTAAGTGAGTAAAACCCAGGAACACAATAAGAAGCATTTTTGGCATGCCATAGATCTAATAGAAATTGAGTCAGGCCCTTGTGCCCTGTGTATGAACTTGAAACTTTTGGGATAATCCTCTGGCTATACCACAATGTAATAGTACAAATAAAAAATCATCATAAACTCTCAAAGTTTACATTGTTACAGTAGAAAGTCAAAAATCCGCACAGCTCGGGACCAGAGGTTGTGTGGATTTTATGATTTGGCAGATTCCGGGGCCCTTAAAAATGATCACTTTTAATAATAAAAGCAGAATATTATTCAAACTAAACACACACTGACGAATGATGACACAATTTCACTTGAATATTAAATTATTAGGTACATAAAAACAGCACTGAACATTAAAAGAATGTACATAACAAAAATAATGAATAAAAATGAAATTTGTCAAATTTTGATAAAATCTATTCACATGTAGTTTGTTTTCAAAACTGCATTTGTACATACATCATTGAGATTTTGTCCCACCCCACCCCACCCCTCCTGTATATTGTAAGTTGTCATTTATTCTTATTTTGTTACACAAATTTATTGTTTTAAGAATTTAAGTTAGTTCTTTCATGTCGTTATGTCTTCATTAGATAACATTAAAAAAAATTATTTTGTCATTGTATAACTCATTAATGGATTTAATATACTACTTTAATATAAAATTAAAAATACTATCAGTAATTTCATTAACTTAGTTATGATAGTCTTTTATGTTATTTTCTTTTATAATCATAAAATGCAAGTACATAATCTGCTGAGATCATTATTAAAAATTCTGATTTGCAGTTTGTAATTTATTAATAGTGAATTTTATCATTTATATATTTGAGAAGCTGTGCGGATTTCGGACTTTGGCAGATTTTAGGTCGCCGGATTTCTGGCTTTCTACTGTATTTCGAAGCACCTAAGCATTTATTAGTGCATTAAGATATTTATGCAGTCTTTTTTCGTAGGTTGAAAAAATCTGTAACATGAGTATATAAATGATGAAAGCTTTTATTATAAGAATTAAAAAGTAAATCTAAAATTTTGTTTGGATTCTTTTAAATCTGTACAATATTGATGTTACATAAAATAAATGAAAATTTCAGATACACTATAAAGATAAGGCATCACATTTTAGGAATTAAAGTTGCTTGATATATTTAAGTTTTGTTAACAGACAAAGGTTAATGTAATTTGGCTATGACTTTTTCATATTTGGCATTAAAAAAATAAATTCAACAATTTTGTTTTTGTTTTTTTTGTTGTGTAACTGAGTTGCTAAAATTTTCCCAATGAATTAACTACAGTGTAAACTAATTTGTGATGAAACTAGAGAAACCCAGAATGAGGTTAATCACCAAAACTAAATTCAAAAACTGGCACACAATCAATAGAAATATATTAAAACTTCTTCACACACCATAAATTTTAAGTCAGCACAACCGGTTTCGAAAGGACATAGCCTTTCTTCATCAGGTGCAAACACGTGCTTGCTTTTGCCTCCAAGGCAGTAGCATGTGTTTGCACCTGATGAAGAAAGGCTACGTCCTTTCGAAACCGGTTGTACTGACTTAAAATTTATGGTGTGTGAAGAAGTTTTAATATATTTCTATTGATTGTGCACCAGTTTTTGAATTTAGTTTTGGTAAAACTAATTTGTGGGTAGTTTTTTTTCAAGCCACTTTTACAAGCAGAAATGAGCAGTTGAAAGAATTTCCTTGTCCAGTTTCTTTATTTATTCTTGTTTCATAGCTTTTAATTTAATTTGTACTTAATCAGAATTATACATTTCCTTAACACTAATCAAACTGTTGTAATAGAATTAAATTTTCATATATGTTTTTTATATAAATTTTATTTTAGGTTATTCAATGACTTACTTTTATGGGAGAACACCTCTTTAACTTCAAGTAGTGCTTATGAACATAGTAATTTCAAAGTTCATATCCCTGGTTTAGATGCTAATTTTTCTAAAAGGTCGGGTCAAGACCAATATCCTAAATTCAGACCTTTCTTTAATGGTACGTAAATCTGCTTTTTTCTATTATTAATCTTTTCTTCTTCTTTTTTTTAATATAAGAGCCTGTGTACTGTATTGTTTAAATTAATGGTTTAATTTCTCAATTACTCTATGTTTTAGTAATTCTGCATGTTTTGTAAAACAAGGTTCATACTCATCAGGGAAAACCTGGAAAACAGGGAATACTCAGGAATTTGGAATTTGTTAAAAAAAGTCAGTGAAAATAAAAATTTTCACTAAAACTCAGGGAAAATCAGTTATAAAACCTGGAAAAACAAATATTTTCTTTCTCTCAAGTTATGTTTTTCTTGTTTAGTTTCATATCAAAATTCAAATGATTAAGTATTATGAAAATACACACGCAGACAATGATTTCTACCTGAATTTCTAACATGATCGGCAATAATATGACATCATACAGCGGAAGTAGCTGTATTTTGTCCTGTCTAGAGGAGCGTTTATTGTAATATGTGGCTAATATTTTCTTGAAAACTGTCTGGGCACTCAGGGAAAACTCAGGGAATTTTTTTCTCATATTTGAGTATGAACCCTGTAAAATTATTATAAATATTAATAATAAAAGAACCCTTATTGAACTATAATTTCTCAAATACCTATATTTAGGTTCTTTCAAAAGTGCTTTCAGCTGTGTCACAACCTTCTTCATATCTTTTTGCCAAAGTATAGTTGGTTGCCCCTGTGCTTCTCTTTCTTTTCTCCTCAACTGGCAGCACCACATTATGCCTATCATTGAAGGCTCCAAATCACTGCCTGCATTATCACTAGCCAAAATTTTGATTGCATCATATTTAATGGCATAAAAGTAGTTCTTATAATTTGCAAGATTTCAAAGTTATTAAAGTCTATTTTGATATTTTCTTTACATAGAACGTTTAAGTTGGCATATACAAAATCAACTTTCAGAGGGAATGAAGAAAAACTGGATTATATATTGAAATGATCAAGAGAAAAAAATATATATTGAACACTTTTACAATATTGAAAAAATGATGATTAATTATTCGCAGCTTTTATTAAATACTACCTAAACAAAAATATCAAAATAAATGTGTCACAGCTGAAAGTGCTTTCAAAAGAACCTAGACATTTGAAAAATTATAATTGTAAAATTATATTTCATTATTTAACATATTGTGTTACTGTAAAGCTATTAAAAAATGTATTTGGCAATAAATAAATTCTATTGGACCAAAAAACTTTATTTTTCTTTTATGAATATTGAGGTAGTAAAATAAATAAAGAGAATAAATGTTGATTTTCATGGTTTGTAAACTTAAAAAAAAATATATATATATATATATAAAATCTTGTGCGGTGTACTACAGTACAAGATTTTATATTTTATGTAATTTTCCAAAAAATTAAAATTCGAACAATAAAAAATGTGCGTAAAAATATTTTTATAATTAATTCTTATTTGATAAATTTATATTGGTTTATATAAATAGACCAATAAATTGAATTTTTTTTTTTTTTTTTTTGAGAAGTTTTCTTTAATGCATTTTTTAATGTGCAGCAGAATTTTTTGTTTTATTGTTTTGAAACCAATGCATAAATTGTTTCTTTCTGTGTAATTAAAGTTACTAAATTAAGAAGATATACAAATAATAGTTAGGTTTTTCTGCGTATAAAGTTTCTATTCATAACAAACAACATGTCTGTTATCAGTTTCTGGTAAACTGCCAATAAAAGAATTCTAAAGATTTTAAATTAAAAATTTAAAAGAAAAAAATGTAAAATTTTGTACTGGTTTGCTGTTTACATTAAATAAAGCTTAAATAAATTAAGGAAGAGAGAAGAAAAAGGTACTAAAATTAAGTAGCATTAAATAAGTTTATGTATTTAGAAATATTTATTCATAAATTCATCAACCGTGAATATTCATTTTTAAGTAAATCGGAGTGTAAAGGTTGATATTTTTTATTTACCAACTATGTGAAAAATACCAGAGCCGGGAATCGAACCCGGGCACCTCCGCTTAATGCACGGATGCTCTACCACTGAGCTACCCTGGCTGACAACCAGCTATTATGTGAGAAATGCCTAGCTGGTTGTCAGCCAGGGTAGCTCAGTGGTAGAGCATCCATGCGTTAAGCGGAGGTGCCCGGGTTCGATTCCCGGCTCTGGTATTTTTCACATAGTTGGTAAATAAAAAATATCAACCTTTACACTCCGATTTACTTAAAAATAAGTTTATGTAATTAAAAAGATAAAGGCTAAGAAGAAAGTTCATGTGTGCAAAATATTTAAATTTTTCATTTTATGATTTAAACTCAGAACTCTAATTTTTCATCATGAAATAAATATATTTTATTTAAAAAAAAAAGAACTCGTTAAGATGAAATGTGACAAGTTCATAGCAGGGACTTAAGAGAGGAAGAGGCTCGGAATATTCAAGCCCCCTTCCCCCTTATTGGATATTGCAAAATATTCTTTTAATGCTGAATCAAAGAATCATCTTTTTAAAATCAAAATTTAAGTCTGGTAAATATTCATTATTAGTAATTTTTTGTAATTAATATTAATAATTGGTGAATATCAATTAATATATGACTTTTAATTCATTTTCTTGAAAATCTTTTTGAGTATTTTGAAAATAAATTTTTTTGAGCTTCTTCCATGATTTTTGAAATGCTACACCCCTGCTATTGGTTCAGAGTGGAACTAGAAAAACAGAACTAGGAAAACTCCATTTATCAAAAGGATATGTGCAAAATATTAAATAACAGTAATACCATAGTACAGTGGAGCACCATTTATACGTTTTTCAAGGGACCGTTCCTAAAAAACGTATAACTGAAAAAAACGTACAACTGAAAATTCATTTTAACATTAATACACAATAAAGTCTCATATTAATAATAAAAGTCTAATCAATTTTCATGATTTCCTTTACATTTATTCGAATAAGATATATTTTTAATTAAATTTAAAATATTTTTTAAAAGGTAGAATAAAAATTAAATTATAATTAAAAATATAGAAATTCAGAAAAATTTTTCAAGATTTTGATTTTAACTTTTAAAGACAAAGTCTTTCGTTCTCTAAACAAAGATGACATTTTTGCAAACGATTAAAAGGAAGGAAAGAAAAGAAAAAACAAACTTGTTTCTCTAACCATAATGTCAAATAAACACGATAAGAAATAAGAAAATTGTCCAAGTCGTCCAGCGGAAGTGAGTAATAAATCTTCAAGCTTACAAAATGCCTATAAAGTTGTGGGGTTTTTTTCCTTTTATACCCCATCCGTGGAATCAATTAAAAAAGAAAGTGGGAGGTCTTCAAGTGGTCACTGGCTACTTGTATACCTACCATTCAACCCAGTCGCCAACTGCTTATCAAGAAAATTTCTCTACAGCCCCCCCCCCTTCCCCCAGGCTATCGATGCACGTTTCACTTTGTTACCTTAGTTCTAAGAAAAAATAACCGAAAAAGAGAAAAGCATAAAGCATTCATCTTTTTTCTTTTCTTTTTTTAATCCTGGAATGAAACTTAAACTTGGGATTCTACAAGGAGGAAAAAAAAAAAAAAAAACGTATAAGTGGAATTAAGAATTTACTCGTGTCATATAAACGAAATATTTTAACATTAGAATTCAATAGAATGATTTGGGACCAAAGTAAAAAAACGTATAAATGAGGAAAACGTATAAATGAGAAACATATAAAAGATGCTCCACTGTATTATATAATTATATTGGGCAGGAAAATTGGCGAACCTGACTGGTGTATAGTCTTAATTCTTTTGACTCAAGGCAAGTGTTGTGGAATTGTGCATTTCATAGTGTTTGTTTATAAAGTCTTATTTTTCTTCCTTTAATCACTATCCATTTTACTTCTTAAAAAGATGTTGTTACATTTTAATCAATGTTCTTTTGGATACTTTTTGAGGCTTCATCTAAATTTACAAAAATAATTTCTATTGCAATAAATTGTTTTAACTTTGTCAAATTATTTCTTGATTTTTTTTTTATCATTTAATAGATTCTAATTCAGATTCTGATGAAGAAGAAACCATGTATATGTCTGTCCATGAGTATTATCAAAAACAGAAAGAAAAGCATCAAAAACCAAATTCTGCTTCTTTAACCAAGTTTTCTATGACATTTAATATAACAAAAGGTAGTCTGACAGTAAACACTCCTTTATTAGTAAGTATTTGTTGCATCATTATATTAGCCTAATGCGTATAACTATTATTAAATTTTTATATCTTTTTTTTTCCTTATTAATCATTTTTTACAATATTTGTTAAAAACATAATATAAAAATTTTTTAGATTTGTGAAACTTTTTTACCTCTGGTTTTTGGTGTATTTCTATGTTTTCAGATGCCTCGAATGCAATTTTACTATTTTTATGAAATGTTTGTCTATTTGTATGTGTGTTAGCAAAATTTTTTGGGTTTTACATCTCATGAAAAGAAAAAAAAAAAAAAAAAGGAGAAAATTCTGTAAAGTTTTATATTTGGTTGGACCTTGACATAAGTGGCTTTTGGCATATTGTTAGATTTTGGCATTTATCATCCAATAGGTACCACTACTATGCTGCATTTTTTTTTTTTTTTTTTTTTTTTTTTTTTTTATTATTATTTATTTATTTATAGGAAAACTATATGTATATTTCTGTAGTGTATAAATGCAAAGAACTTAATATGTAAGGAGGTCATTATGAAAATCCACGCTGATTCAATTTGGTTTATATTAGCCAACAGGTGGCACTGTTATACTGCAGTTTTTCCCATTTATGAGAAGGCTGTGTTTCTGTTTTGTATTAGTACACAAAATATTATATGCAAGATGGTCATCATGAAAAACTATGTTCATTTAATTTAGATGCATATTGTTGTGCAGTTGCTGTTGCTGTGATGTAATATTTTCCATTTACAGGGAGGTTATATTTCTGCTTCTGTGATATGTAAGATGGATATTATGAAAAATTATACTGATTCTATTTGGGTGTGTATTGGTCAATATGTGGTACTATTATTACTTTTTGAATTTTTCCAAATGGCTGTATCTCAGCATCTCGTTAAAAATTACTCCAAACTGACTAGGTGAAATCTTTATTGTGAGAAGCTATGTTGGTATTTTTTTTTTTTTTTTTTTGCATTTTAACCAGTAGGTGATGTTTTTATGTAAGAAGAAAGTTTTTTGGTGACCACATTATACTAGTATAAATTTTTAAATGCAGGCTGAGTTACTTGAGTAATAATAATTATTCATTTTGCAAAAAAACCAAACCATGAAGTAAAACTATTAATTAAATTAAAACATACAACCTTTATTCTTCATGTTGAGTGCCGGACTTGTTTTGCATGGGGCGCCCCAGCTTTTTCACCGGCAAAATGGTGACGAAACTGACATTCCCTCTTAGCTTCTCCACTTTTAAAGATTCGACGCCACTGATGATCGAGTAGTGCCCCATCGTTGCCATTGCAATTATTAAGATGAGATAAAATTTCTACAGACTCCCTAACCACGGCAGAATTGTGATTTTGATAATTTGCTATTTTTCTTACATGTTCAAATTTAATATAACCACCCTTTAAAACACCCTTTAAGTATAAAAAATGCAATCTTGGCCTATATTAATCAATGCTATTATAATTTGTAAAAATCATAAAAAACCTTAAAAATGAACTAAATAATATAAAAAAGTTTTCCAAAAAAACTGGTTATTCCGGTAAATTAATAGTTAAATTATATATAAAGCGTTTAAGAAGTTTAAATTCAATTAACAATTTTCAAAAACTGTCATGCAATTTCACCACTTCAATTCAATATGATCACGGAGCCTCAAACAAAATAAAAAAATTTGCTGCTAAGCATAATATAAATATCCCCATCAAGCCAAATCCGAACATTTTCCAGCTGATTAGAAGTGATAAAGACCTTATTAACCCATTGGAAACAGCCGGTATATATAAAATTCCTTATAATGACAGCCATGGTAAAGAAATGTGTTATATTGGCAAAACAAAAACAAAAATGAAAACACGCGTAAAAGAACATAGTCATGACATTGTAACTGGAAAAATAACCACAGCATTAATGCAAGTAAATAGAGATGAAAACATAAATATTAAATTTGAACATGTAGGAAAAATAGCAAATTATCAAAACCACAATTATGCTGCGGTTAGGGAGTCTGTAAAAATTTTATCTCATCTTAATAATTGCAATGGCAACAATGGGGCACTACTCGATCGTCAGTGGTGCCGAGTCTTTAAAAGTGGAGAAGCTAAGAGGGAACGTCAGTTTCGTCAGACTTCGAACACCATCTTGCCGGTGGAAAAGCTGGGGCGTCCCATGCGAAACTAGTCCGGCACTCAACATGAAGAATAATGGTTGTATGTTTTAATTTAATTTAATAATTATTCATTTAAAGAAATTTTCTTATATCTGATTTTGGGATCTTGGAATTGCAGACTGATAGTTACTAAAATCTCAAGCTTAGATATCAAAATAAATAATTACAAAATAATCTGCATGATCGTATAAATTGATAATTGAAAAATTGATTAATTCTGTATTTGACTGTAATAAAGGTTATAGGGAAGAAACTTCTTTCCCCAAAGGATAAAGATATGCAGTACAATAGATTGATTCTATTATTTCTTTAGATGTATAATTTTTAATTATATTTTACAACTTATTTTTGTACCAAAAAAAGTGTAAAATTTATTAATTGTGAGAGTTTAAACCATAAAAAGGAATCAGTTAATAAAGGTTTATATATTAAATACAATAAATTATTATCAAGTGTTTTTTAAGTATAATAATAAGAGATGTATTACTGTATGCATTGTTTAAATATGGTTTTAAGATTATCAGGATCATTAGTATATAAAGATAACCAAATAGTGCAAATTCATTTTGAAAGAACTTCAGAGTTTTTTTTTTTTTTTTTTTTAATTTAATTTCAACAAAAAATCTAGTTATATTAGGTGTATTGTTCCAGTGAATATCTAAGTTCTAAAAAATTTAAGAATTTATTTATTTTTCTATTCATAGAACCAGAATCCTATTTCTTTCAGACAGAGAAAAAAGTATCATTACCATTTGCAGTAGACCACCTTGAATTTTTCATGATGGAAATAGTCTGAATTTAAACGTTTACAAATATGTTAAGAAATAAGTCTGAATTAGAAACAGGACTCAAACAGTAAATTAAATTCTGTTTAGGAAAGATTTTTTTTTTTTTTTTCTATAACTTCTCATTTAATATAATATTTCATTTAAATTAATTTTTTTTTTTTATTAAAATCACACAATCAACTGTGGAAGAAAATCATATTTATTGAAATTAAATATGATTTATTATGATTTGTTATGAGTGAGTAATGCTGACAGGGGTGTCGGCCTGGATAGCTCAATTGGTAGAGCCTTGACCTTGTAAGTCAAAGATCCGGGGTTCGACTCCCGGTCCAGGCATAATTTTCACTCAGTCGGAAAAATAAAATTTCAATAAATATGTTTTTTTTTTAAACATGAAGCTGTGTCTCTTTGGCCTTAGCAGCAGTCATTTTATTTTATCAATATGATAAAAGAAAAAGAAAAAAAATCTTATTTTTGACCCCAAATTTCTAACTTTTAATTTTCTACAGTCCTTTTTCTTTTCTGTAGGAGGAAAATTTAGATGTTTTACCTGGCTATTGTGGTAAACTACAACTGAATGTAGAAGAATCTACCCTATTTCTTGCAATTAGTTATAAAGGTGATCCTAATGAATCCTATGTGTGTCTTCTGGCTGATAAAAGTGCTTTGTATCATGAAGGTTTGTAAATTTTATTTATCTATGTATTTATTTATTTTTTTTACATTATCTATCGTAGTTGTATAATCTGCTGATGCCCAAATAATTTTGCTAAATATATTTTGATGAATATTTCAAAGCTTTTTCAAAGGGTTTTTTCTGTGATTTTTCATAAAATAACGTTATTTAAATTGTGCTTATCATTTATTATTATTATAAAATAACACTATTTCTGGACTCATTTTTGTTTTAAGACTAATTTAGAAAAGTTTTAAGACTAAAATTTTTCTAATTTAAGACTACACTCTGCGGCGACAAAAAGATAGGAACAAAGGGCTTTTTAAATTTTTTCATAAAATTAAATTATCTAAATTGTGCTGATCATTTATTATCATAACAAAATATTATCATATCAAAAACATATTAAATATCTGAATCATATTCAAAATATTCATATTCAAAATAATCACATTCAAAATTTAAAATAAACCCCTTTTTTTTATCTTTTTGTCGCGCTGTTTAGTCTCAAATTAGAAAAATTTTAGTCTTAAAATTTTTCTAAATTAGTCTTAAAACAAAAATTAGTCCAGGAATAGTGTTATTTTATAATAATAATAAATGATAAGCACAATTTAGATAACGTTATTTTATGAAAAATCAAAGAAAAAACCCTTTGTTCCTATCTTTTTGTCGCGGGATGTATATTAAATTCAAACAACTCTTATATGTTAAGTACAAAACTTTGAATAAACACCATAAAATGCAATAAACTCGTAACAATTGTTTCGGGTTGATAGAATACACCACCCTTCGTCAGGCAAACAAAGTATGCACGAGTGCTGCAGTCAAAGTAGCAACGCACCAATGCAACCAACCGTGTGTTGCCGCTTTGATTGCAGCACTCGTATCTACTTTCTTCACCTGATGAAGGGTCGTGTTTTCTTTCGACCCGAAACAATTGTTATGAGTTTAATGCATTTTATGGTGTTTATTCAAAGTTTTGTACTTGTTACTTTAAAACGCCAGTACTGTGAGGCTTTCTTATTATAACTCTTATGTATGTTTCATAATTAATACCTGTTGTTGTTTGAGACACTTGGCATTCCAACAAAAACACTTTGAGACAACAGATAAGGCCTTTGAAGTAAAGTATTATAATAGATATTATTCAATTTGACTTTAGTTAGTACACCTTGCACAAAAACCAAATACATGTGGGATGAATAAAAAGTAATAAAACAGCTATCCAAAGTAAAAGAAATTACAAATAGCATGGAAATTAGGTACATGGAAATGTGTGGGATTGTACAATGATGCCACTGATTATCATTTAAAAGAAGAAATGAAATGGGTTAGGAAAAGAGGTTACAAAAGTTATTTATAAATCATTTTATATATTTATTATATCATTAAAAGACATAATATCATAATCTTGTGGGAGATTTTTCGTATTTATTTCTCCCCCACCCCACCCCACCCCATCTTTTTTTTGTGTGTGTGTGTGTGTGTGTGTGTGCGAATTATTTTTATTTGATAAGGATGTTTTAAAAAACGTTGATTATAGGAATGGATGAAAGTCATTTTGTAATTTTTGACTGCATTATTTCAAAGCAGTTTAATCTGAAGTGTACATTATGTAATTAGACTAATTTATATTCTGAGTTTTTTCTTCCAAACATTTTGTAACATGGTGTAAATGATTGAACAGCTTCATTAAAAGCATAGTAAAAGAAACAATACTTTATAAATATACACATCATAAAATATTAGAGCATGTGTTTCAAAAGACTGAATTATTTTTTGCATATAGCAGAAATGAAATTGCAAATAAAATTATAACAGTACTTTAGTTGGAATTATAATTCAGAATTTAATTAAAGAAAAAAAAAGAAAGAATTGAGTAGAGTTTTTGAAATTTATGTTTTTTTTTTTTTTTTTTATATACATTTTCCTGGGGGAAAAAAATTTTATGTTCTTATTTATTTGTTTAAATATATATATATAATAATATTAATAATAATAATTAATGCAAGTATAGGTACTAAAAAGTGCTAAATAGAAGCTTTTTTTTTTTTTTTTTTTTTAACAAAATTATTTCATATATTTTTTGTGTTACTTAGAATTTATATCAGTATATGTATTATAAGGGGGAAAAAAATGTGACACTTTTAAATTCCAGAGTTTGTGGCTATTTGTTAATATACACATTTTCATATTCTATTAGCAAGAAGTAGTACTTATCAGCAGTTTTCAATTCCCGCATTTCCTGTATTTGGACACTGTTCTTAAACAAATAAATAAACAAAAAAGGATGGCAAAAATCTCAGAGTAGTCCATGAATATTGGACTAATCTGGTACAAGTCTTCTCTACTTTTATGTGTCTGTTGTCATTCCTTTGTCATCATCCCCATATCTTAGAGTCAAGATTGTAGCCAAAAAAATTTTGGAGAGGTTTGAGCTTTAGTATATTGATTGTTAAAAATGAAGAATAATTCAAAAAATTTTCTACAAGTAGCAAAATTTCAGGAGGGGTTTAAACTCTCACCCCCTTGTGGTTATGGCCTTGCTCAGAGTTCTTTTCATTGAAAACATTTTTTTGCCAACTATATTTTATTGCTTAGAAAGACAATGCGATTACAACATAATCATCTTTTAAAGGAAAAAGCATTAAAAGAAATATGTTCAAACTAGCTGTTACCTGCGACTTCGTTCACGTGGAAATTTTTATGTGTATGTGTGAGAACTGACGGTTTGATCATAATATGCAATGTAATGAAACCTTATCATTGTGGTGCTGTACAAAACATATGATAAAGTATAAGTCTGATAAAGTATACTCAAAAAAATTTGTAACTCATTGAAAGATCTACAGGAAAAATATACAATTTATTTTTATTCTAATACTGATATGTATACAACATTAAACGACTGAATATGATTTATTATCATAAATTGACTAAAAAACATCATAAAAAGTATAATTGAAATAGGAATTAGTTTTTATTTATTTATTTTTAATGCCAAAATAAATAAATGAAAAGTTATTGCCAACATGGCGATAAAAATTTAAAATTCGTTCATAGGGATCCTGTACTAAAACAGTACTGCATTGTGGAAGTATAAAAACTGGGTTAATATAAGTGGTTAAAATAACCATGATTTTTGAAAGGAATTATGGGTGATTTTTTTTTTTTTTTTTCTGCCAAGGATGACCGATATCAAATTTATTCCGCTGCAACATTTTAGTATCTTATATCAGATACTTTATTTAGACATTTGAAAACAAATTTGAGGAGGGGTTTAAACTCTCACCCCCTTGTGGTTATGGCATTGCTCAGAGTTCTTTTCATTGAAAACATTTTTTTTGCCAACTATATTTTATTGCTTAGAAAGACAATGCTATTACAACATAATCACCTTTTAAAGGAAAAAGCATTAAAAGAAATATGTTTAAATTGTGCATTTTAGAGAAATTAACCCACATATATCCTGGTATTTTAAATGGAAAAATTAATGATGTATGCAGATATGTCATAGTACTTATGGGTTTATTGGCGTTTTCAATTAATGTTGTTCTTTTTATTGGAAAATTGAAATAGTATATTTATAAGCTGATGTACAAAGTTCTATCACGGAAAGAAAAAATTCAAAAAGAGAATTAGTTATATATATAATATTGAAATAGATTATTTATTAGCAATTATTATTATTATTATTATTATTTGTGTGTGTGTGTGTGCTAAGAGTAAATTCTGTGTCATATTTTTTTTTTTTTTTAAACAAATATAGCTATCCCTCAATTATTGTGGTTAATTGACTTTGCAATATTACATCACAAATTAAAGCTGCATTCATTAAAACATGTATTCAATAAGATAATCTGCAATAAATCCACAGTCAGCTTTCTCAAAATCCAATATATATTTATAAATAAACAATATTGTTACAAAAATGTTGACTTTCTTGCATGTAAAAAGTAGTTAATAAATAAATAGGGAGGTTTTAGTTGTTAAATACACTTTATTCAATGAATATTCTTAAAAAAGTCTGATATTTATTATCAGTTCCATGAATGTTTTCAAAATGGCCCAATTAAACTCTTACTCGTAATACGTAAGTCAAGTGAAAAGTTTTAAATACACTGCAGTGCAGGAATATTTAACAGTGAATTCAGGAACAATAATTTACTGCTTTTAGCTCAATCTGTCGCAGATATATTGTTCAGTACAGATGCTTAAACATAACTGAATTCAATTTGGAAGATGCTGTTCTTCTTTTTAGACTTTGTCATGATTTGTCAAGCTTTCAAATTAGTTCTGTACCAGAAACTAGTTGGTCATTCCAGAAAATTCCAGAACTGGCCTCGTATTGAAGATAAAACTTCCAAACTTTGGCAAACCTAAACTGCCTTACTGATAAAGTGTTAGCCCACTGTAGGATGATCAGCAGAGTACCCTTGTTCCCATTGTAACTGTAAATTTACTTTTTCTGCAACAACATGTTTGATGCAAAAAAGAGATTTAATTCTTTATAACAACATAATAATTTAATTTAATAAATTTTTCATGTTATTGTTAGAAATTATACATTAAAGCTAGATTTGAAACCATTTAAATAAAATTAATCTAATTACATGAGTCTTTATTAACTGAAGCGTTAGCATATTTAATAAATGACAAGACAATAAAGAAAAATTAAAAAGTTGATTTTAAGTTTAATTCTATCTATATTGCTACTACAATTTTTCAATTTAACTATACATTAGCTTCTTTATTTTATTTATTTATTTGTTATTATAAAAATTTACAAATTTCATTTTAAAAATCTTATTATGTGTTTAATTTTATAGCGATATACAATTTTAAATTATTGGTGTAAAAAAAAAAAAAAAAGGAAATATTTAATCAAATGTGCACTAATTAAAATCTCCCCATTGATCATGGAAGTGTCTGAAAAAATTTAATGCTGTAATTGAAAACTAGATTAACAGAAGCCACACTAATTGAGGGATACATATGCAGTGTATCAAATATATATTTTGTTTCTTTGTCATTACTTATATGCTTTATAATTACTGAATATACTTTTTGATGTTTATGTATTTATTTTTAAGATAAGGCAGAAATTCAAACTGTACATTCCATAGTAGAACCCTTAAACTTCATCTTGCAGAATAATTTAAAGTGTATCATATATTCATCGGATCCAGGGATGCATTTAAAATCTATGATGAATTTGGAAAATAACTCTAATAAAGAAATGTTAAAATTTTCAATCCATGTTGTCAGAAGCCCAAAACAGCAGATTAAGGTAAATTAAAGAATTCTTTAATTGCTTTGGTCTCCTCTAATTTCTGTATATATATATATATATATATATATAATTCTCTCTGTTCCTTCCTTCTTATTTATTTATTGTTTATTATACATTTTAGTAAATTTATGAATTAAATTTTCTTATTGTCAATTGTATGCAAAGAATTTCTTGTTTATGATTTGTTTTTAGACAATACAAGAATTTGCTTTTTTTTTTTTTTTTGGGGGGGGGAGGTGGGAGGTTGGGGGGGGGGGTTGCTGCAACAATAACTTGCAATTAAAATCCCATTTGAAAGAAATTTTTTATTATCACTGAAAATCAGGGTTAACAGGGTTAGACCCATGGGTTTTTTCTAAAAAACTCGCATTTTGCCTGCTTTTTGAGTTTTTTCAATTTTGTAATATTTTCTTTGATATAAATAAATTAATCAAAATGCTAAGTAATTGAAACTTATTTGTATTTGTTTATTTATTTACATAACAAACAGTTTACATACAAAATGAGATTTATTATGAGTTTCAATCATTTTTACATATATAAAATTTATTATATTCAGATGCTTACTACATGCTTACTATAGCGTTACAACCAAAAACTAGCTAGCATAGGTAATATCTGCTCAATTTTCCATAATATATTTGTTCTCATAAATGTTTGCTGTAGAACATTCGATATTCAAGTTTAGAGCAATGAACTACATTGATGACCATTTTCCAGTTAGAGACAGAAATGCCCCACGAACTAGACTACCCTTCCTTTGCTTTGACACATTTACCTTACACTGATTTGTTGATTAACCTTTTAACTTTTCATTCTGTAACTATTAACTATGTGTCATGAATTAAGGTTAACAAAGATCGCCATACGATTAGCACAATTTGTGATACAATAAATGTATATTGCTATAAACATTGAACGATAATTCTTAAAAATATGTTCAAATTAATTCATTGACCACTTCACTTCAATTCATAATGATGATTAATTCCTGTCATGCGGTTAATATGAAAGTACCATAATTTTGAAAGTTTTAAATAGTGCTTTAGGACTAAAATAAAAAATATCTTTTCAGTATCTCTAAAAATTAAACTTATCCAGAAATATAGAAACGTATAGTCAGAAGAAACGTAAATATATATTTTTTTTAACTTCTTTTAGCTACATCATTTATTGCTTTAAAAGAAAAAAAAAATCTGGTAGGAGGGGAGGGAAATCTTGAAAAACCTGAGAAAAGCCTTTTTTTTTGGGGGGGGGGGGGGGGAGGGGGGGGGACTGTGGTTTTGCCAAACCTGCTTACCTCTCTCCCTTCATTAAATTGTGTTATTATTGATTGATTACGAAAATACAATAGAAGAGAATATTTTATGTTTTATCGTAGAAATAGTTTTTAAAAATACCCAATTTATTCTGTAATAATTTATACTTTTTTTTTTTTTCTTAATCAAAACAACATCCTTAGGAAATAGTCATGTAATATTGTTTTTCAATTTATGTACAGCATAATCATAAAAATAATACTGCATACTCATACATATTTTATTTTATAAAGCACTTATGAAATAAACATGCTAGAATTTATTTAAATTAAATTTTTTAAATGCAGCGGTTTATGATTACTATTGCAGTAAGATTACTTTCTTATTCAATAATAAATAAAAGAACTGATGTACAATAAATGTTTAACCCTTTAAGTGTTAAGCTCATCTTTTTCCGTCATGCATAGTCAAAATAAAATGGTATGGCTAAATTTTGAAATGTATGTTGCTTTTTCGAGAAAATAAGATTAATAAAAAAATGTAGTGTACAGTATTAAATTCTCATATTTATACTGTGCATAATATTAATTTCATGAATCATTAAACAGATATACCAAAAAATGGCTAACGCCGAAAGGGTTAAACTTGAAAACTTCTTCACATGCCAAAAATATAAATGTAAGCACTACCAGTTTCGAAAAGACCCGACATTCTCCTTTAGGTGCAAAAAAAAAAAAAAAAACACGCATTACTACCTTAGAGGCCAAAGCAAGTCTGTCTTGCTTTTTCCTCCAAGGTGTTTTTTGCACCTAAAGAAGAAAGGCCACATAATTTACAAACCAATAGTGTTCACATTTATTTTTATGTTGTGTAAAGAAGTTTTTAAGTTTAAATACTTTCTTATTGCTTCTTTATATAAATAAGAATTTCATGTTGCCATATTAATGTTACCTTTATTAATTCTAGAAATTATCTGTTTTTTTTCTACTTCTTTTTTAGTGCTTTAGTTTTATTTCTTTCACTATGCAACTTTGCATTGTTACAAAATTTGTAGACCTTTAAACTTTGAATGAGTCTGCCAACTTCAGTTTAGCAAATTTTTTGTAAAAAAAAAATTATATATATAGCAAGGTTCCCACGGGTCAGGGAAAACCTGGAAAAGTCAGGGAATTTAAAATTACTAAAAAAAAAGTCAAGGAAATAGCAGGGAAAATTGTAAATATTGCACAAAAACCTGGAAAAATTATGATACAAACTTGGAAAATTCTTTCTGAGCATTCAATTTATATCGTAAGTCACGTTACTATGTTGTCTTTTATGTTGCAAGTTATGTTTTGTTTTATATTGCAAGCTATTTTTTATGTCGCAAACCAAATTTTGTGACTGGAATTTTCTAAAAATAGACCTGGAAAAGTCAGGGAATTTTATTTTTGAAATTGAGTGGAAACCCTGCTATATATAATATATATATAGAGAGAGAATTTTCATTTGAAAACTGATAAATAATAGACACCGTACTTTAAGCTTCTGTTGTGTTATCCAGAGACCTTTTGATGGAGCTTCCCCTCATCTTTGGTGGATTTCTCAAGTGGACCACTTCTTTCAGCAAGTCTCTTCCTTTCTCTTTGTTGTTGTACTAAATGTTGCCATGCTCGGCATAATCCTAGTGTCCATTGCCATTAATTGAATTATAATTCATGAGGATTTCTACAGTTTCATGATTCAGCGCATACGTATTGTTATGGTAATTTGCGATTTTGGTGATCAATCAAAATGTCTTGTTCCAAGTATGTTTTAGCTAATGCAGTAGTGGCCTTCCCAAATTTAATATCAGTTTGGTGCTCTTTTATACGCGTTTTGATTTTTCTCTTTGTCATTCCTATATAACATTTATTATGTTGATTGATTTCTATTGGGATTTTATAAATACCTGAGTTTTCAGTCAGAGGAATTGGATCTTTTTCATTTCTGATTATTTGGTAAATGTTTGGATTGGGTTTAATGGGAATTTTTATATTATATTTTTTACCTGTATTTTTTATTTTAACGGACACTCCACGATCGTAAGTGATGGACGAGGTGTACTTTTGAGGGGGTTTTTGGTAAAGGCTAATTTTATCAATGTTTTTATTCTTTTTCTATAAATAAAAAGAATTATAGATGAAGGGGGGGGGGGGATGAGGGTTAGCTCCCTCAAAAGGTCTCTGGATAACACAACAGAAGCTAAAGTAAGGTGTCTAATTAAATTACTGTTGCTTTTAATTTATATTAATGCCTAGAGCATTAATTAATTCAACATAATACACCTATTGAATTTATCACATAGTTTTGATATCAATCTCTCGTAGGTTGTAAATCTCCCAGAAAGTCAATTCCTTTTCATAACCTTGTCTTTACTAGGAGAAAATATGTTGCAGAGAGCAAATAACTATAACTGTTTTGATGATAATTAAAAATATGAAATTATGAAGAAAGTTTTTTAATTTAATTTAAAATTGAAATACAGCTTAAAAGTTTAAATAGTCTGATTTAGATAAGTAAAAGAGAACAAAATATCTTATTATACTGAATGAATATAGACCTGTATCATTGAATTAAAATTTGATAAAGACAGTTTTATTTTTTCTTATTAAGACATAAGGACTATTCCTTTGGGACAGGAGAAAAAAAGAAAATCACCAATTTGCTGTAGATCTCCTTGTATAAAGCAAAATATCTGGCAATGTACAGTTTAAAAAAAAGTAATCTCATCCAAAATTTAATTTTGTTTAGGACATAATTTTAATTTTGTTCTTTCTTTTTTTATTATTATTATTTTTTAACTTTTAAGTTCATATTTATGCATTACAGTTATAGGACAGCAGTACTAAATAATTTTTCTTGTCTTATGTGTAATGTGAATAAAAAATCATGTACTTAACTACCAAACAAAAGTGTAATAATTCTTAAAGTTCAACTATTTCTTTCCTTTTTTTTTCATTAAAAGATCTGTTAAAAATTGGATTAAAATAGATTTATTTATTAGGATATGAGGATTAAATTTTTTCAGACAGATTTAAAAAAAAGAAAGAAAGAAACATAAATTTTTTATAGATCACCTTGCATATAACAAATTGCCTGACAACATCCAGTTTTTTCTTTAAGTCATCTGATTAAAAGTTTATTTCTGTTTAAGATAAAATTTTGTTCTTTCTTTTCTTTTCATTTCTTTTAATTACTTTTAACTTTTAAGTTATATTGTTTTGAATTTGTAAATAATAGTAGTGTTTTTTTATGTAATTTTATTCAGAGAGGCTTAGTCAGGCTATAAAATGTTAAATTTCTTCATTTTTAGTTTGTTTTGGCATTAAAATAGCATAGTCTCCTTTGAAAACCTGTTAAAAAACTTCATCAACGCATGTAATGGCTTTGGCAACAAATTTGATGACTTCGAGTTTTTTGGTGAGAAAACCCTTATTATTGATAATACGGATATCTAAGCTATAACTTGATTATTTTAGAAGTTACTAGAAAATTATGTGTTTATAGGAGACTATAAAAGGAATCTTGTTCTCACCAAGCAGAGTACTGACTGGTTCTCTGATTACTACTGCTGTGTGTTAATGTTGTAGTACAGTTTAAGTTGGGATTTTTATGTTGTCAGCTGTTATTTAAGTTGGGTTTTTGGTGAAACTGAAGTTGATACTTGGTTTACAGACCTGTAATCTTTTGGAATATTCTGTAAATAAACTTTTAAGCCTCTGCAAAATTCATGTTTCATTTACAGAAATTCACGAACCCCGTGTATGTAGCAATATATATGCATTACAGTTATAGAACAGCATCACATGACTTTTCTTGACTTATATGTAATGTGAAAAAAAAAACATGTATTTAATTACCAAAAAAAAAAAAAAATCATTTTTAGAATACAAATAACTCTTTCTTTCTTTTTCATTGATAGACATTTAAAATTGCTATTGAGATAGCTGGAGCTACTCTTCGCCATTATGTTGTGCCATCTTCTCAAATGTGGATAAATCAGTTGATTCAATTTCTTGGTGTAAATAATTATCCTGTTAAAGGTTATATTCCTCCAGCAGTTGTAACTGAGTTGCACTTGAATTTGAGCAATTGTGCCATTGATTACAGGTAATTGACTTTTATTAAGGTGATATAATTATTGCTTTTAGATGAAATAGACAACTAAAAAAAGTTTTTCTTTTTTTACCTTTGGGAACAAATTAAAAAATATTAAAAGTAAAAGTGAGAGAAAACGTGCAGAAAGAGATTTTATGATTTTAATGTAATTTTTTTTTTTTTTTTTTTTTTTTTAAGCACTTTTTGTATGTTTACTCTAACTGAAAAAATGTTTTTCCTTGTTTTCCCTGTCACTTCAGGTTAAAAAAAGTATTTAACATAAATTACGAGAAATCACACAAAAGAATGTGGCATAATTACCACATGCCTTTGTCTTTATGTAGAAAAATAGACTAAAAAAAAAAAAAAAACTTCTGTCTTGTACAGAATTTTGTATCTATTACTAAAATAATAAAAATAAGCTTTTTTTCTTTTTAACATTAAGTTAATTAAGTTTTATAAGTTGAATTAAAAGTGCTTTTCATCTGAGGATTGCTACTTGGTGATTTCTTTCATGAGTTCCCATTATAAAATTATGTCAAAAGCATTTAGTTAAATTTTGAAGCAGCTATAAAAAAAAAAAAAAATAATAATAATAATAATTAAAATGCTTATAATAACCTTAAATTTTTACATTCTTAACAGGAAATGGATCCCACCAATGCATCACTTTTATAAAAACAAAGTCCCTGAATTGCCATTTTTCTCAGTACATAATTTTCTTCAGTCTACTCTCCCTAACT
This sequence comes from Salticus scenicus, assembly GCA_963930645.1. Taxonomy (NCBI): domain Eukaryota; kingdom Metazoa; phylum Arthropoda; class Arachnida; order Araneae; family Salticidae; genus Salticus; species Salticus scenicus. The sequence goes on along the minus strand of OZ005662.1, from coordinate 15,148,689 downwards.
ATAGACTAGTAGTTTTCTGTTCAGTTAGCATATAGTGGCCAGGCATGTTAGAACTAATAATTTTAATTGAATATTTGAATATAGTTTGGGATTTTAGTTTTTACTGAGCATCAAATTGCAACTATAATATTATACAATACAACTTATCTATATTAAATTGAATATCAAAAGCAGAAAAATAAATTTTACAATATACATAATTTTGTCTCCAAAGAAGAAAACAATCAGTTTTTAGAAAATTTTAAATAAAAAATTAGGTTTTACCATGATGCCAAAACAAAATTCAAAACTGGTGTACAATCAATATTAGATTTTAAAACTTCTTTACCTTGCTTTTGCCTCCAAGGCAGTAGCACATGTTCTTTTGCACCTGATGAAGAAAGGCTACGTCCTTTCGAAACCGGTTGTGTTGGCTTAAAATTTATGGTGTGTAAAGAAGTTTTAAAATCTAATATTTACCTTGATGGTTTTTGTAAAATTTAATGTATGACTTCGAAAATTGTGTCACAAAAGTGTGACTTTTCTTTTTTTTAGTAAAATAATTTATGTATCAAATTTTATTAATTTTTTTTTTTATATTCTGTATTAATTTTCTTAGTTTTAGTAAAATTTCTTTTTTCCTAAATGTAAGTTTAATTAAATTTTGGTTCACTGATTGTTATATTTTGTTTTCTGCAAACAATGGAACTTGATACATTCTTTCAAACTTTTTCTGTTTTCTGCTAGCATCATTCATGTGTGCTGATTTCACCATTGCATTAATCAAAACGAAATAAATGAAAACAAAATGACCCACAATCACAAATGTGTTTGAAAAAAAAAAAGGTTAACACCGGAAGGAATATAAGGCTAAAATTGACTAGAAAAAGTAATCAAAACTTGAAAAAGGTTTGCACTTGGGGCCCTGAAGCTATTGTTGAGGGTTAGCTTCCTTTGTTTTTGTTTTTGCCGGTCATCTTGGAGCAGTATATTTCTTCCTCAGCAGCAGCCGATGGGTAGCCGTTGCACTTGGCAGATTCTAACATCATCTGCTTCATGTGTTGGCTTTGTACTCGCTCTCTCGTTTCGGCCTGTCGAAAAGATGTGCTGATTTTGGATCTCATGACTTGTTTGAGATTTGCCAAGTTCATTAGCATGTTTGGCATGAGCAGAGTTTGAAGTCAGTTTCTGAATGGATTTTGGTTAGTGTAGGTTGGCGTGTCACTTTTTGCCAATCATTTTTGCAGAATCACTTTTGGGGGGGGGGGGGGGGGGGGGGTTCATTTATCCTAATATATATTTTTAAGTTTAACAAAATAAAGTTAGTTATTATTTCAATAATTTGGGTCGACTCAACTGTAAAATAAAATATTGATAAACCCTCAATTTAAGATAGAACCTTTTGACTGATTTTAAATTCTTGAAGACGAGATTCTATGGGCTATTTTGTGAAATCTGTTTATTTTTATCTTATTTAACAGACATATCCATAAAGCCAACAAAAGTTTTTATGAAAAAAAAAAAAATATATATATATATATATATATATATATAGCATATTGACTCAGAGAAGTCCTTTTCAGATTAATCATATTATTATTTATGCATAGGGTTGGATTTTAAAAAGATGTGTTGTAGTTAAAGAAAATAAGAAAAATGCCCACTATACAGGTTACTACATTTGCAGCTTATAACTACAGGCTATTTAGAAAAAGAAGAAGAAGAAAAGAAAAACTATTGTTGATAAATTATGGCAGCTATTTTTAGATAAATAATTGTAATCTTTATCTCCATGTTTCTTTTAGCAATAACGCTGGTTCTACATAAACATCAGAAACCTTATTTCATTAACAGTTTATAATTATTTTTTATGACAAATTGGTATCATATTTTTGAAAAATTATCAATAAACTTATAAAATGAGAATCACTCATGAGCATAACATCTGGGCTCATTGGGGCTCACCATTTTTTTTTTTTTTTTTTTTTTTAAGAAATTAAGCTTTGCTTGAAATTAATGAACAACATGTCCAGTATTTTTCAAGATTATTAAGGCAAATATAAAAGAATTGAAAATGTTTGTATATATTCAGTCAAATAGTATATTTCACATTATTTAGGTGAATTGTGTAACATTCTTTCTTTGAATTATATTAACTGCAGGAAATTCTCATGCCTACTTAAAAAGTAACTTGTAATAATCATAGCGTTAGTAGTAAAGTAGTGAATAATTAGCTAATATAAAAAATAGTTTTTTTTTTTTTTTTTTTTTTTTTGTCAATTTTATTATATTATTTTTTGTACATTTTTAATAGCCCTTCAGTACATTTTTTTTTTTAAGCACTCACGCCTGCTAAGAAATTTAAAGTGACTTCTGCATATGGCTTCCTCTGAAACATTATTTATTAAATTTCAGAGTGATGCTGCTATGTACCAAATAAAGGAGGAGCAAAAGTAAAAAAAAAATTAAAGCAGGGAGAAAATATTAATATATATATATATATATATAATAAAGATGAGCTATTAAGCATAGTAGAAGCCAAGCAACAGATACAAGATCACTGAAACACCAATGACCAATAGGATTAAAAAAAAAAAAATCATCAGTGGATGAAATACACTAATGTAAAGAAACCAGATCTATTAATTATCAGCCTGCAAAACAAATGAATCAATAAAGTAAAACAACAAATCTTAACTTAAAACCATAAACTTATCAAAATTAATGAAAAAACAACCCAAGAAACACAAGATAGGAAGAAGGAGGCAGGCGGCAAGACTTGTGACTTGCCTGTGGGGTTACACTAGTTTTACGCCGGCAACACTCCCCCAGCCTGCCACAACCAGAACAGGAACCATATGGATTTAAAAATGCAAAATTTCAAAGCAGATGAACAACAATGAAACCACGAAGCTACAATGAAATTCACCGATTGATTACATTGTGTTTAACAGTATAATTAGAACATTAAATATAGTTGACAACTCAAAAAGGAAAAATCTGAAATTTTATTGGAAAAAGAAAGTTTGCATAGTAGTACAAAGCAAATGCAACAAGCCTTCTACTTTTTTTTTTTTTTTAAATTAATTTCACAAACCCACCCAACCATCCAGCCTTACAACGCCACCCCACCTCCGTAATCAAACATCTGCCCACCCAACCGTCACCTTTTTTATTTTATTTTATTATTTTATAATTTTTTTGTTGATATACACAAGAGTGTGCACAGCTTTTTTTTTTTTTTTTTTTTTTTTTTTGTACTGACAGAGACATGGTTAAGGATATAAAATAGAAAATACAAAGTTTTTAGGAAAACCCATTTTAGCAGTGGCTGTGATCAGTTTATTAATATTCTTGTTTTTAAACTTTGCAGAGCATAAATTATTAATTCGAAATAAATGGTTAATGATGATGTTTCTAAATACCGAAAGATGCAGACATGAATTAAAATGTGTAAATAAGTTTACATTAAAACAAAAATCTTGCCGTTTGTCATAGATATCTGTGTAAAGTTTATTACCATCGATGATTATTTTGAGATCTAAAAAGTTAATTGATTGATTAGTCAGAGTATTTTGAGTTAGCTTTAAATTAGGTGGATAATTGAAGGAAAAGCCATTTTGTGAGTTCTTGTTGAGATAAAATACAATAATATCATCGATGTAACGATAAAATCGAACATCATCATTGCAAATTTGCTTTTCATAATAATAAAGATAGAGATCTGCCAAAATACTGGAGCTACAACCTCCTTGTGGGATGCCTAATTGTTGCAAATAGATATCGTTGTTGTGGAAGATATAATTATTATGGATAACAAAGTTAAGAAGTGTTTTAAATTTTTCTGCTTTAAAATTGTTAGGAAGATTAATTTGAGCTTTATATTCTTGAAAAAGACTGTAAATGATATTACTAAGATCTGATAACTCAATATTATTGAAAAGATCTTGAAAGTCAAAAGTCATAATATTGTCTATTGAATCGAGCGATTTGATGTATTGAATTAATTGAAAGGTATTTTTAAGACAGTGTAAATTATCAACTTTGCAAGTACATTTGTAAATTTGTTTTAGAATATCCAGTAGAGCTTTATTAGCATTGTTGTTATAAGTGTTACACCCAACAGTGACAGTGCGAAATTTAATTGGAGATTTGTGAAACTTAGGTATGATAACTATATAAGGATAATTAAAGGGAAGTTGACTTAGTTAAACTTCCCTGAAGTTTTATTAGTTAAACTGAAGATGTTACTATTATTGATTGAAGAGTTTAAAATAGAGAGATTGTAGGATTTACAAATAATGGCATAATTATTAGGTGATTTGTCAACATAAGTGATCACAAAGTCATCCTGTAGTGATTTGATTGAGTTAAGAAGTACAGATTTTTTAAATAACACCAGATTTGAAGAATTGATAAATAATGCATTTTTGATTTTTTGTAACACTAAAACTTTCCATTGAGTGAAGTAGGCAATAGGTTTATTATGAGTAATAGATATTTTATAAATAAATAAATCTAGGTCATAAGAAAACTGTTGAAAGATTTGTGGAATGCTAGTTTTAACTGGAAGTCTAAATTTGGTGCCAAATTTCATGAATTTTTTTAATTGATAATTATCAATAATATTGAAATTACCCGTGATAATGTGTCCATGGTCTCTGTCAATAAATTTTGAGAAAGAAGGATCATTGCATTTACATGTTACAGTGTTAGTAAAAGAGGTAGACTTAGATACAGAATTATAATTGAATATCTTTCTGCCAAGAGGAAGAGGATATTTGAAGGTACGAGATAGATTTAAATCTTTAATCGGAAACAAACATTCTTTGTCATTAATGATAGACGTAATGTTAATACTGTTCAATATTTGATTTGTAAAATTCACAATTAATTGAGTATTTGTTTAAAATTTGTTGGGCTTTTTATTAATTTTTAAATTAAATTGTTTGATTTTGTACATTATAATATCATAAAAAATGTCTAAAAAATGTTTATTATAGGATTGACTTTGAAAGACATTCAGAAAGTTTACTAAGTATTTCTTTTTAATTGCAAAAATAAATTTTCGAATAATGAACCAGTTATAGTTAGATAAGTAATTAGTCTGTAGATCTGAAATGAGTTTAATAATGGCACTTTTAGAAAAGATTAAATCTGTTTTTTTACTACCTCGTTTAGTTCTAGAAGTTTTATTGTTAATTTTGTGATTGAGTTGTGCATAAATAGTCGAATAATCATGTAGAGGGTTGATGTTAGAATATGCTTTAATAGTTTTACTAAAGTATTCGGAATTTAGGCCATATGGATAAATTGTATTATAATATTGCATAAACTGTGATTCAAGAAATAGACGCTCACTTTTATTTTTCTGAATTTTTACAATCTCTATGGTACATGAATTAAAATTATGTGATTTAAAGTGTTGTAATTCTATAGTTGATTTAGAAGGTGCAGCTGAAAGGTTTTTAGAATCTGATCGATGTTGATTAATGCGTAGATGTAGAGGAGTTGAAGTTTCACCAATATAACTAAGTTTACAATGACCACAACTGATTTTTGTATGCCTGACAAAATGGAACCAAAGAGTGATTATTATTCAATTGTGTGTGTGAGGCCATAGGGCAAGTTTTACATCTATTTGAACCGCATGTTCTAAATTGAAGTAAAGGAGGAGGAGATGATAGGTAACTGGATGTCGATCCAAGGATATCCCTATAAATATCCTTGTACCGGGCACAATACTGCTGTGAAGCTAAGTATTTTTTGCCAGGATCTAAAAATTTACTAAACAGAGTCATAGAGAAAAAATGTTTTTGTATATTAAAAATCACAAGGCAAGTAAATATTTACATTAGTTTTATCGAAAGTGGGCTATACCAAATTCAATTACTTAATTAAATTGATTCTTGATTAATAAGTATCTGGATTAATGAAAAGTGAAGAGAGAACTAAAAATAATAATAATAATAATAATAATAATAATAATTAAATAATATGTACATATTTACACTAATCCTCCTTTGACCAAATCTATTGATTTGGTTCCAATTACAAATTAAATTCCGCCCATTTTTTTAAAGTAAAGTAAGAAAAACTAACCATCACAATTCACAAAATGTCAGGCACAAAATGCTAAATAATAATTAGAATTAAATATTCGACTACACATACACAACATATTTTTTATCATGATTTACGTTGGATCAGTGAATGATATTCTAAAGATATTTATCTAATTAAAGAATAAATTATTAAAGTAAGTTGCCAACTATACAGTTAGTTAAAAATGATCCAGGGCCAGTGACAAAATACTGTCGCAAAACTTCACAACACTACAAGAATCATAATATAATATAAATTTTAAATCAGTAAATAACATATTGAAAAAATTAGAGAAATTACAGAAATAATACAAATTGTAAGAGCGCAAATGCAGCTTTATACAAAGTGTATAATACAAAAAATAGTGTTAATGCCAATTTAAGACAAATCTAAATATATGAAATTCATATATTAGATAATTTAAATGACATATATACATTTTATTTTATTTTTTCAAAAAAAAAAAAAGAATGTCTCTCTTTCATTTCACAATTACATTGTCTTTTTCACTAATGCATACAGAAATTCAGAAACAAGTCACAGTTAAAACAAAGTATTTAATAAAACTGTTTTTCTTTTTTTTTTTTTAAATATCCAGACAGTTTTTTTCAGCTTCTTTTACTGATATTATTAAATTTAAATTTAAATGATACTATCTCGAAATAAATTTTACTTTTCATAAAATGCATAATATTAAAAAAATAATAAAAATAAATAATGAAATGAAAAACGTTGGAAGAGTGATTAAAACGGCTGAATTTCACGTCTTTAAGATAATACTGCACGTAAAAAAAGATTGCGCACAATTTAGAAATCATGAGATTTTTAAATTCGATAACTGAAACTGTAAAAATAATACACATGAAAAAGAAAAAAAAAATCTGGTGTGAAACAACCACACGACTTCCATTACCCGCTATTACATGTATTATATGCATTTTTGAGAGATAATGTGATCAGAAAACATAAAAGTGACCAAAAAAGAAAATCGTTAGAACCGTTTTTGAGATACCAACTTTCACAAAAAATCAATTATTGACCGGAAAACAATAATTAACAAAAGCATATTTAAAAGTGAGTTAAAATGGCGAGTTTGAAAAAAATCCATACAACCGTTTTTAAAAGAACGCCTTTGCGAGGCCTGAAATTGAGCTATTTATACAGGATGCCTATCAATTTTCATGAACTAACCAACTATATCATTCGAAAGGATATCTGATAGAGTGTTTATATAGCAAATTTGAAGAAAATTGTTAGAGCAGTTTTTGAGATACGGACTTACGGTCCCACTTCCGGTTTCCGATGTCCCATTTCCGGTTAAACTCAATTATTGACAGGAAAACAATAATTACATACAAAAGCATATTTAAAATTGAGTTAAAATGGCGAGTTTGAAAAAAATCCGTACAACCGTTTTTAAAGGAATGCCCTTGGGAGGCCTGAAATTGAGCTATTTATATAGGACGCCTATCAATTTTCTTGAACTAACTAACTATATCATTCGAAAGGACATCTAATAGAGTGTTTATATAGCAAGTTTGAAGAAAATCGTTAGAGCCGTTTTTGAGATACGGACTTACGGTCCAACTTCCGGTTTCCGATGTCCCACTTCCGTTTTTTCAATTTTCACCAAAATTTGGAAATTTCATCTGTACGCCAGACGTATTTGAATTCTAAAGTTTCGTAGCTCTATCTTTATTAGTTTCTGAGCTATAATAGCCAGAAGATTCTCCACATACGTACACACACACATACATACCCACTGACCAATTGTCAAAAACCACTTTTTTGGACTCAGGGGACCTTAAATCGTGTAAATCAGGTGAAAACCCGATATCGAATTTTCAGACCGAATGCAATACTTCCATTACCTACGGTAGTAGGGTAATGGAAGTAAAAAGTAATAAAGAATAGCCAGAATCTTCTTTTAGACTTTATAATTTTATTTCAGCTAACAAATGCTTCTAAGCCTTTAAAACGTCTTTTGTTTTAAGCAAAATACTCATACTTTTTTCTGTTTCTGTACTGGAATTCATTTAAAAGTATTACACATAGGAAAGTATTAAAAAGGTGCAATAAAAAGATGCTTAAACTGAATTACAATCTTAATACAAATGAATAATATTAACTTAGTTTAACTATATCTTACTGAAATTCCATAAAAAGTTACATTTGAAAAAAACTGACATAATTTTAGTTAAAAATTCAGCTGTTTTCGTTATCATCTCTTCCGGGTGGTGGTGGGACCCCCTCCAAAGACAAGTCACTGCAATCCTTCCAATTTTGATTTTAATATCGATATGTGATTTTAAAACAATTAATAAAAAAAATTCGTAATTCTGTCAAAGACAGAATTTAGTTTAGTACGTAGGATTTTTAATTTCAATCTGTAAAATTTTCATTTTTTATTTCATTTTTTGACTGTAAAAAGGCCACGTACTTTTTAAAATGACTTAAATGAATTAAAATGATGTGTTTCCACCTAAATTTCATACTTTAGTTAATTTTTAAAAATCTAATGGTCATTTCGAAAAACTGTCTATACCCCAGGATTCAGAAAAATCGCCTTTTTTATTGGACACAGAATTTGTAACGATGGGACTGATTTTTCTAATTTATTTTGACGTTACACAAAACTGGTCTACAAAAACTTCAGATTGAAACTAACAGTCCTTCATTCTTAAAAAAAAAAACCTTTCTAAGCACTAACTTTTATTTACTTGTTTATGATGTTAGTAGTATTATCCAGAGTTACAAAATAAACTTTCTCTCACACGCCACAATATTTTCCGGCATCGGAATTGGAGCATTCAGAGGAAGAATCACGTGTCATTTATTGAAAAATTTTTCTTCTTCTTACTTATTTATGAACACTAATTCTATTAAACTGTGATAGGCATTTAGTTATTTTTATTTTTATTTATTTATTTATTTATTTTAATGTGTCTAAACAAAATATTTTAAGATCAAACATATTCTCAGTGTGAGCTTAGGGAAAATAATAATAATAATTATAATTATAATAAATGAAACAATATTAAATATTATTAAGCTACCAAAGCCTATAAGAATTAAAATTATAGCCATGTTTATAGAACAGCTGAAAAATGTGAATTTTTTCAGCAATTAAAATTATAAACATCTCCTACTTTCTTATCTCAATGTATTTAAAATAATCTGGTGTTCCACTCACACTACTTTCTCTTACCCTGAAATTTAATACTCTAAATACAGGTTGGAGATTAAGAGGTGAGATAACGAGTACTGTTATGTAAACCTATGTTAAACAATTCAAATTAGGCTTAGGAAGAGTTTTTTTTAATCATAATTAGTTCTGAAATTCTATGGGCTATTTTGGTGAAATCTTTTTATTTTTATCTAATTTAACAGACACTTCCATAAAGCCAACAAAAGTTTTTACGAAAAAAAAAAAAAATAAATATATATATATATATATACATAGCATATTGACTCAGCGAAGTCCTTTTCAAATTAATCATATTATTATTTATGTATAGGGTTGAATTTTAAAAAGATGTGTTGTAGTTAAAGAAAATAAGAAAAATGCCCACTATACAGGTTACTACATTTGCAGCTTATAACTACAGGCTATTTAAAAAAAAGAAGAAGAAGAAAAGAAAAGCTATTGTTGATAAATTATGGCAGCTATTTTTAGATAAATAATTGTAATCTTTATCTCCATGTTTTTTTTACAATAAGTCTGGTTCTACATAAACACCAGAAACCTTATTTCATTAACCTTTTGCATGCCACATTCAGATCCGAGTGTAATTTAAATTAGTTTTTTACATATTTTGCCTTCTAATGCTTTAGTTTAAAGAACTCTGTCATTAAAATGTGTATTTTTTTTTTTTTTCGTATAATTTAAGATGATTATATTTAATATTATTATATTTAATATTATTAATTTAATGTTATTATATTATATTATATTTTTATAATGTAAGCTGTTTTAAACATGCCAGCCTGTTTTTAGAAGCATTTGCTTATTTTTATAAATTATGTGAATTTTTGTGGGGTAAAAGGGAAAATGGTAAATAGGTCATTTTTATAATTTTCTGTGCATTTCCCCTTTTATGATTGAACTGTAATTTATATTTCAAAAAATCAAATCATCTTTCTATTATATCTGATAATTTTTTCAAGTCAGTATACATGATATTTAATTTTTAAATGAATTTTTAATTCCATGTTCCATTTATGGAACATTGGCGTGTAAAAGGTTAACAGTTTATAATTATTTTTATGACAAATTGGTATCAGATTTTTGAAAAATTATCAATAAACTCATAAAATGAGAATCACTCATGAGCATAACACATCTGGGCTCATTGGGGCTTACCTTTTTTTTTTTTTTTTTTTTACATTAAGTAGTCAAATTGTATAACATTCTTTGTTTGAATTATATTAACTGCATGAAATTCTCATGCCTACTTAAAAAGTAACTTAGCTGTAGTACTAGTAGGTAGTAAGTAGTAATAGTAATAATTATAGCATTAGTAGTAAAGTAATAAATAATTAGCTAATATAAAAAATAGGTTTTTTTTTTTTTTTTTTTTTTTTTTTTTTCAATTTTACTATGAGATTATTTTTTTGTACATTTTTAATAGCCCTTCAATACATTTTTTTTTTTTTTTTTTTTTTTTTTTTTTAATCACTAAACTAATTTTAAAAACACCTGCTTTAATTTTTTATTTTTGTGAAATTTTTGGTTTTAAACATCTATATATTAACCTGATTAAATTCAAAGAATAATTATTTTAATTAATAAATAACTCTGTAACTAAACATTATAGATTGCAAAAACTTGCAAAACTTGTTACAAGCACTTCAGGTCAAAATAATAGCATGTCACTTCATCAGGTGAAAAAACAAGGCATAAGTGCATCCTCAAAGAAGCAAGTTGCACTCACGCCTGCTAAGAAATTTAAAGTGACTTCTGCATATGGCTTCCTCTGAAACATTATTTATTAAATTTCAGAGTGATGCTGCTATGTACCAAATAAAGGAGGAGCAAAAGTTTAAAAATCAATTAAAGCAGGGACAAAAATAAAATAAAATAAAATAAAATAAATAAATATTTGTTTTTAATGCAAAACCAATGAACATTAAAAATTAAATAGTTTTATTTCAATATTTTGAATTATTATTATTATTATTATTATTATTATTTTAATAGGCCTTTCAAGTTACCCTATAGAACAGCTTTGACTGTAGAAAACTTCAACATGTCTTGCAATGTAACTGCAACTACTCCATCCTTTAATTTCAGGTAATAATTTATTCAAATTAGCTCTTAAGTGCATGCTTTTTTAAAAAATCAATTTAAAAATGTTTTTTGGCTTTTATTTCTTAAATAAATCATGGGAAAAATATTTTTAAAAATCATATATTATTTTAAGTATCATTTACGGATAAAAAAAAATTTGTTGACAATCGACAACATCAATCTTTAATTGAAGTAATAATTTTCCTTGATAAAATTCTAAATATGGACTATATACTTTACCATGTAATACTTTTTAGCACTAGTGTTGCCTGTACTCTACATGATGAAAATTGATTTAATAATACTATTAGTATATTTATTGTATATTATGTTTATATTATGTGTATGTATGTGTATATTATGTGTATGTATGGTTATGTGTATTGTATTGGCAGCATTAGGCACTGTAATTTAGAAGACAAAATTGGATATGTTGCCAAAAGGTAAAACACAGCATTTAAGAATTAAGTTATTTACATTTCTGTGACTATAAAATGATAGAATATTACCACACCACTAAATAATTAGCTTTAGTATGTGAAATAGGAAATATAGGGTAGGAATATGAATGAAATACATAATACATGATTATAGGGCATTCTGAAACAAGGATATGATATATTCAAACTGCTAACAAATGATAAATGAGCAATGAAGTGTAAACATTCACTTATAAAATTGAATCAAACGATAGCTGTAAACTCTTTTATATAAGGATTTTTTTTTCCTTATCCTTTACAAGTTTATTATTATTATTCTGCAGCATATACTGCATTACAATACTCCAGAATCTGCACTTATAAATAAAAAAACAGAGCTAATTTTATCTTTAGTAGCATAAAATCCATACAAATTTGCTACCTTTCTTAAGCTTTACAATTTTATTTTTAAACAACCTATCTTTCCTTTAGTTTCTAGCAAAAATGCTTTGTGGTTCTAAGAAATGAAATGTTTTATAAAACTTTTTTAAAAGATTTCTCAAATTACTCTAACTGATTAAAAATAATAGATCATTTTTATTTTAAAAATGTTAAAATAAAAGAAATAAAAGTTTGAGAGCAATTATCCATTGCCAGATTTTTCAAATGGGAAAGCTTTATGATTCTTTTTTAGTGTAATGTTATTATTACAGAAGTCCATCAATGAAAAAATTCAAATAGGCAGTTTTTTACTTGATTGTTCTGAAACCTATTATTTCTTTATTTGTAAAAATTTTGTTTTAATATGACAGGTCATATTTTTTCTTTCAGGAATTTTTGTCATTGTACCTGTGTGAATTATTAGATTTTATCGAAAATTGGTACACTTATTAATCAGGACAAAATCTAGCTAGCACTGTATTTTTTAGTTTAATCAGATAATTGATTCAGAAAATATTAACAAGGAGACGGCAAGGGTGTGGGGTCCTCAAATCGAACGGAGGTTCCGCGTGTAGTTAGCACTCAGTGAGTGTATTCATATACTCAAACCCTAGAGTGCACTACTTAGCCATCGCCAAGAAAAAAATTCCTGAAGTTTGAAAAAAAAAAAAAAAATTTTATTTGTATTAAAATTTAATAAATCGTTATAAATAATTTCTTTTCAACTTTTATACATTGTTAAATCACGAATTTAATGATTTCTAACTTTTTGACATTAAACATATGGAAATTTATTATTCGCATGTGGTTGGAATTAAATAAAATTTAATATATCAAAAATAATATGAAGAATTTACGTGCTCCTGTAAAAAAGCTGCATTTATTTGTTGTGCAAGTTGTCGACAAAATTTGTGTTTTTCTTGTTTTTATGATAAATATCATCCAGGTTTGTGTATTCGTAAAGATGAATGGTTGAAAGAATTGCTAATGCTATAAACGTATAATCATAAATATTTATTGTATTTAATAATATGTTATTTTATAAAAAATAAATGGTAATGTTTAAAAGAACTGTGGCTTTTGTATTTATTCTATCTACAGTTCTAAGTTCTAATCGTTAAAAAGTTAGAAATCATTAAATTCGCGATTTAACAATGTATAAAAGTTGAAAAGAAATTGTTTATAACGATTCATTAAATTTTAATACAAATTAAATATTTTTTTTTTTCAAACTTCAGGAATTTTTTTCTCAGCGATGGCTAAGTAGTGCACTCCAGGGTTTGAGTATATGAATACACTCACTGAGTGCTAATTACACGTGGAACCTCCGTTCGATTTGAGGACCCCCACACCCTTGCCGTCTCCTTGTAAGTAAAAACCCAATTTTAACTTTAAAATTATTTGAAAGAAAAAAAAAACATATTGATGCCAAAAATGAATAATTAACTGAATATATTTCTTTTTATGTTAAAGGGGAAAAAAAAAAAAGTATGTGCAAAACTTTTTATTTTTAAAATAATTAATGTAAAATTGAGAAAAATTGTGCTAAAGAAATGGAACAGCTTTAGTATAGAGAATCTCTTTTCGAAATTTGAAATTTGGTACCAAATTTACTCAGATGTTTTCCACCAACGCTTATGCAGTTGCGATAGCCATTTTGATTCATTGCCAAAATGACAAAATAAAATAAAAATAAAAGCTGCTAAGGGACTCCTAGGATAAAGCTGTAAAAAAGAAATTTTAAGAAACGAATATAGTAACCGATGATATGTGATAATTCACAGTTACTGCATGCCTTTATATGGTAAAATATATAAAATAAGTCCTGTCATACTAAATTAAATTCTGTTTCCAAAGAGTATAAGCAGAATTATATATATATATATTAACTTCACATCTCAGTGGTGTGAAAAAAAGGTTCTGTTTTCAGACTTTCAATTGGTTGTTTTCTCTAAGTCAAAACTTGCATTCAGTTTTAAACTCACTTCCGCCAATTTTACTAAAAATTTGTGCATAATTCCATAGTCAATGATAATATACGCAAGCAATTTCAGGAATTTATCTCATCAGGAACAAAAATTTTTCTCTTTTTGTTAAATCTTGTGATTTATTTTTAGTGTCTTCTGCCCAAACCATTTTGATAAATTTTTGCATACAGATTAATGATTGATAGATTTTTTTTAAAAAAGTGATATTTCCAATTCTGATTCACAGCATTTCATTTAATATCTCAATTTTCAGGATTATATCTGAAGAACTCCGGTTACATCTTTCTAACAATATTGAAGCAAAAAGAATAAATCTCAGAAAAAGTAAGTCATATAATTTTTTTAGAAGACTAAAAATTATAAAATATTATATTGATTTGTGTAAAATATCAAAATGGTGCTATCTCTGAAATTGACCCCTTTTTTTAATCACTTTTGCAGATTATGTATGTGTAATTGATTCTGGTTTAATCGATATTTCCATTCGAAAAAGTGTTGATGAAAAAGTAAGTTTTCTTATCTTACAATTTATATTTAAAAGGGTAAAATACCTATTTTTGCTGACAGCAAAAGCCTATGTTATTCTATAAGAAAAATTGCTCATAAAATTACTCATAATCTAATGTATTTTTTAAATTCCATATTTTCATTCAGAAAATTCACAATTGTTAAATTTGTACTCATTTTCTAAAAATTGATTTTCTTTTTTTTTTTTTTTAATTTTAATGTTGTAATTTTAGTTTGAAAATGCGAAAAAAATAACTAAGAGCATTTATTTATTTATTTTCATTTTTTTAGCTCTAAAATGAAATAATAAAATTTTTTAAATTGAATTTTTAGAAAACAAGTTTTGAATAATCCAAATGTGAAAACTGAAAAAAATATTTAAAAAATCAGATATTGGGTATAAACAAATTTCCACATAGAATAATATGATCTTTGGTTGTCAGAGATAATAAATATTGTATACTCTTAATTTATGTTTGCCTTATTAAACTGTTTAGCTTAGTTAAAGCTTAGATGCTAACTGTGAAAACTATTCAAACTGTTTTTCATAGTTACATACTATGAGAAATATCTATTCTGATTTTTAAGTTACGGAGAAGTGAGCATACAGCTATCAATTGCCATATGTTTAACAATATATTAATATTCTGATAAAATACTTGCATTCCAATGTTAGAATAAGTTTTCTTTTATGCATACTAATCAACAAAACCATTACAATATTTCTATATTATTAATATATTTTTTAAATATTTTTGATATAGGGAATTATACATTAATAGATTTGTTAAATTATAGTTATTTAATGAAAATTCTTTTTATAAATAATTTCATTGATTTTGTTTTAGTGTTTATTTTCCCATCTGAAACGATGCTAATGATAGTTTTATTAAATCATTTTCTGTTTTAAATTTAGGACAATCTGAAACTAAAGATGTCAATTTCAAACAATAAAGTGCACATCCGAACCTGTGCTGACTCTTTTAAAGCTTTGCTTGAGCTTATAACTTATCTTAGCACAAATGGCGATATGGAGCCAAATATAGACATTCAGAAGGTATTATTATTATTATTAATTTTTACCTGACTTTAAATAAAATAGATAATACATTTTGATGCTATTTATTTCTATATATTTGTTAATCTTTTTTTACAAAAATTCGAAATAAATGTTCTAATTTTTATTTTATTTATTACTAATAATCCTTGCTGGTTGCTATATTTAAATGAATTTTCAAAAAATATGAATCACTATTTTTATAAATAAAAATTTAAAAAAACATTCCACTGAAATCACTCTTCTTACCCGTGCACTCGCTGTCTAGCACGGCCATAAAAAAAAAAAAAAACCTGTGTGTGGGTGGGTGGGGGGGAGCTCCTGGATATGGTCCTGCTGCCTAGAGTAGCATCTTTCTCACCCATGCTGTACCAGGTCTAGGTTCCTAGGCCTGCAACAATTTTTTTCCTGAGCACTTCAATTTGGGTAATTGTCAGACAACAAAAACTGCTATTATTCAAGAACTACAATTTTAAAGACGTCTGTATCTCACTATCTATTCAATATTTGAATTTTGGCACCATATATTTTATAGCTCTCGCTCTTTCTACTACATTGCCATTTGATTCCGACCAGTACATTGAAATAAAAAAAAAAAGGAGGTATTCCTTCCAAAGGAATTAAATAAATACAAAATAAATAAATTTTACTTAAATTTTAATCAGTCCAATCCTTTCCAGCATATTACCAGTTTTTTCGATAAGCACATTAAATAAAAAAAAATAAAAATCCTTTTCAAAAAATTAAATAAAATAAAAATAAATAGCGTAACAGCCATTGCTATTCAATACTGACGATTGAAATAAAAGAATAAATTTAAGAAAATGAAACAGAAAAAATCAATGGATAAAATTGAAAAATAAATAAATAAAATAATAATAATTAATTTAAAAAATTCAAATAGAAAAGAAATCTCAATGAGATGCATCCCTTCAGAGTCATAGTTACCCCTGTGCCAAGTTTTGTAGCTCTGTGATCAGTAGCCTGAGCTGACACACACACAGGCACTTCTCTTTATTTGTATTGATTATTTTATATGGATATTTATCTTTTTGAATTTTAAGTTTTTAAAAACTAGTCATTCTCCATAAAAATTGGATATGTTAACTGTAAATTTTACTATAATGCATGTAAAATAAAATTAATCAAAATTTTTAATAATTTAACCAGCATTTAAAATCTTATAATAAAGTAATTAATGTGCAAAATTTTCTGTTATGAATTATTTTCAGATATTGTTAAAACTCATTTTTATTCAAGAAACTATTTGTTTCTTTTAAAATAATGTACAAGTTTATATATATATATATATATATATTGCATCCATATCCCTTCAGAAAAGAAAAGAAAATACTTTGCTATTTTTTCAGTATATTTTTAGTTTATTAATTTATTTTTTCTGATTTATTATTTCTGATTAGTTTATTAATTTATTTTTTCTGATATGTCATTTTCTTGTTTAGGAATATGAAAATGAGGAGAGCTCTATGAAAGCTAAAAATATAGATTCTGATTCTGAAAATTTAAATGTATTGATGGCTGAAGCTATGAAAGAATGCTTTCGTGTTCCAAATGGTAATAAGCACTTATTTATTTCAGAAACTAAGCTAATTATCTTGTAAAAGAAAATGACAATTTGAAAAGAATAGTCAATTTTAACACTGAACTGTGCAGTTGAGTTCAACCTTTTTACTTTCTTCTGTATGTATGTAATGATAATCAAGATTCTAAATTAGTACTTAAATTAATATTAAGTGATAACATAATATTAATTTAAATACTAATTTAGAATCTTGATTATTTTATCCTTTCATGTATATAAGAAGAAGCAAATGGATTTATGAATTATTTTTAACTCTGCTTTTCAATGTATTTATACATTTTGAGATGTCCTGGTCATGATTTGACAGTTTTTAAAAAATATCTCTATGTTTGTCTGTGTACATCACAAATTTTGTGAATGTTGTATCTTATGAATCAATGAACAAAATTTAACTAAACTTGTTTATTTAGTTGGAGTTTGAGCTAAACTAGTGTTAATTACATTTGAGGAACAGTTGCTTATCAGGTGGTGCTGTTATCCTTTTATTTATTTATTTTAATTTTTAATATGACAGTATAGGACAAAAGTTTATATAAATGTAGATAACACGTTATTTTTAAAGAAGGATTTTGAAATTAATAGGAATTATTGATAATAGTAGTAGCAAACTAGAAAAAAAAGTTTTATGCATGTAAGAGCATTGGTCCTACCAATGTAAGGAGGTATCCCCCGGAAGGTGTAAATTTTCAATATGAGTATTTTTTGTTTTTAAACTTGTCGGTACCTTTAAAATGAATGGTTGAATCATAGGTATGTGATAATTTAAAACAAAGTTATCAATATTTTTTTTTTCATTTTTAACGTAAGAGAAAAATTCCTCAGATGTCTTTCTTTTGGCATTTAATGTTATATTTCTTTGAGATCAAGTCATCTGCATTCATCATGAAACATAATTTTTAAAAATGATCTGTATTACGTGAATTTGTGTAGAAAAATATGAGTGAGTTTTATGATGGTAGGTTACCATATATGAGGCTTAATGTAATTCTTAATGTATTTCCTAGAAAACATTGTGCATTTTTTCAATTAAATGTAAATTAAGTTAAATAATAGAAAAATGATCCTGCATTTAAAAAATATCCTGCGAATATATAGTATATTTTGTACATCAAGACATTCAAAAATCAAAAATTTCATTGATTTCTGTCAAAATAAGCTTTTCAGGAATTTAAAAAAAAAAGTACAGTAACCACCACTTAATAAATTCACTAGTTAATAAAATCAGATGCTTATTCTGATCAAATTGTCAAGACCAGAATCAAATCAATGCAAACTAATTTTAAAGCTGCCACTTAATAAAATCAACATTGCCGGTTAATAAACTCAAAGAAATGTCTTCAGTAAAAATATCATTTATGCACCCTAAAAAAAATTGTATTTACACTGTGGCTTTTTAATTATGAAATAAAAAATAAAGTAAAATTCAGCAACCGCTCCGTTATCTCCCTTTGTCGAAAATTTTACATTTAAGGCATACTTACTGATTAAACACCCTCCATCACTTGTTTTTGTAACAATTTCAAGGAATGTATTTTTTGAAGCCCGGTAATAAGTTACAAATTTGATTTGGTTGCAAGGGAAATTTTGTTTTTAAATTTTTAATTTTTCAACAACTTCTAGTTCTTATTCTGAAATAACTAAAAAGAAAGAGGTTTAAACGGAAAGATTTTAAATTTAAAAGAAAAGTGTAAACTTTTGGCAAAGTAGTGATCACTTTCCTTGAAGGAAAGCATATCGAACTTGAGATGTGTTTAATTTACTTATTTTGAAGGAATAATTAATTAATTATCTATCAAAAATTAATTAATACTGCTTATTAATTCCATTATTTGGTACCTTTTGAAATTTCTTTCTAAATTCAGGGAAGTAATACCTTTTTCTTGAGTGCAGGAACGTTTGCCGGATATATAAAAATCAGCCACTTTATATAATCACTTTGTCTCAGAACGAATGTGATTTTAATTAGTGGTGGGTACTGTATTTTGTTGATTTGCGGTAAAATAATATATTTCAGCAATTATTAGTGAAAAAAAAAAGTGTGTGTATTAGCAATTAGTTGCATATGTCATTTGTTAATTGATACCATTTACAAAAGACAACAAAAAATTAAAATTCAGAATTAACATTCTAATTTTACTTTTTAGGAGATGAAAAAATTGTTAATTCAGAATATGAATATTCTAATACTGATGATGAATTCTGCATTTTAGAAGATGATCCTGGTGTTGGACTTATAGTATGTTTAGTTATATTTTCCATAACGAATTCCTAGCCAAGTTCTGCTAGTTTTTAAAATTATTTCTCTCTCTCTCTCTCTCTCTCTTTTTTTTTTTTTAAGATTAGTTAAGAAAAAATTTCTTATATTCTTTGTGCAGTATGTCATAGCTGCATCATGACAAAATATTCTAGAATAATCTTTTCTTTTTACCATTTGGAAAAACATAATCTAAGGTGGAAATCATCTTGAGTGATTTAAAATTTGAACTTACTGATTTAAAATATGTTTTTTTTTTTTTTTTTTGTATCATAAAAATTTTAAAGTATTTTCGTAAATGTTAAAGCTATTTTGATTGGGAAGATGTTGTTTTTAATTATTTTGAAAGTTGATTAAGGTAGAAATCGAAGAAAATTGAAGTTAGGAAAATAATTTCAGATTTAGAATCAAGAAATGATAGTTAAGGAAAAACAAATGAATTTCGATTTGAAAATAACTATTGTTTAATTCCTTTCAAAGTAAACAATAATTTATTTCTTACAGTAAAAAATAATTCATTTCTTGTAGGTTTAAGTTATAAAATTTATTTTGATTAATCATCCATTGATCAAATTAATAATATTATTATTTATTTAATTAAGTATATTATTAGATTAGGAAAAGAGAGATGTAATAATTACTATTTAAACTTAGATTGTTAATAAATATAATTTATACAACTTAAATTAATGGTAAATGTTATGCTGTTTTAAAGCATAACACTTTCTAAATACATTTTCCTTTATTTAGCAGTTCAATAACTAGCTATATACATCCAAATATACAATAACAAGAAATCACAGTCAAATTTTATTTTTATAATTAATTCCTGTAATTGAAGAAATAGCCAAGAGGAAAATATACAGTCAAACCTTGTTAACGTGCACATGCTTCATGTGAATTACTTTTAACATGAACTGTTTCCACAATCCCCATCAAAATGAAGATTAGTTTAATTTTATGAAGATTAATTACTGGTAACATGAACAAATTTTCCCCCCCTTGTGATTCATGTTAACGAGGTTCAACTGTATTAGAATTCTGGATCAGAAACAGCATAATTAGTCCTGAATTTAATATTTGGAAGTTATCTATTAGAGTAATCATTTAAATGTTATATGGATTACATAATGCAATATCTGAAAACAATTTTATTTGTATAATATTTTTTTGAACTAATTACACTCTTAGGATATTGAAGAAAAATGTTTGTAAAAAAATAAAACTCCATAATTAAAAAACAATAATAATAATAGTTGTTTTAAATCAAAATAGTTAAAGCCTTCATCAATAAAGTAATATAGGCACACGTGCAGTATGATTGCAGCAATACTCGATGAAAAATTGCACTTAATGTCTCTAATCCAGTGGCGGATTTAAGGGGGGGGGGCTAGGGGACTAACCCCCCCCCCCCAAAAAAAAAAAAAAAAAAAAAAACACTGACATTCACAATTGAATATTGCAATTGTAAATTTTTTATTGGTCTAGAATAACACTTTGAAAAATCTTAGCCCCCCCCCCCCCAAAAAAAAGTCAAGTTCTGGATCCGCCACTGCTCCAATCTGAAACAGTTGTTGCATGTTATTTACAATTTGTAGAGGGTTTTTCCCTCTATAGCATTAAACTCTAGTATTTCAATGCATTTTACTACAATCTTAAGATATTATTTTATTAGTGAATTTTTCTTACTTTGGGTTTTTGATAAATTTATACTTTCTAAAATTTCCTGAACATAATTTGACCATTTTTAGAAAATGTCTGCCTGTTTGGGTGTTGGTATAATGTTGTAGGTGCTGTATCTTATGAAGGAATACACGGAATTCCATGAAGTTTTATATTTGGTTGAATCGTGATATAAATTGGTGCTGATTAGGTTTTGTCCTGTATTGCCCTGCAAAAGTCACTGCTATCTTGCAATTTTCCCTGTTTATAGGAGTGCAGTATCTCAGCTTCTATCGTATATAAATTTCATGTATAGGATAACTGTTATAAAAAGCTATTGTTGTTGTTGTTGTTGTTGCATATGGTTTTATTTTTTAAATTATTCCGTAAAAATATGACAATTCACAATAATATAAAGTAACAGAATTCAAAGCAGAACACAACAAAATGAATAATAATAATAACAATAACAGTAGAACTAAATGATTAATACCAATAATAATAAACTAAAATTAACAATAATTATAGGAGGAACATAATAAAGTTCTAAGAGTTCATGTAGGTTCTGGTGTCCCAATGCAATTTATTAACATCTTCATTCTGAGAGTTTCTATCAAGTTCATGACAAGTTAAGAGGTGATCAGAATTTATAGTACCTGCTTTGCAAATAAGGCATACTTTGGTTTTAATTATGCCTATTCTGAACAAATGTTCTTCTAAGCAGTCACGTCCAGTCTTAAATCTGAATTTTACCACTGCTTCTTTGTAGGGTTTGTAACTATATAATTTCCAGCAATTTTGGATACCTTTCCAGGATTTACCTCTCATTTTATTTGCCATACTGATATTGTTCACTTCATTGAATTTCTTGAGAAAATGTCTCTTAAGTGTTTTTGCTTTGACTGGCATAGTGTCTAGTTGAATGTTGGTTCCATTCTTTGGTAACAAATCTTTTTGTCCATTGCCTTCAATATTGACAATTTCCATGAACTGCCCCAGACCAAAATTGTTTCTTATTTAGCACCACCTAGGAGGTACATGTGAATTAAGGATATCACGGATGAGCATAACATTGCTCCCCCCAACCAAATAAATAAAAAGCTATTTTTAATCAATTTGGATGTATATCAGCCAATTGTGGGCAGTGTTGTGCTACAATTTCTGTCATTTATGGGAAGACCCAGCTTCTTTTTTGTATACATGCTCCAAACTTGATATCTGAGATGGATATTATGAAAAACTGTGCTAATTCAATTTAGGGGCATATCAACTGATAGGTTGTGCTGTTATACAGTCCTTTTCAGGTTCTAGGTAGTTTGACCAATTAATATATTAGAATGATGTCGAAGAAAGTTTTGTGATGACCACAGCATAATTATTTTATTATTACATGAAAAGATATTTTAAACTATATACATTGAGCATTTTTCAAAATGCCGTGAATTGTTTTATTTATATTTTTTACAGCCCAAAAATGGATGTCCACAAGTCAGGATGTTGACTGACGAACCTATCAGAATCATTGAGAACCATTTTTCTGTTCCACCTGGTAAATCTGATGTTTTAAAAGCTCCAGATCATTATCCAGATCCACTGTTTTTACTAACTTTACAAGAAATGTCATTAGTGTGGCATCTATATGGTGGCAATGATTTTAAAAAAAGTAAGCATTCTTATCTTTTTTTGCATGATTTGTGAACTGTTGTGTATTTAGAAGAAAAAGCCCCATCTTTTGGTATTCTTATTTAACAAAAGAATTTTTAAGTGTTCAATTTTAAATTTTATACTCTGATATTAATATGGTAAATGCCTTCGGCATATATATATTCACTAAATACATTTAAGGATTAAATACAAATATATAAAATTCTTTCTTTATGAATAACTGGCAAGTCTATTGGTATTGCCTAGGTTGAAGTAATGTTTACAGAATTTTGAAATCAATGAAAGAACTAAACAAAAATGTAAAATTGAAAGAAAAACGCATAACACTTCCTGGAAGTGATTTGTTATATTTCGTCTTTTGCAAAAAAAGAAAAGAAAGAAAAAGATTGCCAAATCCCAAAACTGCCATGGACGACAGATATCAAAGGTACACCATTTCCCAAAGTATTTAATTGAAAATATTATAAATAAATAAATACAAAAGTCACAGCTTTAGTATATGATCCCCTTGGCGACTTTAAATATTTTTGGCCATTTTTGTAATGACCAAATTGTAATGACTGTCACAATTGTATAACTAAAGACCTTGACGAGAAATGTCCGAGCTACTTCTGTGCCAGATTTCAAATTTTGCCAAAGGAGTCCAATACTAAAGCTATACATACAAAAAAAAAAAAACAGTTTTATGATATTTACAAAAAAAAAAAATCTCAATAAAATCTAAATTATAGTTATTCAAAATTATGATGAAAACATAAAAGAACTTCATAAGTTACACATAAAGTATCAATAAAAATGAAAAATTTTGTTTTATTGCAGAAAGAAAAAGTTCTACTTAATTAAATAAAAATTTTAAGCTAATGCCAAATATCTGTAAGAAAATATTTAAATGCAAATTCCTGATGAAAAAAAAAGTGTACCAATTTTCATAACAAAACTAAGTGTCCCCCCCCCCTTCCCTAATTTTTAACATTTTCATGTGAAATTAAAATTATTTTATTTTATTTCCAAGAAAAAAAAAACTTTCTTTTTAATCATTTTAAAATTAAAATGGTGTTTTTATTTAATATCTTTTGATCCAGCTATCCAATTGAACTAAAAAATACAGTGTTATTCATTATGTTGTTAGGTGGTTTGAAAAAGATTTCAGCAGGTATTTGTTGACATTCATCCAGAAAGGGTTAATATTAACTTCAGAAATATTTCTTAAATTTAAAATGTTATTGCCTTCAGTTTTTCTTTTAATTTACTAATTTTTACTTTCTGAACATACATATGTAAGGAAAGTATTGTAATCATGACAAAATTTTTAGGTTTTTAGTACATTTGAGGGTCCTCTGAGTTCACTTTTGCTATGGTGGTGTATGTATCTGTGTGAGTGAATACAATAGTGTCTAAATGCTTTGTTTGAATGAGCTGAAAGTTGGTATGTATGTTATCGATCACAGTAGCACCAACACTATTGATTTGGGTGTTAGTTTTTTTACAGGGACACAAAGAAAAATCCTTTATCATTATGGCCTGTAGGTCCAAATTATTTAAAATGCAGCATTGTTTAAATACCTTATGTGATTGGGCTGCAAATTTATGTACATATGTTATAAATCACTGTCACATGAGCTGTACAGATTTTGGTGAATTTAGCACTTATAGATTTTTATGAAGACACAAAGAAAAATTCTTCATCATCATGATGTATGGGCTCAAATTATTTAAGGTGCAATGGCGTTAAATTAAATACATACTATATGGAGAAAAATATTCAAACGCCCTGTTGTAATTTTCTCTTTTGTTTATCCAACAACTTCTCTTATTTTGTTATACAATCTTGAATTAAAATGTCAAAAAATCAAGTGTAGTCACTCCAGATTTTTTTTACTTCTTAAGTTGTATTTTCGTTGTTAGTTTCTCATTATTAAAGTTCATCAGAGCAGAGATGTGATATTTGTAAAAAACTCCATTTTTATTAATTTTGAAGAGTGAAATACAATAATAAAGAAACTATAACATAGCTTATATAACTCAATTAATGATTAAAAAATTAATTTTTGATTACATAATAAGTAAATGATTTGCTTTTTAAATCATAGTTCTGCATTTCAATAGGAAGATTTACTGTTACAAAAGTATATATTTTCCATTAACAATTTTTATGCTTTAAAAAGTAACAGATCGAATCAAACTGCATTTAAAATAATAAATTATAAAACAAAGAATAAAGGTAAATTATGCTCAAAAGTTGGCTTGAAATTATGGTATGTTTTAGCTTGTTTTCATACAAACAGAATCTGCACTTTATTTTAAATTCATTTTACCTTGATCTTTCAGAAACTTCACCCAAGAAAAATTGTTTAGAAGTCAAAGGTGAAAACAGGTATAAACAACATTTCGTATATATTTTATTTACTGTTTTTTTTTTTTTTTTTTTTAGTACTTTTACTTTAGGAGATTTATTTTTTATAGCATAACATATGTATATTTTTAAATTGTTTTATTTAAAACAAAATTAATCTTGATTCTTAAAATCTTAATTGAAACTTAATTATTACAGGTAATTATGGTCCCAAATTTTTAGATAATTCAATAAGTAGAGCTTAAGTTTCACACAAGATTTTGTTTTGTACTAAAAGTATTTTTGAACATATTCTTATAAAATTTACTCAAATTACATTATTACAGTATTGTAATTTTGTCTAATTTCTTACTTGCATTTTTCAAAATTAGACAAGTAATTAAACTAAAATTTAATAAGCAGTATTTCTAATTAAATATTTCTTATATTGCTATCATTAAATTTTTCTAGGAACAAGCATTCTGTCAAATTTTCAGATCAAGATACCAATAACATTGCTGTCTCCTTCTGCAAAGTCACTCCAATGGCAAAGAACTATGATTCTGGAGTAGTACAGTTTTCAATGGAACATGTGACCATCAATGAAAATCAGAGGCCCTATAGCTCTGAATCTTGGTTGCACAAAGGAGGAGCTGGTCGAAACCACGATGTGCTCATGGAATTACACATGACAAAAGTATTATTTTGCATACCTATTTTACATTTTATTTGTGTATGTTACTAATTAAAACCCGAATAAACTACTACATCAGAAATGCCAAAGAAAAATATTTGAGATGCATACAGCTGTTTCGGTAGCTTTAAGCGTACCGTCTTCAGTGCAAAAAGAATTCTTTTTGCATTGAACACAGTACGCTTAAGGCTACCGAAACAGCTGTATGCATCTCAAATATTTTTCTTTGGCGTTTCTGACGTAGTAGTTTATTCGGGTTTTAATATTCCAATGCCAAGTCTCCTGTTATTATATGTTACTAATTATTACTTTCTGAATAGTATATACAGTCAAACCTTGTTAACGTGAACATGCTTAACGTGAATTACTTTTAACATGAATTGTTTCCACATTCCCTGTCAAAATAAAGATTAGTTTAGTTATGTGAAAATTAGTTACTGATAGCATGAACTACTGATAATATGAACACATTTTTTATTCCTCTTGAGATTCACGTTAACGAGGTTCGACTGTATATGTAAGGAAATTATTGTAATCCTCACAAAACTTCAACTTTGAGATTTTGGTGTATCAGTACCATTTGAAGTTCCCCGAGTTCATTTTTGGTATTCTTATGGTGATGTATGTATGTGTGTATGTGTAATAATACAATAATATCCAAACACTTTGTTAGAATGAGATGAAAATTGGTAATGTATGTTATAGGTCACCGTAGCACAAATTGTATTGATTTTGATAAATCTAATGCTTATAGGAATACAATGAAAAATTCTTTATCATTATGGCCTATGGACTGAAATTATTTGAAGTATGGCAGCATCTAAATGCCTTAATCGATTGAGCTTTAAATTTATATACATGCTATAAGTCACCGTTGCACAAACTCTATAGATTTTGGTAAATCTAGCATTCATAGATTTTTACAGGGACACAATGAAAAATTCTTTGTAATATTATTTGAAATGTCATAGCATTAAATTAAACAACATACTATTAGGAGGAAAATATTTAAACACTCTATTATTATTTTCTCTTTATTTAATGACTTTGCTCATTTTAATTTATTTAAACAACTGTTAATTGCTTGATGTTTGAAAAGTTGAGTGGAGTCTCTCCAGATTTTTTTAAATTATTAGAGGTATTAACTGTTTATTTAAGCTATAATAGTTAAAAATTCTATTGCTTTGATACTTAGATGTGAGTCAATCCATAACTTCAGCGAAAATTTTTCATTAAGAAACCTAAAGCTTGTGTATCAACACAACCACCAGAAGAAAAAAAAAAAAGTCTGGTGTGAAACAACCACACGACTTCCATTACCCGCTATTACACGTGTTATATGCATTATTATTTTTTAAAAATTATTATTATTATTATTATTATTATTATTTTTTTTTTTTTTTTGAGATAATATAATCAGAAGACATAAAATTGACCTAATGAAGTAGAAACCTAAAATTTTTCCAGTAAGAGAAACTTAATAAAAGACATAAAAAGTGTAAAGACATAAAAAAACAAAGTTTACATGGCAAGTTAAAAAATAAGAAAAATAAATAGTAGAATTATTTTTTGAAACACCAGTTTCTGAGATCTAAATTTAATCTACTTAAGCAGGATGACTGTTAATTTTTCTGTAATAATCAGAATCACGTAATACATGAGAAAGGATATCTAAAATGGATTTATGTAACAATTTTCAAGAAAATCATTAGAGCCTTTTTTGAGATACCAACTTTTATCAAAACTTTGCTTACTCAATTATTGACCCAAAAACAATAATTACATACAAAAGGATATTTAAAAGGGAGTTAATACAATGAGTTTGAAAAGAATCAGTACAGCCATTTTTAAAGGAACGCACTTGCAAGACCTGAAATTGAGCTATTTATACAGGGCGACTATCAATTTTCTCGAACTAACCAACTATATCATTCGAAAGGACATCTAACAGAGTGTTTATATAGCAGATTTGAAGAAAATCGTTAGAGTTGTTTTCGAGATACGGATTTATGGTCCCACTTCCAGTTTCCAATGACCCACTTCTGTTTTTCCAATTTTCACCAAAATTTAGCAGATTCATCTGTACACTAGACCTGTATCTGAAGTTTTGTAGTTCTATCTTTATTAGTTTCGGAGATATGATAGCCTGAAGATTCCGCACATACATACACACATACACACTCACTCTGACCAATTGCTAAAAACTACTTTTTTGGACTCAGGAGACCTTAAAATGTGTAAATCAGGTGAAAACTCGACATAAAATTTTTGGACCGAATACAATACTTCCATTACTTACGGTAATGGAAGTAAAATAACAAAGGAGTAATGGAAATAAACGGGTAAAGCAAAGGGGTGATGGAAGTAAAAATAACAAAGTGAAATAAAAAGTAAAATAAGATTTTTTTTATGTTTTTTTTTTATCTATCTGAAGACATTTAAATTTTTTTTTCAATTTGATAATTTATAAGTAAAATTAAGTCTTAAAGTAAATTTAAAGTACTTGACTTACATAAAAAACTACTCTAAAAAATGTAGTTAAAGTATAATTAGTGGTATGTATAATCTTGTAGATATTATTAATTTTAATATAAGCCAGTAAATCACAAGTTGAAATGTTTACAAAGATTATTAGTAATCACTATTGATAATATTATTTACTTATTTTTATCAAAATCACAAAGCATGCTTTACTTTTTCTTTATCTACTTGAAGTATGAATTTAAAAAATGTTTCTGACAAAAATTATAAAAAAAAAATCTAAAACTTCTATCTCCCCCCCTCTCCTATCATCTTATATATAATAAAATAGCGTAAATAATTATTTGTTTTATAGAATAATAATATATTTTAGTTTAAGTGAGTCCGAAGTTGTTTAGAACTAAGTATGAAAGAATGAAAATAGAGAAAAAATAGAATATACACACAGTGCAAAAGTAAAGGACTATGGTGCTTTGGTGTTAATTAAGAAATCAGTCGCTGTAGCTAATAAAAATAAGTAAATTACGATAGTCAAAATTCAATTATTCCAGAAAATGAAATACAGTCGAACCTCGTTAACATAAATTTCAAGGGGGATAAAGAATTTGTCCATGTTATCAGTAGTTCATGCCATCAGAAACTAATTGTATAACTAAACCAATCTTCATTTTGATGGGGATTGTGGAAACAGTTTATGTTAAAAGTAATTCACGTTAACAAGGTTCAACTGTAATTGTTTTGTAATTGAAGGACAATAATATTCAACTTAAAACATTTCTCTGATTAATTCACAGACATATAAACTCATATAAACTGTTACATACATGTAACAACATACATTGTTATATATTTATGCATTTGTCATGCCCTATATAACTTTGAAAATGCAACCTTACTGTAAAGACTTTGAAAATTTTATTTTTCTGTAAACATGCAGAATAGACTAAAATAACTTATTTTAAGACTATAATATTTATTCTTTGAATAAACATAACATCATTGAATACTAATCTGTCAAGTAAAATTTTGTCGTTATCTTTATCCTTTATTTATTGTCACCATTTTTGCAGTCAGATCAATTAATTGCTTTTTCATTTGAATATGTTCATATATATCAGTGCTGAATAAATATTTATATGTTTGTAATGTTTTTTAATAGAAAAAAAGTAGTTATTTATTATATTTTTTATTTACAATAGGTGTGATTACATTTGATGATGATAATAATATTAATTCCTTTATACTTAAATACATGAATATTTATGCATGCATATCTGTATAAAAATATGCTTATTTTTTGGTAAGATTACAAGTGATTAAAAATGCATCATAATAATAATGATACAGATGTATTTTATAATAAAAGAAAAATATATAAAAAGAAAAGTAATATAGTAACCACTGCTAAGAAACACAGCTTCATGTTCTTAAGCGGCAAATAATTTTTTTTTTTCTTTTTAATGTATTTTATATACAATTCCCACCGCTTAATAAAGTCATTGGTTAATAAAATCAGCCACTTAATCTGATCGAATTGTCAGGACCGGAATCAAATCAATACTAACTACTTTTAAAATTGCCATTTAATAAACTAAAAAAACTCTCTTCATCAGCAAAAATGTGTATTTATGCACTTAAAAAAATTTTAATTTACAGTTGTTTTTTTCCCCCCTAAAAAAATAAAATAAAGCAATCTCCTTCGTTATCTCTCTTTGTCGAAAATTTTACACCTGCAGCATAATAAAAAAATAAACTCACTTCTTCATCACTTGTCTTAGTAATAAATTCTAGGAATGTATTCTAAAAATTGAAATAATAAGTTACTGCTTTGATTCACTAGTGATTTTTTATTTCTTTTTTAATTATTAAAAGATAATTCTTAGTTCCCATTCTGAAATAACTAAAAAGCAAAAAAACTTTTGAAAATGTATAATATTCAATTAATGTATAAATATTGACTAATTTTGTATGCACAATGTGTTTATTAATATTATATGGATTATGTGTTTAATTTACTTATTTTGAATGAACAATTGATTAGTACTGTTTATTAAATCGTTAACTTTTGAAATTTCTTTTTAAATTCAAAGAAGTAATACCCTTTTCTTGAGTGCAAGAACCTTCGTCGGATATAAAAATCAGCCGCTTAATAAAATCACTTTGCTTTAGAATGAATGTTATTTTAATAAGCGGCGGGTACTGCATTTAAATGAAACTTTAACTGCTGTATTAAAGCTATTTAAAAATAAAAAACTCTTTCCTAAACAAAATTTAATATGCAAGTCTCATTATTGACACAAATTTTCTCTCTTTACATCTTTCATGAATTTTAAGATTCTGTAATAGACTATTTCTTATCATACAAAATTCAAGGTATGTTATAGTGCTGATGCTTTTTTCCTGTCTGAAAGAAATGATTCTGATCTTAAAAATATTGCATCGTATCACTAATTTATATTAGCATATATTTATTTTTATTTTAGGTGCAATTTCAGCAAGAAATCTATCCTTTAGATTGTGAGAAAGCTTCTCGATACATTTTGCTTATAAATGACATTGAAGTGAGGGATCGTCTTGCAGTATCACAGATCAATAAATTCTTGTACCATTATACCTCAAAAGATCTACCACGACAGTCACATGCCAATATGGTAAATGTTTTCTATGTATTTAATATAATATTATGTATGAAAATAATAAAACTAAATCATAACACATAAAAGTGCAGTTTTTGTACAGTGAATAGATAAAAGGTATTTTGATGTATAAATTTTAATTTTTGAAACTAAGATGTGGTGAGAGTATATGGATCAAAACTGACTAATATCGCCCAGTGGTTGAAACTCAACCAATTTTTTAAAATAAGTAATACTACCTTTAAATCCCATCTCTTATAATTAATATGCTAAAAATATATAACAAATTTTATGAGGAACCTAGGCCTGGGTGAGATGCTTTTATAAGGGTCTCTAAGGGGTCCTAGCCTATATATATGAAAGGATAAAATAAGCAAGATTCTAAATTAGTATTTAATATTAAGTGATAATATTAATATCTCAGAATAAATCTTAATTTTAAGAACAATTTTATGAGAATTCTATTTGAGTGCTCAGGTAAAGTTGGTTTCCCGACAGAGCTTCATACCACAGGAATCTGATTTCAGAATAAGTTTTAGAATCAAAATTATGCAATAGTCGAAATAAGCAGCAAAGCATTGCGAAATACTAAATCATAGATGTCCGGGTCAACCAATGATAAAAGGTAGGCCTGTTTTAGATTAGCTAATTATCCAATAAGCATTCATAAGAATAGTTTTGGTTCCCACCGAAATATGCAGTATTTAAGCGGGAGCACACGAGAAATCGTGGCTTTTTACGATAATCACTTGCTAAGTAAACTCATGTTTAATTAAGACTCCATCATGTAATAATCTTACTAGCTAAACTCGCAGGGGTTCGCCGAAGTGCCGGCCATCGGCACCTTTTTCTGGGATTACTGCTCAGGATGTTTTCATACTCGGCCCATGACTGCATGTGCATCATCTATTGTGACTGCATCTTTAGAACTAAATAAAGAATATTCGTTACTCAAATGGACTCCTGTGTTTCCTTTTATAAGATGCATGGACACTAGCTACTTTCATTCATTCTACCAACTTTCATTACATATATGTGTGTGTATGAGAGAGAATGTGTGTTTCAGAGAAAACTCCAAATAGCTTATAAGTACAACCTGGGTTTAAACCATCTATAAGCTTTGGGAAAACTTCTCATTCACTGATAGGACAGAAGTTAGGAAATTCTTTAAATTAGCATTATTTTACTATTCAATATAAATACTTTTTACCCGATTCATATCATAAATTTCACATTAAGTATAATTTTGTGAATTTTCATGTATGTAAAATTTAAACCACCCAAAAAATATTGAAATATTTCATTGTTAAGACTGAACATCTGTACTGATAAGTATAAAGGATTTAAGTCCCTATTCTTGATTTTTCAGGAGACGAAAAAATAATGTTAAACTAACTAATAACTAATCAGAAGAATCAATTAGGAAAAAGGGATTATGTTGATTTATACCCTTTATACCATTCAGTGATTCTCAACCTTCATATAATAAAGGGAAAAAATTGAATTAAATATTTTATACCAAAGATGAATGCTAAATTTCTTACTTGAATCTTTTTTTACCAAGGGATTTTCTCAAAGACTAAATGACATGGATTTAAATCTTTTATACCAGTCGATAGAGAATTTTTTTTCTGAATCTGACTATGTACTTAACTAAAAATCGGCATTTTTGGATTTAAATCCTTTATACTTATCAGTACAGATATATTTATAATAAAAAATTTTGTATTAAAATATAAATATCAAATTGACCTTCCAAATCATTCCAGTTCCAATTGAACTTATGGAAAAAAAATTAATAAATAAAACATTTATGCTTTCTTTTTCCTGCATACACATGAATTATTATTTTCTCATTCTAGGTCGATGTTAAAGCCCTCTATATAAGACCTGATCCTAAAGTGATTGATAGTGAAGAATGCTCCCTTCATGTATCATGTAAGCCTTTGAGACTGAATGTAGACCAGGTAAAGTGGAAAAAATTAACTATTTTTTGTGCATATTTTTAAATGCCTTATGCTTACTATATTTCTAGTTCTTCCTTTCATATAGGATTCGTTAATGTTTTTAGTTGATTTTTTCCAAGAAGCTTTTGGTGTCCTTGTTGATGAAAATCCGGAAGGTTAGTTTCTTAAATTATTATTATTATTATATATATATATATATATATATTTCTGATGCCATTTTATTTTCTTTCTAAATGGAGCAGAATGCTACTGTGTTCCTAGTTCCTATTTAAAAAAGATTACCACCCCCACTACCACCCCCCCCCCCCCAAAAAAAAAAAAAAAAAAAAAAAACATAATAAATATAATGGCTATAATATAATTCTTAACTAGCTTCACCCACTGCATTCGTCATTATACTTAAATCAATCATTTTTATTATTATTTCAATAAATCTCAAAGTATAAAAGTGTTGGGGAAAAAAACTATTAAAATCAGTAAAAAGCTAGGTTTTAGTCCACAGTACCACTAGCAGCATCTTGCCCACCCACTCTATGTCAGGTCCAGGTTCAGTTCCCCCACTACCTTTTACTTGCACTTGCCCTCTTTTTATCTCCTCCTTTTGATTTTACAGTTTCAAAAACATTAATTGCATTTTTCACTATCGTATTGCAGTTGGTATTATGCTACCACATTTAATAGAATATGGACCATAGAGGTGATCATAATAATGCATTTAAATTTTGTTGCTACATATGATTCAAAAATCTCAATCTAAAATATAAGGGAAAAAAAAAATGATAATTTAAAAATATTATATCAATTATGGCCCATATAATTAATGTATCATGTTCTTTAGTATGCGCATATAAAAAAAAATCTATCTATGCTAACCATAATATATGTCGAAAGAACCATAATATATGTCGAATATATTTCAGAAGCAAAAGATCTGTATAAATTAATGTACATATCAATGAAGTAGAATTATTTTCAAGGCCTTTTGACTTTGTTTTTTAAGATAGCATACTATATTATGTTTTTGCTTTCATGCAGCCCATCTTGACCACTTTTTTGTCTAATTATAGATTGTTTTTATTTATTTCAATTCAAAATAACTATAGTGTGTCTTTCACCATCAGTTTTTTATGCATTTTATTACCATGATAAGTATGTCATTTAAAGCTGAGAGTTCATTATATAAGCAACTTTGTGTGGTTATATTACTCTAGATCACTATCTGACTGGTTGAATTTCAAATAATGAGTGTCTCTAATTTTTTAGTCACTCATTGCATAAGTAATAATAATCTTCTTAACAATAAAATCCATACAGAGGTAATGCCAGTTTCATAAGGGTAATGCTTGAAATTAATGTCATAGCTGCAAAAATCTATTGAAATAAAGAAAATAAATATTTATCCTTGGTTTGGAGGAATGAATAAAATAACGGAAAAAGAATAATTTGGCAGGAAAAATCGATGTAATAATTGCAACATATATTGAGAAAAAATAAATTTTACCCATAATTTGAAAGAAATAAAGTAGATGTCAGAGATAATTTAAAAGAATGGATGTGGTGCTAGTGATTTAGTGGTGTCTTTCTCGGCTTCCGCTAAAAACTGTTAAATTATGGTCAACACATTAAGCTAAATGCGAGAGAAAACAACTAAAAAAAATAAAAAATCTAGTTAAAATGATTATAATAAATAATAATAATAAAAAGAAGAAGAATATTTTTGGAAATATCAACTGCTAGGCGAGCAAAGGCCAACTAGTAATAAATGAAATATTTCTATATTAGAAGCTATTTCTTTTAAAAGTGCATATAAATGTTGAATGAGTGTGTGTGTTTTCAGAAATCATATTTTTGCAAAGGTTTGGGTAAGTCATGTGTTCTTAATGATTCATTTTTATTTGCAGGTGAATCAGAATCCCATTGTGAAAATACTGCCCCATCCCCTAATTTAATATCAAATACCAATGTTTTTCAAGACACTAATGATTCCAACAAAACATTTTACAGGTATATATTATGATTTAATTAAGTTTTATTTTAAATGTTATGCACTGAAAAAACATAATATTCAATCCTAAAATATTTCTTCTATTGTATTTTTTTTTTTTTTTTTTTAAATATTATTTATTGTTCCATGAATCCATCTAGCTTATTTTCTTTTTTCACAGAGCCTATTTTTTGTGGGGAAATATATAATTTTGTGAAATTAACTAAACAATTTCATTGTAAATTGTCAAATGTGATAGTATGCTGATTTTTATGATTTTGCCACTAATTAATAACATTTGTCACCTTTTCTTTTGTCAACTGATATAATTTTTATTCCCCCCCCCCCCTCTTTTTAGGTTTGTTAACAAATTATGCCCAGTATTACCAGTATACCCAGTATGCCCTACCGATTGCCAAAATATGTAAATATTTTCGTCACTACAAAACACAAATATGCTTTTTTCAGAGCCTACACTTAAAATGCCTATAAATGTTCTTAAAAAAGTCTACTTTTTTATGTCTAATTAGCAAATTACGCAGTATCCTTGCAACTGAATGACAAACTATGAAATTATTTCCCTTTTTTATGTTGGTTAACAAATTATGTCCCATATCATTTTGCTGCCAATTAAAGAAATTTACTTTTAATTGTAGCTAATTAATTAATTATGCAATTACTAACGGGTGTACCAGAATAAAATAGACTGATATAAATTGATGTATAACTAAATTTATTTAAGTGAAACCCAACTTGGTTTTACACATAAACAATATAGATAGAATAATAAACAAAATGCAACATATTAATTTATGTAAATAATCCCCGTTCCTGTTTGCCATTCGATGTAAGCGTCTGGTCCAACTCAGACAACTTTCCATTATTACGTCCTTTCTTATTCTCTTTACAGCTCGTTTTAGTTCTGAAATCAATATTTTTTAACATTTTATTTTAGCCCAGTTCGTCTGCTGTACAAATTTATCTTAAATCGAATAGTCCAGTGAATTCAAATCCTTTTTTCATCAGAAAATAGGATTCTCTTAATCTAACCTTTTCTGAAATTGTGTCGCACCCAGTTAGCGAATTTGATTCTTTTCTGCTTTTGGGTTTCTATGAGTTTAGGTTGTATTAGTTTTTTTGTAAGGACTTAATCCAATGTCATTTTTAAGTATTCGCGGTACAGATGGTTTTGATACTTTCAGTTCCCTAGCAAGTTTCCTTATGGATATGCTCTTCTTACGTGTCAAGCGACTCTTCAATTTTTTAATCGGATTTTTGGTGCGGACAGTCTGGAGGTTGAGATGTTTTAATATTGTCACTCTTTCTAATCATATTACACTAATTAAAAACAGTGGCACAACTTAAAACACCTTTCAAATGACGAAATATTTTGCTTCTGTATTCTCCACTTTTGAACTTGGAAAGTACCAATTTTTGTACTTCTTTGCTCTTCATACTACCCTGTAGTTGCAATGTAATTTTTGCTTTTGAGTTTGTTGCACAGGTTTTACCAATGTAATGGGGAATCTATAAAAAACATATATGTCTATACATATTGTCTATAAAATTTCCATGTATACATACAAATAGTAATAGTCTATTTTATTCTGGTACACCCGTTAGTTAGTTGTAAGGCACCTGTTGAAAATTGTTGAATATAATCTTTCATATTATGACAGTTTGCTACATATTTTCTCTGCTAGGGAGCACTGTAAGCTACTTTAACATTATTAAAATACCAATTTCACTTCATACAATGGTTATGCTTATTCATATACGTATATGAAATATTGTTTGTTCATAACAGATTATAAATTCCTATTTTGACGACTAGGAATGTTTTGGAACAATTCAAAATATCTTTAAAATCATTCACTCACATAAACACACAGTATATCCTATATAACACACCCTAGTCTCATAAAAATCCTTTTATTACAATACATTTAATAAAATTTTCTCTGCTAGGTGGTGCTGTAAGCTATTTTAACATTATTAAAATCCTAATTTCACTTCATACAATGATTATACTTAACCATGTATACAAAATATTATTTATTCATAATAGATTATAAATTCCTATTTTAACCTCACAGATGTGTTCTGGAAAACTTTAAAATATTATTAACCCTTCAATTGTTCATGTCAAGTGTACTCATTAAATAGTTGAAGGATTAAAATAATCCACTTACTTAAACAAACAATATATGCTTATCTTGTACAAATTCTTTTATAATTGTCACTGATTGGATTTGAACTGACGACCTTATTATTATTTTTATGTAATAGTTCATATATGCACTTGTTTTATGAAATTTTAAAATACAGCCAACTCCCAAAAATCTGCAATTCTAAAATCTACATATCATTTAAAATGTAAACAAACATTGTCATGATTAATGAATTGCAGAAATTCAGAAATTGATTTAGGAGATAAAGCAATTATTACCTATGTGACCTCTGCAGATGAATTTTTAATCACTCAGTTTATTATGGGGGAACAAATAATAAGTGGAATTATGCAATCATTAAAAAAATTAATCAAGTATTGAATTAGAGGAAGAAGATGAAAGATTTGATTTTCTGAAAGGATGAAGATAATATTTGAATATTTCTCTCAGGGAGATAAATATTCAAACTTTCTCAATAGCACAAACTTATGTGACTGACCAAGAATTTTTTTTTTTTTTCCCTGTAGGTTACTGGAAAAAATATTAAGACATAATCTCACTCTACAATGATGAGGCTCATCATAAATCTAGATAATATACAGCAGTAATAAAATATATAACTTTTTTTAAATCTTTCTACTTTTATTATATGCACATTTTTCAGAACTGTATTTATAACATATAAATTGTTTCATAATAATTTTCTACTCAAATGTGGATTTGGGATTTAAATAAAAGAAATTATCCTAAAATCCATAAAACCCTTCATTCTAAGCTGTGTGGATTATTCAGAGTGTACTGTACTTTCTTTTTCATTGCCTAAAGATGCTATCAGACAGAAGACGATATATTCTAAAATATAAGCTATTGCTTCTCAAAAGCGACCAAACGACTTCAGTAGGGTTGTTTTTAAGCATAAACGAAATCCAGAAATGTAAACAATGGATCCAACATTTGGCTATTATTCTCCCCAAGGTGGTTTAAAAGGGAATAGAATAGAGGGTGTTCTGTAATTGCGATTCTCTGATTGGAGGATTTCGTTCTAAAGACTACCGTATGTGATTTAAACAGTCGAAAATGCATGATTGACGAACATACGTTTGGCAATTTGTATCAAATGG
Source organism: Salticus scenicus (assembly GCA_963930645.1). NCBI lineage: Eukaryota > Metazoa > Arthropoda > Arachnida > Araneae > Salticidae > Salticus > Salticus scenicus. The sequence continues at coordinate 15,110,333 of OZ005662.1, read as the reverse complement.
CATATTTGGATTGTTTCCCGCATGAGAAACCTGTTTATGAGGTATTTTGTGCTAAAGATTATTGTATGGTTCTTCGTTTGATAGCGGCTTAATAAACAGAAGGATCCACAGTTTTCTCTTTCTGTTATGTGCCACCACCTCAGAGACTTCCTTCTTATAATCTTGGATCCAGACCTACAAGAGCAATAAATGATAACGATGCAATTTCTTTTGCTTTTTGTGTTTTGTTATAGGTTTTACTCAGTGAATAAATCTATTAAAACTGCTCAATAACTGAAAGTTTGTATTTCAAAATTGTTTTAGTAAAGTAGATAACATTTAATTGGTGCTTGTTGAGATGTAACAGGAATTAAACGTCTAGCATTTATTTTTTTATAATTGCTGCATTTATGAATTTAGAAAAGCTTTAATATCATAAACATAGTGAAGCTTAACAAAGTAGAGTTGGTAATTCAGACACCAAATCCAGTTTGTGATAATATAAATTAGGTTTGGAGTTTGGATATTCCTGAAGGCACTAAGTGTGTAAATGATATTGAAAGATGTATAAAATATGTGCAGTGGAGAAAAAATAATGGATAATATACTGTAAAATATAGATTAGTATAATATCACCACTGGCACTATAACAGTTATTTTGCATTTTAGTCCCATCCCATATAGGAGATTCATTCTCATATATGTGTGGTAGTTAAACAAATCTAATGGTATTTTGAAAGGCATTAAATTAAAGTTTAACTGCATGAAAATTAGTGGATAACATCTGAAACATGTAAATCAGGTGGAAACTCAATATTGAAATTTCTGACTGAATACAATATTTCCTTTATCAACAGTTATCGTGTAATGGAAGTAATACTTTATATGAATATAATAATTTTGAATTTTATATAATAGAAAAAGCTTTATTAATTGTAATTTTTAATATGCTTATACAATACATTGTTCATTTGTAGGTATTTTGCTTTTTCACCAGATGTTTTAATTAAGATAGATTATCACGGAAAACGAGTGCAAATGGAACAAGTATGTTTTTCATCCCTATTTATTTTCTTTTGGTTTGAAATACTTTAGAATTTATAACTTTCATATTTATTTTAGGGTGCAGTAACAGGATTAATATTAGGATTAGGACAGTTAAATGCTTCAGAAATTAGGTTAAAGCGATTGAATTATCGCCATGGGTAAGTTACTTTTGTATCATTAAACATTTTTTATGTTTTTTTTTCTTTCTACTTTTCTTCAGTTAATGTATGTTGAATTGAAAGCATTTAATGCTACGAAATGTGTTATGTTTTGGAATATAGGTTTTGACAGATCATCATTTTATTTTTATTATTATTTTTTTTTTTTTTGATAATGTAGCCAATATTTATTAAGACGTATATAATTTTTAACAATTGCACCAATATTGATAATTCTTTCTTTTATACAAAATTGTATGCTGCAATGATGATGCTGTATACATTTTATTGGAATTGAATATTGTATATATTAATTAATTAATTAATATTTATATTAAGTTTGGTGAAATCAGAATGATTAAGAAGTAAATGAATTGAAATCTAAACTAATTTGGCCATTTTTAAAATTGAGCTGTCCAGAACGATACCCGATTAAATACAAAAGATTATAACCACTAAGTAATAGAGAATCAGAGGTGTAATTTTTATCCTCTAGTGGTGATTTTAATAACTAGTGGTATAAAACTGATGAACATGCCACAAAAGATTTTTGTTTTTGTAAACAGAGGTGCTTCCAAAGAGATTCAACATATCTTTATGATTTTCAAGTGATGACTCTTGAGATAGAAATTTTCTCTCTTATGAATCTGTACTCTTTAATTAATATAAACACCAGAAATGAATATATACAGGTGAGCAACTATATACATGTTGCATGTATGTACATGTTATTAAAAGAATAAAATAAAAAGAATAAACTCTTTAACTCAGATGTGCCAAGTGCGTCCTACTAAACAGGTCCGAAAGCCAAAGCTCCACTAACTGCCAAAACACCTTCTCAGTAGTTTGGAAGGTTGGCTGAGTGAGTAAAAATGAACAAGGGAGTGCTTGGTTGCATGACAGTCTTGATTGTTAGCAAAAGCCTTGCTGGATTAAGCTCTCTCACCTAAATGTGTGGATTTACAGAGTGCTTAGTATTGTGTAAGATTGTAATGGAATTCAAAATATACTCTTGAACTGTGAATGTGTTATTTTTTCTTGTTCTGTCTTGACATAACTCCCTAACTGCAGTCAATTGATGGTATGACATATACTCGTTTATATAGGTTTAACTTTCATAAAAATAGGCCAATTAGCAAAATAATGATAATATTTTGTTTAGATACTTTTTTTTTTTTCACACAAAGATGCAATTTGACATCTGAATTTATGATTATGCATTGCCATTCTACAGTGTAATTCTAGTAACAATGTATTTTAAATTGAATATGCAAAACATTATTTAATTCATTTATGACTGATATTTAAATATTTTCATACAAAGATCAGTATAATCTTTTCTTTCTTTCTCTATAATTTATTATTAATATTTTTTATTTGAGATTTGTTTGTTCTTTGCAGCTTACTGGGACATAAAAAGTTGATACAATATGCTCTCAGTGAATGGCAACAAGATATTTTAAAAAATCAACTGCCAAGTTTATTAGGAGGAGTAGGACCCATGTATTCCTTTGTACAATTATGTAAGTTTTCCTTAGTTTTTTCTTAATGTTCTCTCTCTTTAAATAAAATTTCAATCTTAATAAAATTTACTTATTATTATAGACAAGTGTGATTGCATCTCTTTTAATCTTAAAATCTATATAAATAAAAAGAAGTGTCTGTGTATTTGTCCAAGTTTTAGAGCTTAGGCTATTGATTGCAGAGTTGGCATATGCAGTGAATGACACACTGTTTCTGCACATCGTGCAGCCCAGTGACAGAAACACGGCGACATAGTCACGGACATAGAAAAACGGCTTGCGGACAGTTTTTGTCTGCACTGATAAAAAAATTTGTCTACAACTTTCGAATAACAATTCACTTTAAAAAAAATTCTGTATCAAAACTAAAACTAATAAATACTTTTATTATTTATATTGTGTTGTGTCAAACATTTCTATAAAATATTTAATTGAATGAGATGAATGAATTGAATACACACAATTGTTTATACTATATTGTTCTGCAGTAAAATTGTGTTCATGTATTGTTGCACGAGATCACCACTGATGTTAACCCCCCACCCCCATAAAAAAGCTGGGTTTATGCTAAAAGATATATATCTTTAAATTAGTATGGTGACTACATAAAAAAAAAAAAAAAAAACTAACATATTATATGTATTGTTCTAAAATAAGTTTTGTTTTCAATATAATAAGTAGTCTTAAATAAAAATATCTAGCGAAACAAACATTCTTCACTTTTACAAAGACCCTCATGTGTACTTTTGATATCACATTTAAAATTATTATTTTATAGTCTTATTACTGATTTGTTGTGCAAAGTTTTCAAAAGTTGAAACAGACTTTTTTCTCTCTCTCTCCCATTAGTTCAAGGCATAAGAGATTTGTTCTTTATGCCTGTTGAACATTATAGGAAAGATGGACAAATCATTCGAGGTTTTCAAAAAGGTGCCTCTTCATTTTCTACATCAACAGTTGTAGCTGCATTAGATCTACTGAGTAGATTTTTGTATGCTATTCAGGTTTGTATCCTAATTAATAAAAGTAATTTTATAGTCCATTTAATTAGTGGTATCTTTTTAAAAATCAAAACATGTATTGTTTTAAATAATTTAATTGCCTAAGTTTCTTATTTATAATGCTAAATTTTTCTGTTTTACTCAACAGGGCACTGCCGAATTTGGGTTTGACATGGTTAATCCAGGTCCCAGAGCGAGAGACAAATATGTGAGGTCACAAGAGTTGTACAGGAAAAATACACAACCAGCTGACCTTATTGAAGGTGTTTCTGCTGCCATCAATGTTATGAAAGAGGTAATTTAAAAATATTTTTCTCTAATTACCCAACATCAGTGCAAGAAAATGTAAAATGAAATATGCATTATAAATTTTATTCATATTGCCAACTTTCATTTTGAAAAACTGTATATACAGTGTATTCAAAAAGTTCTAGGATTTTGCAGATGACACTAGATCTGCAAAATCGGAAGGATAATGTAGCCCCCGAGGCAGAATTTAGGCGACACAGCGAAATTGTCACTTGCTGATAAATTTGATCATAATAATTACAGATATTCTCATATTTAAGTAGAAAACAGAAATTTGTGTTATATTTAAAAGTTCTTCTACAGTATATTAATATCTTTGTAATTAAATTGATATAGTATGTGTAAATTAAAAAATATGTTGTTATTAAATAATGTCATCTTGCAGAAAAGATTTCCACGAATGAGGCTTATCGCAGAAAGCATAAAGATATTCTGCCACAGAGAATGTAGCAACTGCCTGCAGCCACACATATCATGTGGCAGGGTTCCCACGGGTCAGGGAGAACAGGGAAAACCTGGAAAAGTCAGAGAAATATCAGGGGAAAATGTAAATATTGCTCAAAAACCTAGAAAAATGATTATATAAACCTGGAAAATGCTTTTGAGCATTCAATTTATATCGCAAGTCATATTACTATGTTGTCTTTTATGTTGTGAGCTATGTTCTGTCTTATACAGTGAGCTATTTTAGGTTGATTTCTTTAGAAATCGACCTATTGCAATCACTTCGTTTATCTATATATATATCTATCTATAATGAAAATTTTGTCATCACGATAACTCCCGAAATAATACTCGAAATGGAACGAAATTTGGACAGTGAACTGATCTTATAAATATCTTGGATGAGTTCGTTAACCAAGTTGCTCCGACTTTTTGTATTCAAGTGGCAGCCACTTGAAAATTTCGAACCGACATTGTAAAAAGCATATTTAAAGCAAGATTTGCTTGAATTTTGTTGTAAATACCGGCCACATAAGGGTCTCAATGAAGATTATTAATGAAGTTTATCTGCCATTTTTAAGTGGCAGATATTTTAAGTTAAGTGGGACCACTTGAAATCAGGCTACCACTTGAAAATTTAAAATCACTATAACTTCCGAAATAATACTCCAAATCGAACCAAATTTAGACAGTGTCTTAACTTATCTTATAAATATCTTAGATGAGTTTATTAACCAAGTTGCTCCGCCATTTTGTTTTCAAGTGGAGACCACTTGAAAATTTCGAATTCAAATTGTAAAAAACGTATTCCGAATTTGTTTGAAATTTGATGTAAATATAGACCACATAAGGGTCTCAATGAAGTTTATTAATGAAATTTATCCGTCATTTTTAATAAAGTGGTAGATATCTTAAGTTAAGCGGGGCCACTTGAAATCACTCTACCACTTGAAAATTTAAAATCACAATAACTTCTGAAATAATACTCCAAATCGAACCAAATTTGGATAGTGTCTTAACTTATCTTATAAATAACTTAGATGAATTTGTTAACCAAGTTGCTCCGCCATTTTGTTTTCAAGTGGAGACCACTTGAAAATTTCAAATTCAAATTGTAAAAAGTATATTCCGATTTTTTTTTTTTTTTTGATGCATACATAGATTATACAGATGTCTAAAATAACTTTATTAATGAAGTTAAGTGGGACCACTTGAAATCAGGCTACCACTTGAAAATTTAAAACCATGATAACTTCCGAAAGAATACTCCAAATGGAACCAAATTTGAACAGTGTCTTAACTTTTCTAATAAATATCTTAGATGAGTTTGTTAACCAAGTTGCTCCGCCATTTTGTTTTCAAGTGGAGACCACTTGAAACTTTCAAATTTAAATTGTAAAAAGCGTATTCCGAAATTGTTTGAATTTTGATGTAAATACAGACCACATAAGGATCTCAATGAAGTTTATTAGTAAACTGTATCCGCCATTTTTAATAAAGTGGCAGATATCTTAAGTTAAGCGGGACCACTTGAAATCAGGCTCCCACTTGAAAATTTTAAATCACGATAACTTCTTAAATAATACTCCAAATCGAACCAAATTTGGGCAGTGATATTATCATATAATTATCTTGAATATTCTCACTGGGCAACTTGTCCCGACATCTTGTTTCTAAGTCCCAGCCACTTGAAATCACACTGCCACCACGATAACTTTTAAAATACTAAACTGATTCAAATAAAAGTTGGATAGTGAACTTATGGTTCAAATATCTAGGACAAGTTCACTTGATGACTTGATCCGCAATTTTATGTCCAAGTGGTTGCCACTTGAAAATTTGTCAATATGGTAACTTTAGTAATGTAGAATCAATTCGCATCAAATTTGGGTAGTGGATTTATCCTTCAAATATCTCAGATAAGTTCGCTGGGCATCTCACTCCACTTTTTTTTTCCCAAGTGGTGCCACCTGAAAATTTCTTATGACGATAATTTTTGAAATACTGATTTAATTTGAACTAGAACTGGACAAGGAACTTATACAAGTATACTGGATGATTTCTCTGGGCAAGTTGTTTTGCCATTTTATTTCCAAGTTGCAACCACTTAGACTGCCACTTGAAAATTTGCCATAAAACTAACTTTTGAAACACTGTACTGATTTAAACCACAGTTGGACAGTGAACCTACGCTTCAAATATCTTGGATATGTTTGCTGGGCAACTTGTTCCACTGTATTGTTTCCAACTGGCAGCCACTGGAAAATTTGTTATCACAGTAACTTTAGAAATACTTAATCAATTCAAATCAAAGTTGAAAAATGGATTTATCATTCAAACATAAAAAATCTAGAAAATTCACGTAACTCGTGAACCAATTACGTTATTGCATCCATCTTTGGTATATCGATAATAAGTATTTTCTCGCCAAAAAAGTCGCCATAGGAGAAAAGTCACCAAATCCATTATCTGCGTTGCTGGATCTTTTTAGTTCGTTTTTAACGAAAAATTAGGCTATTCTAATGCTATTAGGCTATTTTAATGCTAAAACAAGCTAGAAATGCAGAAAAGTAACATTTTATCAACTTACTAAGCCTCTAAAAGAATTTCTACAAAAAAAATTATTTTCAAATTTGAAACGATATTTTAGATAAGGAACTTTCTCTGCCATTTTGATCGAAGTGCCAGCCACTTAATTTTTCAACACGATGACTTTTGAGATTTTGAATTAATTCGAACTATATGTGTACAGTAGACTTATCTCACAAATACATTTCATATATTTGTCAACTTAACTCACCATTTTGTTTCCAAGTGCCGGCCACTTGAAATTTTTAAATTCACATAAAAAGGTATTTATGAACCGATTTGCTTAAGAATCCATGTGTGCATAGCCTACATCAATATTTCTACCAAGTGCATTAGTAATTTGTAGCCGCCATTTTGAAACAAAATGACGGCTACTTGATAAAGAAAAAGAAATCAACCTACCCTTCCGAATAAGCCGGAAGGACTTGTTTATGTTGCAAACCAAATTTTATGACTAAAATTTTCTAAAAAGTAGACCTGGAAAACCTGGGAATTTTATTTTTGAAACTGAGTGAGAACCCTGATGTGGTTATTATCATTTCTGATGAGTTTCAATTTGTCAGTATTAATTTATATAAAGTTTGTATGTGGATCATTGACATTACAAAAAAAAACCATACTGACAATTTTTAAAATTGGAATTCCATTATTTCCTTTGAAGACATTCAATCATTTTTTTAATTATTATTTTTTTTTTTTCTTTCTTTCTACATTTATGTGATGCAAATTTTAAGAAATGGTAACTAGTAATTACATAATTATCTTATGTAAAGAAAATAAAGTTATTTTTAAGTATAAAATAATTTGTGATTATATTTCGAATTTAACCCTTTCAACCCCACTAGGACATATATGTCCAACGGATCTTTTTAACTGACTCAATGGGATAAATAAGCGTGAAATTTATTGAAGTGCATGTCCCGCTAGTTTTCTGTGATTACAATCATATGTTTGTGTAAATTTACATATTTTTTAAAAGTACTGTAAAATTAATTTAGAACTAAGGAACTGAACATTTTACTGTATTTTATATCATGACCTCAACTCCAATGAGACTCATGTGTGCCATCTAAAAAAAGACTAGTGGAACATATATATATATATGTCCCACTTCGACAATTACTCCTATAGTTAATTTTTTGTTTTTATTTTGGCAGAATATTGCTATTTCTATCTTGTTTGACCTATTAAAGCTTTAATTTACCTTATTTTTGGAAAGGAAGAAAATTGGTGGTGAAAGAGTTAAAAATTAAAATGCAAAAAAAAAACTTAATTTTTAAAAAGTGTCATTCAATACTGTTGATAAAAATAGTGTATTTTAGTCTTTCCTTTAAATCTATTAAATTTTTATTTTAATAGGGTATAGAGGACACTGCCCGCACTATTTACAGAGTAGCTGCGACTGAACATGAACATAAAGGAGTTCCTGGTGCTGTTGGTGGGGTGCTCAGACAAATTCCACCTTCTTTGATAAAACCCATTATTTTAAGTAGCGAAGCCACAAGTTATGTTTTAGATGGAGCTCGACATCAGTTAATGCCAGATGCACATCAGGAGGACATTCACAAATGGAAAACAAAAAATAACTGATTAAAGTGGATATTAGTATGAAATGTGGCTTTGTGCAGTGAATTTTAATTTATATATATATTTGCTATTACAAATGTTGTGAGCTTGCAGTTTGCATGTCTGAAGAAGGTCTAAAAAAAAAATCTATTTTTTATTATTTTCACTGTACATACTTGTAGATAATGATTGAATTTTTGTTTTATAAATAAAAAATTTTGTGTTTTTATATGATGTTTGTGTTTTAATGAAATTTAGAAATGCAATATTTTTTTGTAACAAATTATTCTAATTTTACTTTATTCAGTTGACAATCATCTTGCAACAAAGAAATCACCCAGTGTTACTTTGCTTTACGTAAACAAAATAAATTTAATCTCACATTAATTCCTTTTAAAAGAAACCTTTAGAAAAAAAAATACCATATATTAAAAATTATTTATTCAGATTATGTCTGTTCTACTTTAATATCAATTAACAAGGCTGCTACAGTACCTAAAATTCAGAAAAAAACCCTTAAAAAATCAATTACAAGAAAAAAAGACATTAAGTTAGACATTTTTTTAAAATTCTAAATTGCTTCTAGAAGCTCCTTTAATAGTTTAGAGAAAACTCTTTAAAAAAGAAAAGAAAATTATATCATTTTCTGTAACCATAGTAAATAAATAAAATTAATATACCCTAGATATATTCAATTGACTTGTAAACGTGTTAGATTCTAGTGCTGTATGATTGCGTATCATCTTACTTAACTTTAAAAGAGATATAGATTTCTTTCCAGATTTGTGTAGCAATAGAAACCCTGACTAAGTTACGACTTAATTCCCTACTTTTTTTGGTTCTTTCATTTAATCCTGGCAATAAATGGAAATTTTTCTCCCTTTCATGAAAACTCCAGAAACCACACTATAAAGAAAAACAGAAAATGTCATGAATTTTAATCATTCAGTAATCTTACCATGATGACAATATGCTCAATGCTACCAAAACAGCTATCTGGCACTTTTCACTTAATTTTCTCATGTAGAGGAGCTTTCCTGTGTTTGTTGATGATGTAGTAGTTAATAAAAAATCTAGTCATTTTTACAAAATATAAGTTATAATTTCTCTTATAATACAATAATAAAATGTGATGAGCAATAAATATTTTTACATAGAGTAAAACAACATACTTCATTCATGAAGACTGTCATCCTCAACAAATTTTTTTCTGTTAAATTTACGAGCAAAAGCTTGTAAATTACAATTTTGATACTCGGGCCAAGATGAAAGATTATTGAAAAGCCATAGAATTTCACTCGGACTCAGATCTCCAAATTTCATAAAAACATTCATTCCTTCTTTTATTAGTCTTGGACCACAAAAAGGTATCCACTGCCTGAAGAAATAAAATAAACATGTATTTGTATCAGACAGATTAAAAGAACAAGATCTCAAAATTTAAATTTTCAATTACTGTCCAATAGCTAGTTAGATATTATCACCTTCTTAGGAAACTTTTTTAGATGCTAATCACCAGTTTTCTTGAAAAAATTCCTGGCATAAGATTTAATCATGAATTTTCCAGAAATATTAGCTTCTGAATCATAATAGAAAAATTATATGAGATTACTAAAAATGAGTTCTTGTCTGCAATATCTGCAATTAGGTATTTTATTGGCAATTCCATGATTCCGATTTTCATGTACAGTTCACTTAGAGGGATCATATATATTTTAATATGTTTTCATTTTATTTATATTGTCTGCAAACTAATGTAAACATGTATGCCAAGTAAATGTATCACCACGTAATGCAAAAAGTAAGTCTGAAATTTAATTTGCATTATTTTAAATCTATGCAATATTGAGGTTGCACAAAATAAATAAAAAATTCAGTTATACTATAAAGACATGGCATCACACATTTTAAGAATAAAGGGTGCTGAATATATTTGAACTCCTTGGTATTAATGAAAGAGGGTTAATATAATTTGGTCATGACTTTTGCATATGCAGCATTAAAAACTTATTTTTTTTTTTTCTCTGGTGACTCAGCAGTTAAAAATTTGCCAGTGAATTAAATAGAATGTAAAGTAATTTCTATAATTTTTCAAGCCAATCAGAAATTAGCACTGGAAAGAGTTTCCTTGTTAGATGCCTCCTTTTTACTTTTACCCTTAATTTACTTAATACATATTTTAAAGATAATATTTTTACATGTAGAAGGAAACAATATAAATAAAGATGAATAACTTACTTTTTCTCTTAATAAGAAATTTTAGTTTGTTATAAATATATACCAAAAAATAGAACTAAAAACCAAAGGAAACTTTATTCATTTTTAAATAACATAAAAATGAACAATTTCTTCCTTTTTGAGGTAAATCACCAAAATCTACATTTGTTTCACTCTTTATTAATAATCTGCTATTTTTTGTAGTCAATAAAAAAAATGTACATCGAGTTTAATAAATTTTGTACGATTTTTTTTTTTTTGTGCTGCTGATTGCTGAAAAGCAAGATTATGTCATCGCTAATTGAGAAATTTTCTACCAAATACTGAAATAGACAATTATTTTGCAGCTAACCAAACTTTTTAAAAAATGGATTCTGAAAATTTATGATTTCCAGAAATAAAAAAATTCCAGCTTTTACGATGTTTGATTACCAAAATACATAATTTTATTCTTATAGATTACTAAAATTCATGCTTTATTGATGCTTAAAAGAAAGACATAACTAATTATTGAATTACAATCATTTTATTCTCTCACAGGAAGAAATTATTAAACTTAAAAACAAAATTAGATTTATCAGGTGTAAAAGAAAAAGTAGCAAGTACTTACATTTTTTATGATCATCACTTAATTTTGTTACTATGTGGAAAGTACATATTTTCAGTCTAAGAAGGACTCAAACATTCTTGGTCAATAATGCAACATTAAAGCAATCATAATGATATTACTATATTTTAGGTATCTTTGCTCTTTCAGGTCATTAAAATCAGGGTAATTTAATTGAAAATACAGTGAAACCTCTCTTGAAGGTAAATTTTTCTTAAGTCAGAATTTTTCCCCACAGGATTTAATACTAACTTACCTCCATTACCAGGGATGGGGAAATGCTTAATTTACATTACTTGCCACTAGCAAGTGAATTTTAAGTCAGTCAATTTCATTGCCGATATTCGATATAGTAAAACAGCAGTGTGGTTGTATAAAAACAGTCAAACTCTTCCCAGGAGCATGAAGAGTGTTAGAATAAGCAACCACTTTAGATTTTACTATATCTTTTTAAGCTATTATTATTCTAAACACTGTATTTTAAAAAATGATGCTTTGAGAACTTGAAAGAATTCTATTAAATGATCAATTCATTTTACATTTGCGTAAATTTTGTTGTAAAAATTATAGACTATGTATCCTATATTGCTGGCTGGTAAAAGAAAATCTTTGGCAAGAATTTTTAAAAATTCCCCACCCCTGTTCATTACAGGTTCATGTGCAAATGTACCGCTCTTAAGGGTTATATTTTATGAGCAGACAATTTTATTCTTTCTTCTATATTCAACAAAAGAAAGTACCGATTTTGTAAAAAATGTTCAACTTCTAATTTTTGATGGATTTACATGTTTTGAGAGGTTCAGAAGATAATTTGACCATTTTTAGAGAATTTTTGTGTGTGTGTGAGACCAAAATTTTATGGCAATTCTAGTTTAAGAACTACTGCTCAGAATTTTAAACAAATTTATATGTAGTTTTAGAAAAGAACTCATCAATATTTAAGTGAGTGATTCAGGGTTGCCATGCTACCTGAAAAACCTGGAATAGTCAGGGAATTTGAAAATTGACCATGAAAGTCAGGGAATTTATATTTTTTAGCCAGAATCTGGAAAAGTCAGGGAATTTCATACAATGAGTACCAAAAAACGAATTTTTCCTCCAATGTAGAGTCATTTTTCTTGTTTTTTTCTTAGCTTCTGCCATTTTTTAAAAACAAGACCTCTTAGAAAGACCCCGCATGGAGGGCAATCTGTCCTTAGGTCAAAGTAATATGTAACTTTTGTGTTTTCAAGTGTTATCATAATTATTTTGTCCTCAATACAACCAATGCACAATATATGGCTAGACTGGAATTTTCTTAAAACACGTCTGGAAAACCTGGAAAAGTCAGGGAATTTCATTCTACTATTTGAGTGGCAACCCTGGTGATTGAACTGTAGATCTGTACTAATTTGAAACAATCTTTTTATTATTATTATTATTATTAAAAAAAGAAAAAAGCTTTTCTAAAATGTCATCTGTTGAGCATAAAATTGATTTGCTTTGGACATTCAGTACCAGGCATCTGTAAGATGAAAATCGTCTGCATTCATCATGGATAACAATTTTGATAGACAATAATTTTAATAAATTAATAATATACAGAGTGGTTCAAAAGGTTATGCTCAAGCAGCATATGTGGGCATGTCAGGTCTTGAGGAGTAAGAATTATATAGGAACTGGAAAATTAGAAAGGCAGTTTATAAGTTGCTAGAGTCAGACATGGTACAAGCTTACAGAAAAAAAGGCTGAACTTTTCACGACCCCCCCCCTCCCCCTCAAAAGTGGTATCAGGCAACTGGCACAATATAAATTTTTCAAAAATAAAAATAATGTTAAATCTGATTGCATACATGTACACACAATAAACAAAATCAGAACAATAAATGTTATATTGAATATCATATTAATTATAATTAAAATAGTTGTAAATGCTTAAAAAACAGACAAATTTATTACGTATACTTGAAAATAAGTTTATTCCATAGAAGCATTGTTTGCTGGGGCAATTAATTAGCAAAATAATGTAGTTCATTAGGAAAATGCAGTTGAAGTGCTATTTCTTTTTCATTTTCTCCAAGTCTGAATTTGACATTTCTTGAAAGCCAATCACATAGAAATTGCTAATAATATATTGCACAAATTCAGCCTGACCCCCCCCCCCCCTACACATGTCCAAAAAGTTTTAATGCGGATTTGCACTGATCCCAAGAATAATAATTTTTAAGCTTAAAAAGGCTGAATTCAGCCTTAAGGCTGAAAAGTAACATGTCTGTACAGTGCAATAAGCTCTGTCTTGTGCGCATCCTAAAAGACATGAGCAATGATGTGAAGCATCCACTGTTATTAATGTGACGCATTTTGAACATCTATGAGTTGTAATATTTTCATTAATATTTTGCACTTCAATTAAGTTTTTTTGTAAAATAAATGTTATATTCTCTTTGCATGTCAGTCAAGATGCAATTGCACTGCCACAATCAAATTTTTGACCCCTAATTCCTATGTAATACTTATTCCTCATACACACCCACAACACCCCCTCCTCTAACACACCCACACATGCAATTTGGGAATGATTTTTTGAACAACCCTGTATACTGTATAAATTTGCATAAGAATATACATAAGAAAGTTTTGTGATGGCCACAACATATTTTTTTTTCTTGATTTGAACTGACTACTCTCTTTGAAACATGAAGTTTGTGTGTTATAATTATTTAGCTAATAAATTTAAAGGCTTCTAAGTAAAAAATGTTGATTTTAAAGGGCAAAATGAAAACGATAAATTTAGATCAACACTTTAAGGCTAAACAGTATTTTCTACTAGGAAACTTTTAGTGGAAATTATTATATAATAGAGCTTTTTTCACTCATAAATGATGCCAATTTCAGCTAATTTTTTATTGATGTAAAAAATCCTCAGAAATAAAAATATTGCTACAAAGCATTTAATATCAAACATAATTTTAATGACTTTTTTAAAGCTGTATAGACAAATATTGCCAATTTGAATAATTAAAACCATTCAATTTAAAGTGCTTTTTTGCCAGAATAATGATTTCCTTTATGATCTGTATTAAAAAGTCACTACTCTATGTCACAGTACGTGCGTCTTGTAAAGAGGTTGCATTGCATTGCTATAAACTTCGAAATAGTTACTTTTTAAATTCTTAAAATATAACTTACTCAATAGATTTTATAACTAAATCGGATCTCTTGGCCAGATGCGATCTAACAAAAAAGAACAGATCTTGCAATTTTTCTTGAGTCATTGTAGATGAATACAGTTCAGCTTTTGGAGTCAGTTTAATGAGATAAAAATATTCATCACGGATAATCTGAAAATATCGTGTATAGTTTACAAATTATGCAATAGTTTTATAATATGCTAAGATAATCACCAGTTTGAAAAAGTGAACAAATCCAAAATCAGAATTTTAGGAAAAACAATAAAAACATTTTAATTTCCAGTGTACTTATTTGTAAAAGACAAAATTTGTACAGAAATATTATTGCCTCATTGGAATTATATTACAATATCATTTTGATCAATATTGTTGTATACTCAGGGTTCATGAATTGTCTGTGAAGGAAAGATGAATCTTGCAAAGGCATACAAGTTTATTTACAGAATTTTCCAGAAGGTTACAGATCTGTTAAAGAATAATCAAGTTCAGTTTCACCAGAAAACAAAGCTTAAATATCAGCTCACAGCCTAAAAGTCACTATAGCATTAACACACAGCAGATAAGCTGTATTTAACCATTAGCAAGACATCTAATCAGGGATTTCTTTATATCAAGCTTCTTGGCATGAAACTGACTACAATGGTCAGAACAGGATGCCTTTTATAGCCTCCTATCAACCCAGATTTTTTTCAGTAACTTCTGTAATAATTGAGTTAGTGCTTAGATAATTGATATATCGATAATAAGGATTTTCTTGCCAAAGTCACCACAGACAGATAAAATTGCCAAATTTGTCACCGAGGCTATTACCTGCCCTGGTGAAGTTTTTTAACAGGTTTTCAAAGAAAAATGGGCTATTTTAACACCAAAACAAGCTAAAAATGCAGAAAATTAACATTTTATAACCTGACTACTAAGTCTCTTTGAATGAAATTACATAAAAATAACTATTATTATTTACAAATTCGTAACATTCGTAAAGAAATTTGTTTCAATAAATATAACTTGATACAAGTGTTGTATTATCGTTTATGTGTGATGGATTTGCTTCTTTTGCAAACTTACACCAGTAAGATTGTAAAAAGGTGTTATAACTCACAGGCTTGAAAAAAAACTTGTAATTACACAAATATATTTATTTTAGTAAATAAAGAAATTTTTGAAAATAATAATTATGAATAAGACTATTCTTCAAACCTGTTCTCAACGGTGGAGGTCGGCCCTGTTACTATCCCCTTGTAGAATCCCTCATATTCTTCCAGAATGTACTGGAGGATTTTTCAAACATCTTGAATTATTTTAACGTTTATTGGTACTCTCAAGTTGTAACTTAGATTTGTTAGAATTTGAGGAACACTGTATGGCAGATTTCTGATGCATGTTTTTACATTGAACAAGTGATTTTCACTCCCCTCGTCTGTCTAGCATGTGTGTCAATGCAAAGTGAATTAAAAAATAATAAAACCTCAACTTTTGATTTTTGAAGCCTGTTCACTTCTTCAAAACGGTAATTCATAAAATATACACAGTTTATCATCCTTGAATAATAAAGACAGGCGAAAACTATTAGAATAATAATGAATGTTTACTTTTTGTTTTACTTATTAATTCTTTAAGCACGAAAATAATTTCAATTACTGATATTTATTTTTTCATTCTTTAAGATCAGTTTGGAGGATATATTTAACACTTTCAAATAAAATTTATAAGTGTTTATGATTTTGGTTTGCGTGACCGGCTATCTGTATTTTCACTTCAATAAATATTTGTAGAATTCCATAAAGCACTTTCTGAATGCATTTACCCATTAAATCATAAATACTATGTCATAAATAAAATAATTTTCAACATCAGTGGAATGTATAGAAAACTGAAAATGTACTTCCAGCAATTTCACATAATGAATCCAAATTATTTTGTGTTTCCCCTATAAATGAATAACAAATGTTATTTATTACAAACATAATTTTCTATATTTGAAAAAAAAAAAAAAAAACATTCAGTGTATCTGAAAACGGTATTAAAAAAGCCCAGAGCTACCCTGGTTCCAAAATTTTAAAAAGCACCAAGGGATGTCTATAGTAACGTTGTTGTCAGAAAACACTCTCACAATATGTATATTTGTATAACAATAATTTTAATAAACAAAAAAGATTCAAACAAAACAAATTAACTTACCCTTTTAGAAGTTTTTGTGCAGAAGAAGAAGTTCTTTGAATTGGACGAAAACTAAAATAAAAGACAAATTAAAAATTAATAATTTTACAATGTGCATGGTAAATCATTTCCTTTAAGATACATATGAATTGCAAACTGCAGAAAGGAAACATGGCCAAAATTTTTTAAAATTCATTTTATTGCACCAAAGTAGTCCAACTGGGTAGGCGCATTGTTTACTATAGATATGGAAATTATCCACAATCAATAAAGTGCCTCTAGCAACAAGCATAATTTAAAATATAGAATAACTTTTATTTTAGAGTTTTTGTATCTCCACCATAAAATTTAGAAAAGTGAACTTGTTTCCTTTCAGCAGTTAGTAATTCATTATATTGTATGCTTTTAGCTTTGACCTATGTCTGAAAAGTAAATTTTGTCATGTTCTGCTGCCACAGCACTACAGACAGTTCTGTAACTTGTACCCAAGTTATCCTTTCTCCTGGATTTTCCACTGATGTCATTACAGTTAATCTGTGTAATGTTTTTTAGTTTGTTTTGATCACTCAAAATATTTAATCCAATTAAAGAACCCATCATTATTGCTCGATACTGTGAGAGGTGTACTAGAAGAGTGCACGAATTGCTCTCAGTGTTAAAAATATTATGTGAAAAAATTTAAAAACATACTAGATTTTAGCGATTTCACATTTTAATAGTAACCCTATTCACAGTTACACTTACCTCAATTCACCCTATATATTTAATTTTGTTTCTCTCCTCAACAAGCTAAAACATGTTTTATTTATGTTAATTTTTTAATTAAAGCATAGAACCATTACACTAAAAATGCACAAACTGAAATATATAAACAAACTTACTTTTTGAAGGCATTTAATTTCAAAGAAAAGGTTATACAATACAGTTGACCAGCGGTACATAGACAAATTTTCTTTTGGCAATGCTTTCATACACTATAAATATATACAAAGATTTAAAACTTATATATTTAATGTGTTACTTAATATTAAAAAAATATATATATGTGAAAATATAAAATGAAATATGAATAAGACAAGGTACTCCTTAATTCATGGGCAGGGTAGATGAAACACACATAAACAAGCATTTTTTGTATAGTTATATGGGGTCAGAAATAAAAAACGGTGAAAAGATAAGAAATGCACCACACTTTAAAATGTGAAAAAATGGGAAGAAGTGTAAAAAATCCATAGAAAACAACATGTGGAGGGGGGGGGGGGAAGTACAATCACATGTGTCTAAAAAAAAAATTTACTAACACCAGTCAAAAAATAAAAGAAAAATAGATAAGTAAAAGAAACTGAAGCGGAGGAAGGGTGGGCTCACGGCTCGCTAAAGATTTTCATTACCAAATCCATATTGCTATACGAAAAATGCTTCTTTATATGAATTTTACCAAACCTCAATGTTTGGCCCTGAACCTGACATTTTTTTTTTTTTATAAACCCGAAAACTGACCAGAACCCTCTTCCTTTACACCCAAACCATAACCTGAAAACTAAATAAACATTACTTATTCATCTAAAAATCATACAAAACAAGGTACAATCGTGTAACATCATATGAAATAAGGTAAATTTTCATATACTTTCATTTGTCACACAGTTGGTAAATTATTTTTAAAAAAATTAAAATGTAATTACTAATTGTACGAAGTTAAATATTAAAAAAATCTGAAAAATGGATTAATAATAATGTTTAACTTTTTGTATGAGATGAGTTGTGAACTTCAAAAATGCAAAAATGTGTGAGTTCAGTGTTAATAGTTCATTGTTTAATGCTTATATTCTGAAATAATAAAAATAAAATAAAATAAAAAGTGTACCTTTATTTATTACTTTCGTTCATTGTGAATGTTTACTACAATAATTTGGGTAGCACAGATATGATTCACAATTAAATATCTGTTTTTCCATGATCAGCAAATTATCTCCCTTCAGCTGCAATTTTGGTGCATCGTTTATTTGTTCTAGAGAAGACGATAAAGAATATTATCTGCCTTGATGAAATCCGTTTCTTAAATGTGTTTATTTTACATTACTTTTTACTTTCTTTTATATTCAATTGAAGATGGTATTGGATTCGTAAAAATTTTCGACTTTCATTTTTCAATGGATTTACACATTTTGAAGAGGTATAGAATACGATTTGACCATTCTCAGAAAATATTTGTTGTGTGTGTGCGTGTTTGTATGACAAAAAAATTTGTGGTGACTGTATCTCAGGAACTACTGCAGAGAATTGCATATGAAGTTATAAGCACACGTATCTTGACCTAAATTAGTGCCAATCAACTTTTGGTGTCAATTGCTCAAAAAGTGGACTGCTACATTTTCCCAATTTCTTGGAAGGCTATATCTCAGGAACTATTGCACAAATTTGCATATAAATTTATGTGCAAATACACTTTAACATAAGTTAGTGCCTACCAACTCTTGGTGTCAATTGCTCAACAGGTGATGCTGATATACAACGATTTCCCCAATTTAAGGGAAGGCTATGTCACAGGAACTACTGCACAGAACTGCATATAAATTTATATGTAGATGCGCCTCGACATAAAGTAGTGTTTAAAAAAATTTTGTGCCAATCTCTCAACAAGTGGCCCTGCTATACATCGATTTCCGCAATTTCAGGAAAGGCTCTATCTCAGGTTTTATTGTGTATAATCAAACAAAACTTGACATGTAAGAAGGCCATCATATGACATTATGCTGATTCAGTTTGGATGCATATCGGCCAATAAGTGGCGCTGTTATACTGCAAATTTCCCTGAGAACGGGATGGCTATATCTCAACTTCTATGGCATATAACTGAAGGAAACTTGATATATGAGGTAAACATTTTGAAGAAGCATTTTTTTTTTTTTTTTTACTTTATTTATAGAAAATTAAACTGTCTTTCTATTCTTATATTTAGAGTTAATTATTTCTAAAATGAAAATCATCTACATTCATTATGGTAGATAATTTTAATAAATAACAGCTTTAATAAAATATTTTTACTGAAAGAATTTCTATAGGAAAATATTGACTAAAGTCTTGTGGTAGCCACAACATACTACTTTTAAAATGAAATCACAACATATATTTCCTCTATATTTGCTGTATATATAAGTATAAATGTAGGACAATTCAAAATTTTGTTCACATAAAAGCGAGGATTGAAATTCATTAAAAATAAAGGCATAAAAAAAAAAAACTAGAATGTCATGGCTACCACAAGACTTTCTTCTATATTTTCTAATACAAATTCACTCAGTACAAATAATTTATTAAAATTATCTACCATAATGAATGCAGACGATTTTTATCTTAGAGAAAACTTACAATATATATACAAAGAAAGACAGTTTTATTCTCTATAAATAATATATTATAAAATGACTTTTCATAATGGTTAGCTCATATATAAAGTTTTGTACAGTTATACACCATAGAAGTTGAGATATAGCTTTCTCATTCTCGGGAAAAATTGCAGTATAGCAGAGCCACGTATTGGCCGATATGTATCCAAATTGAATCAGCATAATGTCTCATAATGGTCTTTTCACATATGAAATCTTGTTTGATCACACGCAATAAAACCTGAAATATCCCTTTCCCTTAAATTGTGGAAATTGCTGCATAGGAGCACCACCTGTTGAGATTTTGGCACCAAAAATGGATAGAGAAAAATTTATGTCAAGGTGCATACACATATAAATTTATGTGCAAATTCGTGCAGTAATTCCTGAGATACAGCCTTCCCTTAAATTGTGGAAATTGCTGTTTAGTAGCACCATCTGCTGATTCAATACAATGGGCACCAAAAGTTGATAGTTTCTGATTTACGTCAAGGTGCATTTACATATAAATTTATATGCAGTTATGTGCAGTAGTTCCAAATATACAGTTGCCACAAAATTTTTGTCACACACACACAGAAACAGACTGATATTTTATAAAAATAATCAAATCATGTTCTGGACTTCTCAAAATGTGTAAATCCATCAAAAACTGGAAGTTTAAAATTTTTACGAATTTAATACTTTCTTCTATTGAATAAAGAAGAAAGTAAAAAAAATGTAAATTGTGAAATCTTTTCTATTTCCAGAACGTAAATGCAAGGTTATACTGCATTTCTTTAATTTATATATTAACAAGAGTCAAGAAAGATTTAGAATACTTTTCTAATTTTCATACTATTTCTATAAAAGATACATACTACTTTTGTTGAAGAAAAGAAAACGGATCCAGATACAAATACAGATCTATTTTTCTAGCGAATATCCATGGATACGGATACAAATACGAATATATATGGAGCTCCGATACATGTCTAGTAAATATAGTATGTTTAAATCAGTTACAGAGTTATAAATGTGCCTACAAATTTATGCTTATAATTGAAAAGAAAAATATTTTTCTTGTTGAAAACTAAACCTGATCCGCAAGAAAAAAGATCAGTCAACCAGACCTGAACCTGACCTGTTAGAGAAAAAATTTTACCAACCCGACCCGGGTCAGGTTGGGTTCGGGTAAAATGGGGTTACCCGACCCGATGCAGGGCTCTACCCAGTGTATTATATATTTATCAATTTTATACACACTATTATTTAAAATTAAAATGTAGTAATTTTTTAATTTTTGTAAAATATTTCAATGATATTACAGTTTTTTCATTCAATAATTACTACTAATTTTGAGAAGTAACATTTGATTTTGATTTATATAATAACTAATTAAATTAGACAAACATTACAATAAATAATAATAATAATAAAGCGATGAATTTTGGATATAAAAGTTCCTACAATATTACTTTGAAAAAGAGAGAAAGATAAATAATTGTGTCTGATTCTAAAACTAATGACCTGCAAATTACTTTCAATGCACATAAATATTTACAAACTTACTTTAAGTTTTCAATTTTGAAACATTTTTGAACAAACTTTAATTTTTTAGCTATTAGAACCTTCAGAAGCATCTTGCCTCTCCATATATTATATTAAATTAAGAAATTTTATTGAATTTCATTGAAAATTAGAAAGCTTCCATGAAAATTTATAAGAAATCATAATTTTGAAACACTTTTTCTCCTTCTCTTAATATTGCTCTCTATAGTAAATTACTTATATCAGTTTTCAATTAATCTATAATTTAAATCATCCTGATATTAAAAAAGTAAAGAAAAAAAGTGAAGCATTTACTACAAATACTTTTTGTAAATAAATTTCCTTTATTTTAACCCTCTGACCACCTTTGAAAAGGGCAAAACTGTAATGTTGTTTTCACTGCACAGTTTCTTCGATGTACTAAACTAATGCTTATTTAAACTTAAGATTGAAAATTTGATTATGCACATGATTATTATACCCATAGATGACTATCTTTTAAGATCTTAAAGTTTGAAAAATAAACTAAAAATCCATAAACATATAATTTTAAATTATAAGTGTATTGTAGGAAAGAGAATAGATCAGTGATCGGATTTATTCGTCAGCAGCAGTCAGATGGTTAAGGTTGAAACGATACAGAAAGAAAAGGATATATTTAGATGATTTATAATTTATTTATTATTACAACAATGAGCTCTCATTAAGATGGTTCCATTTAAGATTGATTTGTCGTTATTACACAGAAAAACAGAATTCTTGGTTAAGGCATATAAGAACTGCATGCAATAGATAACACTTTCTACATATTAGTAGTCTATGCTCACTATGCTGGTCAAACTATCCAATCAAATTACTTTTCTTTCAGAAATTATTTATAGTTTGGGTCCCCACTGATCTAGGCAGCATATTTCAAGAACACACTTATGTGCACAATTATTTTATAAGATTTAAATGGATGTTGACATTGGCAATTTACCAAAACCCTAACAGCACAAAATGTCCCAGAAATATAACAATCATATAACATTGAAACATTATAAATATTTCAGAAACGCTTAAAAACTTTCAGATTGCTTTCCGATTAGTTTCAAAAACGTAGAAATGTCCGCGATTGTAACAAAAAATCAGATACGTAACAGAAACGTTACAATCACTTAACAGATAGAAAATCAAAAAGGGCGAATGTTTCAGAAAGGTATCAGAGAGCATACCTAAATGTGTTACGTTTTTGAAAGATTGTAAGTTTTTTGCATCATAACTGAAACATTCTGTGCTGTATGGGAATCTTCTATATCTATATCCTTCCCCCATTATTGAAGCCATGATGAGCACTAGCAGACCTACACATCTTTGCGTCTGCTATAGTTATGAGATATATATATATTTCTTTTTTATGTTAAAAATAAATAAATAAATGAATGTATAAACACTTTGTTTCCTTTGATATTAGTATAATACATTTGATAATTTTAAAATTATAATGATGTCAATTTTGCCAGATGTACGAGCAAATTTAATTTTTGAAGTATTTTATCTCAAAGAAAAGGACAAATTCAAGAAAAAGGGCCGTAGGATGCTTAAATGCATTAAAGAGGGCTACTGGGTGTCCCACCCTGCCAAATTAGCTTAGACAGAGTAGTACTATTTATATTGGAAGAAGCAGATCTGTTAGTATAATATAAATTCAAAATGGAAATAAAACTCACCATGTATTCTGTTTCAGTTACCAAAAAGAAAAAGTCGCATCTTCCAAATGCAAACAAAGTAGACTGATTAGGCAAAGCAGCCAATAAGAAACGTAAAAATTTATGACTCTTTTTACTTGCTATCACTGAGAAAATTTGAAAAGATGTACCTGTAAGTAAAAGAGCTGTATAAAGTAAAATGCTGTGAAGCAGGTAAATTTTGTACATATAGAGTACTTTTATTAATAAAACCAAAGGCCCCATAAAATGTTTATATAAAACAAAGTAAGCTAAATAATAGATAATCCTATTTGTTTTATTTATTAGTCATTATTTAAAACAATTATCTAATTCCCTAAAGCAAAAATAAACTAGTATAGTGTGTCCATAACGAAACTTTCTTCTATATCATTCTATATAACAGCCCCCTTACTGGTTATCATGCAAAACTATTCTAACCATAGATATAGTAATAAGACATAGACTATCATGGGGGAAAATGTGATTCCTTCTCATTCGGGATAAAATGGCCATCTTTCCCCAGATAAATACACACAGGAATATACATGAATAATTTATATACTAAAAGAGAATGAAAAATTTCAGATACTGTTTAAAATTTAGTTTTCTTTCTTTCTTTCTTTTTATTTATTTTTTAACTATATCCATTAACTTAAATTAATATTTAAACTTTTTTTATATATTAAAACTAACGGGCTTTACTTGCATTACTGCTAACTATATTTAAAAGAATTTTGAAAATTTCATATTACTTATTAATATAAAATATTAAAATTAAAAAAGTATTTTATTAAATATAAAAACAGTATTTATTTCATAATAATAACAAAGTAACTGATTACAAAAATTACATTTTTCATAAATTAGTGAAATATAACTTACTGATAAAAACATCCCATTTCCTTTCATATGTTTATTAGAACACTTAAAAGCCATGCAATATTTCGGTGTTTTCAAATTCTTCAACATTCTATTCTATTACTACTGTTGAGTTTCATACAAACTAATGACTGATGAAAAACCTTTTTTCAGAACCAAAATCTTTGGTTGATAACATGGGGATGATAGATCAATATAAATTATTATACAGAGTTCCCACGGCTCCGTCTTTTTTCAAGGACTCTTTCACCAGTATTATCTTAAAATAAATTTCCTCTTAATTGTACAGTGTACAATTAAGAAGAAATTAACTTTTAAATAATACTGGTGGGCAGGGTTGAGTTTTTGACATGACAACGGCTTAAACCTGGTTTAAACCGTCAGAAACCTCTACCGTCAAAAACCTATATTGTCAAAATTTAAAATCCATAAATGAGCTAGAATTTGGTTAGAAGTAGGATTTAGTAATATTTGTCATATGTACAAGTGAATATCTAAATATTACGCTGATATAAATCTACAAATCTTAAAACAATTTGTAGATAATTTATAAAAATTTCAGTAAATTAACTGGTTTATAACCTAAGAAATATATACAAAGTATGCATAGACATATTTTGTATGTATATTTGTATTAATATTTAGGAAATTCTAAAATTCCAAAGTTACTTATGAATTTTCACATAAGCCATAAAAACACAGGAATACAGGATTATTTTTTTCCTTTAAGTAAAACGTAATATATGTGGGCAGTAAATTAATAGAATTTGAAAATAATTATATTTATAATCTATATTTACTACACTTACCATTTTATTAATAAAATGTTATTTATTTATTATTAGTGATTGTATAAATATTTGTACTGCTTATAGCTTGGACTATTGGTGTTTGGTGTTTTGGGAGTAAGGCTGATTGACTACTCTAGGGTCTTAGGCCTAAGGGGGAGTGCCCTCCATGGGGGGGTCTTTCTAAAGGGTCCTAGCCCGTATTTATACAAGTTTCAGAGAAAATCACTGAATGTCTAGGCCTACGAGCATGCCCTGGGATTGAACCCGGTACCTCACGTCTACCAGCTTTGAGTGTAGAACCCGCTTGGCTGCTGGTGGGTCCTACAGCTTAGACTAATAAATTTTTAAAAATCTGTAGGAGTTTACAATTTATACATGTCCAGAAAGCGTTCATACTTTTCTTGTCTCACGGTAATTATAAGAATTTCAGATGCAATTCAAGCTTGTTTAACATTCAGAATTATTGCTTTTTCTTATAAACTTGCAATATCATATCAGCAGTCATTAAAAAAAAAAAAAAAAATCTATAAAAAATTTAAATACAAAATATTAGGCTATACATTTTTATTTTACTGGTTAAATACATAATACTAAAAGCACAATACTAAGTAATTTGAAATATACAATGCTGCATAGCAAATAAAATGATCTATCAATGATTTATAAATCATGAAATTTTAGAAGCCTAAAGTTTTGTTTTTATATTAATCAGAATGTTATAATGTTTCTCCAAAAACATTAATATGTTTACCTTTTAAAACATACTTATAAATAATATCTTATTAAAAACAACTACATTTTTAAAGTATCACATAACTAAGTTTAACATATACTATATTAAGCATAGTTATAAAAAAATTTCAGTAAAGTTTAAATAAAAATATCACAGCACATTTTGAATGAACATAGAAGTAATGCATAATAAAATTGTAAAAGCCTAAAATTTTGCTTTTTATATTAATCAAAATGTTGTAACAATGTGTTTTTCAAAGAACATCAATCTATTTACTTTTCAAAAAATCTTTATAAACTATATTTTGTTAAACTAAGTTTTTATGACAATTAAATTATAAATATAGGTTTTTGACAGTTTTTGACATGACTGTTTTAACCATGGTTTAAACCGTCAAAAACTGTCACATGTCAAAAACCTGCCAACCCTGCTGGTGGGAGAGTCCTTGAAAAAATTCAGAACGTGGGAACCCTGATATATCTATGATTCTAGCAGATAATACTTTTTTTTAGCGATAAAAGTTCAAACTTACTCATTTACCATTTGTCCATGGATATTCAGGTATGTCCTTAAAAGTAAGTTCATAAAATTCTTTTACATATGCGGATGGATTAGTAGGCTCTGATCGCTTCCTAAATTCAAGGGATGGTAAGAGCATTAAATCATGCTGGACAATTTCCAGGGATGGATGTGCCTCTGCTAAAACCTATAATATAATAATCAATGTAACAATTAAGCAGGATTGACATCAGCGATATGATTGGATGAGAATTTCTCATCCTTATTCAGAAACAAAGTGAGATTTAAAAAAAAAAAAAAAAAAAAAAAAAGAGAAAGAGAACAGAAAATTTAAATGTATGAGAGACATTAGACAACATTCACAAGTTGTTGTAAATTCTCCATTTGGATAATTTATCTGAATCCATGATATTACTAAATGTTATTTAGTTGAAAGGAGTATATACTACTTCAAAGTTGAATGTCTTGAGGATATAGGAAATTTTCTGATTTAATTTGAGGTAATATGTAGTACAATTAAATTTCTAAACTTGAATTTCTTGAGGCTATTGGAAATTTGATGACTTAATTTGGGGTAATAAGGTAGTGCAATTAAATTTCTATTAATATTAGACTTAGTAATAAAAAGAGATTCGTTTAACTAGTTTATAATAGTATAGAACAGTGGTCGGCAACCTGCGGCTCGCGAGCCACACGCAGAATTTTCGCCCCTTGAGATTTTAGCAAATGTTGACTTAGGAATACTCTAATTATGTTAATAAGAATGAATGAGCCAATATAAATTAGGTTAAAATTTTTTGGCTCCCAAAAGATATTTTAATCATTGTATTGTTGATATTTGGCTTAGTTCAAAAATGAGGTTGCCGACCACTGGTATAGAATCAATTATATTAGCAGAATAGCCACGATCAACAGCTACAGATTTGATATAGTTTAATTCAAATTTTAATGAAATTTTCATAGAGCATATATTAAGAGCACTATATGTGTTGAAGGCAGATAACTTTTGATTGGGTAGCGGGGGTGAAAAGAATAACAATGAGAGGGTAAACAAAACTGCAAAAAAATTTCAGCAAACAGCAGTTCTGTCATAGCCAAAAATAGTTGGCTTAATAACCAGAATTTCATCAATTTTTCAAAGCCCCCATCGTTTAAAAATGTATTTCAATGCACAGTCTGGATTTTTGGGAAGCTTTCCACATTTACAAAGACTCATTTACTTATAAATGATCCCTCAGGCATAGCAAACTTCAATAAATTTAATTAGCAATACAAACTCCATTTTTCTCCTGTCCACCTCTTTTTTCGAAATGGTTTCTGTAACACACTTTCTATTGGTGCCCACCTTCACTGCATCACTTCATGTTTTGTATTTACACACTTTTCACAACATGCCTTTCAGGTCCAGGGACCATGCTAGACTTGCAAGCTTCGGAGTTTTAATTTTTCATTTCTTTATTCTTTTTATTATATTTAAATTATTTTGCCAATAAAACTGAGGAAAGACCTTTAGAAGTTCTGAAACGGCCATATAGTTAAAAAAAAAAAATCTCTCTAATTTGAGCTTTTTAATGTTGTTTTAACTTTTACTTTTTCTTTTAACAGAAATATTATTTTTTGAATTTTCATGAATTGCTAATAATGCAGGCATTATTAGCACAGGCCCCTTTTCAAATTTTGATTACAATACTTTAAGTCAAGTCCATTACCAGAATTTTTAGCATTAAAATTATAGACTTTGCAATTTCATATTTAAATATTATTTACTAGATAAATGCAGAATAAATTTGAATTGCTAACTAAGTTTCAAGTCTTACTTTTATTTATTTTATTTTATTTCATTTGATTTGAAATCAACAATATTACTCAAATCCTTCACCCAACATGACATAAAATGAGATATGAAATATATTTTTTTATTTGCTTTTTCTTTTTACGAAAAAAGTTTATGAAATTAATTTTAATCACTATCACAAATGGTTTACTGTATATTCAACATTTTTATTTTTAAAAATTAATTTTGTTAACAAAGGTATTTAATTGCACAAAATAAGAAAGGAGCAGACACCTAGAATCATATTTTAAAATATTCATGTCTAAAGAAATTATATAAGTTTTTAATGCTAGAAACTTTTAATAAAATCTTCTTTATTTAATGCACAACTGAATAATAACTGATGCTTGAATTTACTATTTTTTGCTCTGGAACAATATACAGTAGACTCCCAGATATCCACACTCCTAAAATCTGTGAACTCCAAAAATCCACACATCACAACCAATATAAACAGAGAAATTTATAATAAAGTTTTCAAGGAAAAAAAAAAAAAAAAAATCAAGATAGAATTTTATTTTAATAGTGATATTTTAGAAACTGAATCTAATGAGATAAGGAAAGTTAATTTTAACACGTTCACGCCAGTGTGGGCCACCACGCTGGCCTTGTTGAATCATGTTCTTAGACTGACTAAGAACATGACTCGACAAGGATTTATTTAACAAAGCAGTATTAAGTGTATTTTTTTTTTTTTTTGGACAAGGATTACCGTAATTTCGCGCGTATAGTCCGCACCACCGTATAGTCCGCAGATGAAGTTTTATGTAAAATTTATTTTAAATAGCATCAGATTGTCCGCACTGCCGTATAGTCCGCAGGTGAAAAATATAACCCCAAGAAAACAGCAAGTAAATCACTATTATGTAGTTTTATATGAAAATATTAAAGCATTCCCACTATTAAAATAAATAGTATAAAGAAAAGAAGTACTTGTTATTAATAAACCATATTTTAAAAATTATACATTAAAAGAAACATTTTAAAGTTGATGTTTACATTTTCTATCGGAATTCCCTGTTGAATGGTTGAGTCATTGAGTGAGTTTTACTTTCCTACTAGAAATGCAGTATGGCTGATTGTATGTGATTCAGCACTATGAGATATATTTTTTGGAAGATTGTCTCAAAGTTTGTCATTGGTATTGCTCAGCAGTAAAACTTCGACGATATTTTGCGAACATAATTTAAAAAATAACAGTACAGGAATATTCAGCAGCGTGCTATCCTAATAGTGATCTTTTGCATTATGCTCCATGGTTCGCTACCGATACGATATACGATACGATGTTTTCTTTGTGTCTTATTCTTTTGTTTACATTTATATTTGATCGTCAGAATCAGCAGTTCGTAGTATTTGCATGTTTAATTCTGATTTTGAGGATTTGAACAGTGAATAACTAGCAGATAATCTGCACCACCGTATAGTCCGCGGGGCAAAAAATTTGCTTTTTAAACACACATAGTCCGCGGACTATACGCGCGAAATTACGGTATTGCTAGTGCTCGGCGGTGGCCCACGCCGGCATGAACATGTTAAGCAAGGTCCAGGTCTTGGAAGATAAGTATTTAAATTTTTTTAAACCAACAGTATTTATGCTTGAACAAAAAATGATTTCAGAGACTGATAAAAATAAAATCATTTGTTTTTACCTATAATTCTAAACTATAATAAAAATCATAAATTTATAGTATAAGTTATTGTTATTATTGTATCTGATGTTTATAGTTGTATATACTTAAATTTTGATTTTGCTCTGTAAAACCAATTTTTAATTTATTGAGTGAAAAGAAAAATACTCATATAAAATTTTACATGTATATTTTTTACTACACTTACTTAAGTCCTTACTTTCTTGCATTTATTTTATTTTTTCTTAAATATTTCATGCTGCTTATTTATACGTATTCACTATCATTTTTAATGCATTATAGCATTAAAATTATAACATAAAGAAAGAATACCTAAAATTCACACAGTTTCTGGTCCCAAGCTGTGCAGATTTCTGTGAATGTACTGTGCAAGCACACTTTGAAAATTTTTCTATTTTCACAGCCCATTGTTAAAATGGGTGTTTAATCATATTTCACAGCATGTAATTTTTTTCACTGTCAATCACTTAAATAAACAATTATTGTATGGCTAATAGATAA
The DNA here is from genome assembly GCA_963930645.1 of Salticus scenicus. NCBI lineage: Eukaryota > Metazoa > Arthropoda > Arachnida > Araneae > Salticidae > Salticus > Salticus scenicus. The sequence goes on along the minus strand of OZ005662.1, from coordinate 15,080,029 downwards.
AATTTGTTTTGTTGATTCTTAAAATACAGAATTATTTAAAAATATCAACAAATTTTCTTTCTGTTTTTTTTTTTTTTTTTTTTTTCTGGTGTTTCATTGAAATATGCTGTATATTTGCTGCTGATCACCTAAACATGTAATTTTCTCATCCAAATTTTTTGAAAACTTTAAAACTATCCAACTATTGTGAAGAGTCTGTTTTGAAGGATGTGGGTCCATAAGGGGGTTTTTAGGCCCTAAAATTAAGGGAAATATCAGATTGACCACAGGTATGAAATTTTTACATTTAATTATTTTAGAACATGTATATTTTAAGTTTCAATCAGTATCATTTACATTATTTCAGTAATTATTTGTTCCCCAGGAGTTCAAGCATGCACAATTTTGCATTTTTGACCAAAATTCTCCGGTTTTTAGAGACTTAACCTACTTTTTTTTATATGAGTGCAAAGGAGCAACACTCTTTTATTGAAATATATTATGAAGTATACTATGACATAAATTATACATAAATATAAAAGTGTTGCTTCACTGCGCTCATATAAAAAAAGTTAAAATTGAAAGAAAAACATAACATTGATTACAGTGAAAACATTGCATACACTACTACAGGGTTTAACCTGGCAAAAAAATTACTTTAGCTAATAGAATTTTGAAAAATACAACCTTTTACTATCTTCACGTTCATCTCTGGTAGACTATTTTCATCTGGGGCGCCCCAGCTTGGTCACTACCTTGTTGGTGTTCGAAACTGTAGTTTTCCTGTCTTCTTGTTCTTTTAAAGACTTTGCGCCATTGATGATTAAGGATAGCTCCATCGTTGCCATTACAACTGTCAGAATTTGCCAAAATTTCTACAGACTCCCTGATCGCTGCGTATCCGTGGTTGTGGTAGTTGGCCAACTTTCTTACTTCATCGAATTTAATATTAATTTCTTCTTTTTTGTTTACTTGGGTTAAGGCTGTGGTTAATTTACCTGTTTTTATATCATGTTTATGTTCTTTGATACGGGTCTTTATTTTTCGTTTTGTTTTTCCTATATAACACTTTTCTTTTTCTTGTTCGTTAGTGTATGGTATTTTATATATTCCTGCAGTTTCTAAAGGTTTTGTTTTATCTTTGTCACTTCTTATTAATTGAAAAATGTTAGGGTTAGGCTTTATAGGTACGTTTATATTATGTTTTGCGGCAATTTCTCTTACATAATATAAGAAAGTTGGCCAACTACCACAACCACAGATACGCAGCGATCAGGGAGTCTGTAGAAATTTTGGCAAATTCTGACAGTTGTAATGGCAACGATGGAGCTATCCTTAATCGTCAATGGCGCAAAGTCTTTAAAAGAACAAGAAGACAGGAAAACTACAGTTTCGAACACCAACAAGGTAGTGACCAAGCTGGGGCGCCCCAGATGAAACTAGTCTACCAGAGATGAACGTGAAGATAGTAAAAGGTTGTATTTTTCAAAATTCTATTAATTAAATTGCTTCATGGATTAATTATTTCAAGTATTACTTTAGCATTTTAGCGAAAATAGGCAAGCACTATTTTAGCTTTTTCAAAAGTTAATTCTTTGGATACCATTGATTTCTTTTACTTAGCTTTGTTATCCTCAGTTTTATTTTCTATTCTTTAGTTCATTGATGATTTTAACCAAGCATCCATATTTGTGACTTTAAAAATATGAATCAGGGAAACTATGTTTTAATTTTAACAATAGAAAAGGAGGTACTCATATCGTATGTGTAAAATGAAAAAGCAATTGAAAAATTAAGTAAAGTGTAGTAGTAGATAATCGTGAAATACTAGTGCTAAGAATGCTTCTATGAATCAAATTCTGAATTCTGACATACTTTTAAATATTTTTGCATTTAAATTCAATCATTAAAAATTAAAAATAAATCCAAATTACTACATAAATAATCATCCCCAAAAATTTCAGTCCTTTCGTAGTTTTCGCCTGCAAATATTACCAAAAAAAAAAAAAAAAAATCAGAGTTATTATAGAGATATTTTATACAGTTATCCAGTTTTAGCTTTTTAGCGAAATTCTGACCAACATGTTTTAGCAAAATATGATACCTTTTAGCAAAATGCTAAAAAAACTAATGGCAGTTTAAACCCTGCACCACTACTACTTCTCATTGGTTTAAAAGAGATGTTATTGATGGAATAGAATCTATTTAATCAAATTCTACTTAAATTTCACTTTTGTTACACTAAATACTCTTTAAAAAGTATTTAAGTCTTTTTTTATCTGTGCAGTTTATATCTTGAACACTTTCAATGCAGAAAATCGAATCTATGTTGGTTGGTTGTTAGGTTAAGGCCAATTGACTACACTAGAGTCCTAGGCCTATGGTGAAATACCTTCTGTGGGAGTCTTTTTAATGGGTCCTAACACGCATTTGTGCAAGTTTTGGAGAAAACCATGGAAAACTCCAAATGGCTAGATTGACGGGCATGACCAGGATCGAACCTGCGACATTTGGAAGCTTATAACTCAACCTAACTTAAACAACTCAGCCAACTCAACCTAGTATGTAACTCAGCCTATGACATTTTTTTTTTTTTTAATCTGTATGCTACACTATTTCTTAAGAATGAACCCAGTATTTGTCTTTCTACAATTAATGTACAATGGATACAAATATTTGATTAGAAATAGTATAGTTATAACCTATATTCATTTGTAATGTAAACATAAATACAGAAAATCTTGTTCTAAAATTATGTACTTTCAACAATACCATTCATATAATAAAACAGGAACTTGAAATTCCCCAGGACCAAAAAGCACTCTTATGGATCCTCATCCTTTGTTGATTTTTGTGAAAAATTTGTTTTAAAATAATTTTTATGAAGGGTCAGTTTTCTGATAAAATTTTTTCTTGAATTGACCCCAGAAAGGTAGAATTTTCTCTCAATATTAAAATTTTTGTGTGAGGAAAAAAAAAAAAAAAATGCCATGGCTTCACTCTCTAAGGCCCGTATTCACCAACTTCTTAACACTCGGATTAAACCTCGGATCAGCGGTAATCGCTCGATCATACGAAAATCCGCAGTTCACCAGCTACTGTAACACTTCGTTTTTGATCCTCGAATATCGGAGGATTAAGAGAGTTAATTCCTGGATCTTTTCGTAACACATGCGCACTCCGCAGCTCAGCTTCATAAACAAATAACAAACATGGATGACGTTGACGATCTATTCTCACTAGATGATATTGAAAGCTTAGAACTACTGGAAACATTTCAAAGAAGGAAAATTTGGATAATGTGACATTTCGATATCGCTATCGATTAAATAAAGATTCTGTGGAATTTCTAATATGAATGTTAGATAATAGGCTGTCATCTGCCACAGAAAAGAACAATGCATTAACTTCGGCAGAAAAAAATTTAATAGCTTTAAGATTCTCTTAATCATAGCAATCAAAATTTTAAATCGTAGTGTAAACAGTTGTCGTCTACATGATTATTCTTTTTAAAAATGTTCTAAAGTAAAATTGATTCTTAATCCATGCATAAACAAAAGCGAACTAAACAAGAGTATCAGTGTTGCCAACTTGCTTTTTACCCTTTCTAATCTTCTAATCCGATTGATTAGTTAATTGAAGCCGAATGGTAAATAAAAGCTATCTTCGTTCTTGGCCAATCAGAACAAAGCTTTTATTTCTTTTCCAGTTAATCCATGGATCACGTAATCGGCCGATGGTGAATACCGTAGGAATTTAATCCAGTGTTAGCTTTGATTCTCGGATTTGCTGATCCATAGTTTAATCCTCGATCGAAGTTTGGTGAATATGACCCTAAATCTGCAAACATGGGTGCCAGCAGGTATGGGCAAGTGGAAGGCTCCCTACCTAAATTTTGAAATTTAAATGACACTGTCTGTACTAAAAAAAAAAATACTAAGTTATTTAGAATAATTAAATAGTATGACAGAAACATAGTTTTTATATTCCTTTCTCTCTTAATTTCCTAAAGAAAAATTATTTAGAGACTAATATGTCTTCCCCCTTCCTGTATGTTTTTTCTGCCAGTGCCCATGTCTGCAGATAATTTAAATAAAGCACTCTATTAATAAATTATGTGAAACACTTTGTTATTTTTCATACTAATAAGTATTTCTATAAAATAATAAAAAAAAACTTTTTTCATACCTCTAGAGCAGTTAAAAACTCTTTATTCTTTTCAAATACTCGTAAATGTTGAATGCCATTTTTCAACAAAGAGCTAGATAGGATACCGGGCCCTATTATTAAAAATGAATAAACAACATTAATCATCATGAAACACTTTATGCAAAAATTATATACATATATACGTATGACAAGATTTTAAAATTAACAATAGTTTCGTAAATATTTAAATAAAAATATAAAATATAAAAATTAATTTTTTTACAATGAAATCAAAACTAGAACAGTTTGGATTCTAAATTAATATTCAGCCATTTTCATCATCAAACTGACAAAAGCACTACCGAATTAAATGAAAAGATTATTTCTGCTAACCAACAGTAAATAATATGTGGAGTTTAGCTTTCTAGCAGTATTTTCTAGAATGAAGCTTGCAAAACCTGAACATATAAAAACCAGGCTTTTTATATGACGGAGTTCAGAAATAAACCTACAATCATGTGCCTAGCCTGCTGAAGAACATAAAACATCCTTGAAATCTTTCAACTATACTTAATCAGGACATCAGAGTTATGCCCATAAGTGTAATCCTAAATAAAAGACTTCTATTTCAATCATGTTACCATATCTGTTTCTTCAAATGTGTGATCATTTTATTTTAATCCTAAAGATATATGAATATGTATAAAAATAATTACTATTTTTAATGAAATTAAATGAAAAGTTTGAAAAGAGATAAAAATATATGTGAAAATAAGTTATATTTCATTAATCAATACACTTCAGAGGTACCAAAAGTCCCCTTAATAACTACAAATTTAATTCTTATAAATTGTCACAAAAGTATTATAGACAAAAAATAAGCCAAGTTTTCCCCAGGTAAAAAAAAAAAAAAAAAAAAAAAAAATAGACAGGGTGCTGTTGGTAAAAAAAAAAAAAAAAAAAAAGGCATTTTCTAGATTTCTGAGGGCAGTTTTCGATTCTTAAGGGAACAAAATCCAAACACTCATTTTAAGACTCAGTCATAAGTATGCACACAATAAATATTTTTGAACTTATTTTAATTTTGCTTGCAACTAATGTAAAAACAGATATTGATGGGCATACTCAATACTTATATGCATATATCATTTACCTTCAATTTGAAAGTTTCTCCTAAACATATGTAAATCTCAATTAGATTCACTTAGGATGATTTCACATTGAGAGAAATATATCCTTTTTTACCAATATCCCTTCAACAGATAATAATTGATCATAACCAACAATATTATTGCTATTTTCAGTAGCTATAAGCACATGCTGAAGTTCTTATAAAGAAATAATTGATTTGATAACTAGTGTATCAATAGGTAGCATATATGGAATAAATACAGAATAGAAACTAGAAAGTTAAAAAGATTGCTTCAAAAAGCGATTACATTTAATATGTAACTAAGAAAGTATTTATTAGAGATTCTGCAATACAAAAGGCAATAAGGGTACAATTTTTTTGGATGAGGGGCAAGAAGGGTGCTACTTTTGTAACCAAAGGGCAAGCAGTGTACAGCACCCTCCTGAAACTGCCTGGGGAAAGCTTTGAAATAAGTGTCTGTATTCATATTCATAGTTAATTTTGCCCCGATGATTCTACTCACAACATCAAGATCACATATGATTACTTAACAGTTCAATGACTTAGAATATTTAGATTTTTGTAATTACATAATAGAACTTTTTCAAAATAGTGGTTAATTTTTTCTTGCTTTAGGTAAACTTTCTCAGAAAAGAATTTAAGTATCAGCGTGAAAATCTCAGACTGGGAATTCAAGGCTCTGTTTTCAGTCATTTTGAGGCCTCACTTAAATTTCAGAGGGGAAGCTTGTGCTTCCTCTCGGCACTTTGTTTTTGGTAATTAAGACCTGATTGTTGGTGTAGGTTTTTCCTAAAGCAACATGTCCTTCTATTTTTTGTAAAAAATGTCCCATTTCACATCCATAAATGTAAATGCATCCACTTTTCAGCTGTGCTTTACTTCTTTTTTCCTAGGTAGTAGCACCCAGCCCTCTTTTAAACCTAACTGGAACTCTGCTAAAAGCAGCGTTGGCAGGTTTTTGATGGCTTAAACCATGTTTTTTAAAACCATCATGTCAAAAACCTCCTTGTCAAAAATGTCAAAAACCTATATTATAATTTAATTATCATATAAAAACTTAGTTTAACAAAATATAGTTTATAAATTTTTTTTTTTAATTAAATAGTTTGATGTTCTTTGAAAAACACATTGTTACAACATTTTGATTAATATAAAAAAACATAACTTTAGGCTTTTAAAATTTTATTATGAATTATTTCTATGTTCATTCAAAATATGTTGTGATACTTTTATATATTATTACGAAATTTTTTTATAACTATGCTTAGTATAGTATATGTTAAACTTATGTGATACTTTAAAAATATATTTGTTTTTAATGAGATATTATTTATAAGTACTGTTTCAAAGGGTAAACAAATTAATGTTTTTGGAGAAACATTATTATAACATTTTGTTTGATTATTATAAAAACAAAACTTTAGGCTTCTAAAAATTCATGATTTATAAAACATTGACAGATCATTTTGATTGATAAATAATTTTATTTGCAATATAACATTGTATATTTCAATTTTTTTAGTATTGTGCTTTTAGTATTATGTATTTAACCTTTAACCACAAATAATAAAAATGCATAGACTAATATTTTGTATTTAAATATTTTACAGAAAAATATACTTAAAAAAATGACTGCTGATATTGCAAGTTTATAAGAAAAAGCAATAATTCTGAATGTTAAACAAGCTTGAATTGCACCTGAAATTCTTATAATTACCGTGAGACAAGAAAAATATGAATGCTTTCTGGACATGTATAAATTGCAATAAATTTAATATTTACTTGTACAGATTTAAAAAAAAAAATTATTAGTCTAAGGTAAGCTGTAGGGCCTATCAGCAGCCAAGCGGTTCTACACTCAAAGCTGGTAGACGTGAGGTGCCGGGTTCAATCCCAGGATGCACTCATCAGCCTAGACGTTCAGAGTTTTGTGGTTTTCTCCAAAATTTACATAAATACGGGCTAGGAACCTTTAGAAAGACCCCCACGGAGGGCACTCCCCCTTAGGCCGTAGCACCCTTACTCCCAAAACACCAATAATCCAAGCTATAAACAGGTACAAATATTTATACAATCAAAAACAATAAATAGATAAAATTTTATTAATACATGATAAGTATAATAAATACAGATTAAAGATATAATTATTTTCAAATTCATATTAATTTACTGTTCACATATATTATGTTTTACTTAGAGGGAAAAAAAAAAAAAATCCTGTATTCCTGGTGTTTTCATGACTTATGTGAAAATTCATAAGTAACTCTGGAATTTTAGAATTTCATAAATATTAATATAAATAAACATAAACATACACAATTTGTCTATGCATACCTTGTATATATCTCTTTGGTTATAAACCAGTTAATTTACCTAAATTTTTATAAATTATCTACAAATTGATTTAAGATTTGTTGATTTATAAACAGCATAATATTTAGATATTCATTTGTATATGGCAAATATTATTAAATCCTATTTCTAACCAGATTCTAGCTCATTTATAGATTTTCAATTTTGACAATAGAGGTTTTTGACGGTAGAGGTTTCTGACGGGTTTTTGATGGATTAAACCATTGTCATGTCAAAAACACAACCCTGGCTGAAAGTATAAACAAAATACATTAAGAGAAAAATTTGTTGTAAGCATAGAAAAAAGAACATTTACATTGTCAAATATAGTAAGTTTAAGTTCAAAAATAATAACCTGCATTTGCTTCTAATAAATATCCTCCATTCCATTCTTGAGCTATACAAGATGCGATTGAATCTAGAAAAGAAAATTTACAATTTAAATAATAAAAATATAAAATTCGCTACATAAATATCTAATTGCCATATGAAAAAAAGGAAGGGTCACTTTTAAAGAGTAGAATTTTAAAATATGTACATCCTGTTTACTCTTTCTCACTCCCCATATATAATCCTATGGGATTTTTGTTTCTTCATATATAAGCAGAGTTTAAACTGCCATTATTTATTTTTTTTTTCCTTCATTTTGTTAAAGAATGTCCCTCCTACTTTAGTAAGAATGTGAACAAGAATTTTGTTAAAAAACAAAAACCCAGATCAGGGATAGAAACAGTGTTTCCACTACTGTAGCATTTTTCGCGAAATGCTAAAAGACTTATCCAAAATGCGAAAATGGAATAACATGTTTTAGTTTTTTTGCTAAAGCATCTTGCTAAACAAATTGAAAAAAAAAGAAAATCTTACGCAAAAATGTTATAACGAATCTTTTATGGAAAAAAATCACAACATTGATCAAGAAAAATCCATCGGTTCATGCATATAAGGAAATGAGGTTATAAGGCATGAAAATATTTAAACATATATCAAAATTCAAAATCTGCTTCATAGTGATCTATCCTTATCTGATATCAGACCAAGATAATATAGACAAACATGCAAATGCTGTTCGCAGAAAATTTTCAAAGTTTGCACAGAGTTTCGATATATATTTTTTTTAATTACAAATTTTTTATTATCAAATTTTTAAAAAGCAAAATATAATATCTACATGTATTTTATGATAACAATAAAAATTATAATGGAAAATAAATAAATGATTTATATATTTATTTATCAAGCAAAATAAATTGCTTTGCAGAAATTAAAAAAGCTAATTGAAGAGAAATGGATTTCACAATTCTTGAATCTCATATTTGCACTTAGAGCCAAGGCAGTTATTCTCTTTTGCTTTTGGAGACAGAGACCGGATGCACACAGACACATTTTTTAGTTGCCTCTTTCATTTGCAATTTTTATCCCCACAGTTAGAGCAAGTCCATTTTAGATAAGGGTGAGTGGAAGAAAACAAATAAGTAGGATCATGCGTAAACCTGTTTATCCAGCCAAGATTAGGGAGTAAAATAGGTATGATTGCTCTCAATTGTAAGTGCTAGCATTGTTGTAAAGAAACCCAGTAGCAGAAATTTTTCTGTCAATCTACGACATCTATTTATGCTTCAGAAAATAATCTGCAGCATAATTTCACAACGAGTTACCAGGGGTGGGGGAAATTACTGGATTCAGTAAGCATATTTTTAACACAAGTTTACATTTATCTAATGTTATTAATCTGTCAGATATGTCAAAGTATTGTAGTTATAGAATTTCCATCACATATAGCTAGATAAAGAGTTAGCATTAGCAATTATCTTTCATATTGTATAAGAACTACTATTTTGTTCATGATTTTGTTCATACTGACTAGTTAAATACTTGCAGGAGACTCTAAACATTGAAATTAATGCAACAAAAAATTATATGAATGAGAGATATTGAACAATTCTATTTTATAGGTTTCAGAATCTAATAAAGTAAGCTTAAAATGAACATTGACATTTATGCTCTGGATGGAAGAAGATTTTAAATTACAATGCTTCTATGGAGCGTTTGATTGCTGATCGTTAGCGGAGAGGGGGAGGGGGGTAAAGCAAATATACGAGTGAGAGATAGTGAGCAATTATACTTTTTTTAGGTTTTGGAATCTAAGTAAATAAGTTTAAAAAGAACATTGAGATTTATGTTGCAGATGGAGATTTGAAATCTTAAGAATTCCGCAAGCCGTTTGATTGTCGATCGTTTGTGGGGAGGAAGGGGGGGGTGTCACAAAAAATTACATCAATGAGAGATATTGAATAATTTTACTTTTTTATGGGTTCTAGAATCTAATAAAGCATGTTTCAAATAAATATTGACATTTATGCTGTGGCTGAAGAAACCTTAAAAATTACAACGATTTGATTTTGTGGAACGTTCAATCCCCAATCGTTAGCGGGAGGGGGGAGGGAGAGAGTAAAACAAATATAAGTGAGATATTGTACAATTCTACTTCTTTATAAGTTCTGAAATATAATTAAGTAAGTTTTAAAAAATAATATTGAAATTTATGTTACTGATGGGGGAAAAAATGGAAATCACAAGGATTTCGCGATCTGTTTGATAGCCGATTGTTAACAGGGGGTAAGGGGGAGGGGGGGTCACAAAAAAATTATATGAGTGAGAAATATTGAACAGTTCTACCTCTCTATAGGTTCTAGAATTTAATAAAGAGTGTTTAAAATGAATATTGACATTTATGTTGTGGATGGAAAAAGATAGAAAATCGCTATCTATCCTGCCAAAATCGGGAGATTTGGAATTTCTGTATAATGCTAATTTTGGAAATAATCTGCAGACTAAAACAATCTGTGACGTACGTTGCGCGTCTCGCATTTTCTGCTATGGGGTAAAGAAATAATGTTTATTATGCTTGATTTTACAAAATGATCAATCAATATCAACTTTAATTCAAAAGTAGTAGCAATGTATAAAAATATATAGTAATACTTTAAAATAATGTTATCTCCTTTTATGTATTTTAGGCTGAGTTTATTAATACTCACCAATTTTTTTAAGTCTTTTTGTTTTAAAAACTTTTAAATTTCTGCCTTATTTATATTGTATGTTTCACATCGTTTAGATGCATGGTAATTGGTAATGAACAATAACTAATGATTTTAAATATTTACACAGTTTTCTTTATGTAACAGGTTTTGAATTTGTAGATTATGTGGCAAAAGCTTCTGTTACATATAAAACTAACATTTATTTTATTTGTGTGGCAGCCATGCTGGTCACATAGTGGTATTCTACTCGCATATAACTTTACATTTTTGCTGTTGTCAGCGATAGAGTATTTGGGAGCTGCACAGCAATATTTGCATGAAATTTTCAAGCAATTATTTGAGTTCGCAGACAGTTTTATATTTTATTTAGGTCTGCCAGCAGTCATGTTAATGCAATGAGTAACCAAGAGGATATGGGTAGGTTATAGGGAATCCCCCTCCTCGATATTTTGAAATAAAATAAATTTTCCTTTTTGACCGCTGAAACAAACTAACAAGTTAGTTTCAACCCTTGAGAACCTGTTTAATGTTCTGTGTTATTCGCTGAAAAACGCACTCTCTTATGCAGAAAGGGAACAACTATAGTATTTCCCCACAGCTGAATTTGGCCATTTATTTTTCGCCATTATGGCTAAATCATAAATCCAAAATAAGCAGCATGCAGGCTGCCATATTATATCGCAAACAGTCCAGAACGACATCGTTATCGTTTAAATCGGCGCCAAAGAAAAATCGCCAAATTCAGCTGTGGGGAGATACTATAGTTGTACTGTAGAAAGTTAGTAACTTTCGACATAGTACGAAATTGCCATTCTAATGATTTTTGAAAAATACACCAAGACAAATATTGAACTAGATTCTCTCCCAACAAGTTGGCATCAAAAAACAAAATCGCGCTAACCCTATCACATAATCTTAAAGAACTCCGCTTACTAATTTATGATTAACACTTTCACGATAGCGAAGGTCTTTTATATTTATTTAATATTTAACTCACAGCAGAAAAAATCTGCCCGGATACCTAATGCAACCACTGTTTAAACTAACAAGGAAATAACATTTTCAATAAATTTCACAATTTCAGCAATATAACAATAACACTTACCAGCTACGTCTTTGTTTCGAATATATACGCATCCAAACTGATCAGAACTAAATTGTTCCTTACGGGTGGAACATTTTTGAATAATATCATTTGCGATAGTTAAATGCAAACTAGAACAGTACCTAAAATTCACAAGTACTTTGTAAACAGTGAAACGTAATCGGGTGGATATTACACATATTGAGCTCATAGTGAATATAAAATCATTATAAGAGATTTAGAAACTTAAATGAAAAAAATTCCACTAGAATAGATTAAAACAAAGAACACCACAACTTCACAGGACAGATTATTATCACTTTTTTTTTTTTTTTCTAAATACAAACGATAACAATAAATTGCGAAGTCAGTCTGAGTGAGAAGAGAAGTCAAGAAGTAAATATTGGTTGATTGGTTGGATGACGAGAACAAGGCAGTTATTCAGGTATAGATCCATGGAGGACATTGCGCCCAGGATGAAATTCATCAAAAAAATCTGTAAAATTTACAGATTTTTTTGATGCTGAAAATTTTTTTGACATTAGCCATTAGAGAGTATTGAAAATGCCGAAATATCGCGTAGCTTATAACTGTTCTAATAAGTATACGAAAAGGAATGGGATAACTTTTCACCAGTAAGTTATATTTGACTTATTTTATGAAAAATATTATTTTTATAATCAATTGCGTTGATATTATTATGAAATAAATGTTATTTTCACGCATTATGATTTTTTTTTTAAATATTTTACATTTAAAGAATCATATTATTCCCGCGATGATATATCTATGCTTCTTGAGCTTTGTCTGCATCTTAAGACAGACAGAATTTAAATTTACGCTTACGAGGCCCCGCATTTATATCCTACTGAGAAATAATTCTTCAGGAAAATGTTAGCATTCTGTGGGAAAGTTCAGAGGAAAATGGAAAATGAGATATGAACTGGGATGGAAAACAATTAGATTTATCCTCAAACACAAGAAACCCATAAAGTCTAGTGGCGACGGCCTTAAAGATTCATCCCTATGAGTGGTTCGGAGGAAGGAGACATACTGTCACAATTTCGCTTGCATCTCTATGATGGTAGTTGATAAATAATGGCCAAAACATTTGTATTTTTGATCATTGTGAATATAATTTTCATAAATATCTCCAAAACGGAAAATCATAGAAAGACCTCCCCCCCCCCCAAAAAAAAAAGAAAAAGGTGCACAACTAGATGATATAACACACCTATATACCAATTTGCAACGTTCTACGGGCAACCGTTTTTGAGTTATGCGTGATACATTACGGGCTGAATATTCATTAAATAAAACGTATTCGTCGACTAGAACCTGCTTATGTTTTTAAGCATAACCTTCTACACGCAAAAATGTTTTCAACTTTCATAGCAATATCATTACTGGCTCTATCACTAGCTTCTTTTGTGGAATCTCTATGATGGTAGTTCATATGTAATGGTCAAAACCTTTGTATTTTTGGTTATTATTATTAATACAATTTTTCTAAATATCTCTAAAAGGGAAAATCATAGAAAGTCCAAAAAGAGAAGTGCACAACTAGACATAAATAATAAGCCTATTACCAATTAGCAACGTTCTACGTCCAACCGTTTTTGAGTTATGCGAGATACACACGACACACCCACACCCACACATTTATGTCACAAAAATTCGTAGATATCTGTGAAACTTTAATTGGTATCTATTAAAACCAAAGTTGCAGGTGTACAACTAGGTATCATAACAGTCACACAAATAAATTTGCAACATTCTACAATCATTCATTTTTGAGCTATGTGAAATACAAAATCCATTTCGCAAATCAGGATTACTATACTTACTTATACTTCGTATATGGAAGTAATAAATAAAATAAATGAATAAAACAAGCCTTTTTTTTTGTTTTCTAAGTAACAGAATATAAATTCTACACACACACACACATAAAAAAAAAAAAAAAACTATTTAATTTAGTATGATAGGACTTATTTTAATCCATTTTCCCATAGAAAGGCCTGCAGTAACTGTGTTTCATTTCCTAGCATCACTAACTATATTCATTTCTTAAAATTTCTTTGATATAGCTTTAGCATAGGAACCCCTTGGGGGCTTTTAAAATTTTTGTTGTCATTTTGGCGATGAATTAAAATGTCTACTGCAATAGCATAAGTAAAGATCTTAGCGAGAAACGTCCGAGCTACTTCTGTTTCAAATTTCGCCCAGAGGTTTTATAATAAAGTTGTTCAATTTCTTTAGAACGATTTTTCTCACTTTTATTTTAATTATTTAAAAAAAAAAAAAAAAAAAAAAAAAAAAAAATCACTTTTTTTTTAAAACATAAACGCTTTGACTGCAGCACTCGTGCTTACTTTATTTGCCTGATGAAGGGTCGTGTGTTTTTTCGACCGAAACAATTGTTGCGAGTTTATTGCATTTTATGGTGTTTATTCAAAGTTAATATAAAAAAGAAGACATTTGTTTATTTATTTTTTGCTCGTAAATAATAGAATCCTTCGATATACACTTTTTATTATTTTAATAAAATTTAAATTGCCAAATTTATGTTACAAAATTTGTTTACTTTTAGAAATTAAATTTTTTTAATTAAATTTAAGCCTTTTCTTTCCATTTTATAACTTATTAGAAAACGCTATCATTATTTTAGAAACTTTATTTTCAGTAATTTTTAAATGTTATTCATAAATATTCTCAAATAATTTTCTTAGTTAACTATTGACGTCATACCCTTCTAAAATGATAATAAATACATGCAAGTTAACTTTTCTTTCTTTCATTCATTCATTCATTCTTTCTTTCTTTCTTTCTTTTTTTTTTTTTTTTTTTTTTTTTTAAACATATATAAATAATAATTATTATTATGCATAATATATATCGTTCTATACTGAAGCTGTTCCATTTCTCTAGCACAGTTTTTTTTTTTTTTTTTAAATTTATTTTAATTATTTAAAAAAATGTTTGCATGTTCATTTTTTCTTCCGATATAAAAAGAAACACAAAATTCAAACTAGAATACAACAAATGACGATAATGCAAGATCGCAGATTGAAAGAAATAGTCCTGTTGTACTTAAAAAAAAAAAAAAAAAAAAAAAAAAAAAACCTCCTTTGCAGAATGTCAAAAATTTTCAAATGTTTATTATTTGTTTATTTATTTTTTTAATTCTAAATATTTAATTTTTTTTTTTCATTGTTCTTTTTACAAAGTATAAGGAAGTATTGTAATCCCGATTTGCGAAACGGATTTTGTATCTCGCATAGTTCAAAAACGAATGGTCATAGAATGTTGAAAATTTCTACGTGGGACTAACATGATGTCTAGTTGAACACCTGCAAATTTGTTCTTAATACGAACTCAAGTTTTGGAGGTATCTGCGACTTTACACGATTTTTCGTGACGTCTGTATGTAAGAGTGTGTGTTTATATATGTATCTCGCATAACTCAAAAATAGTTAGACATAGGATGTTGAAAACTGGCATATAGGTTTGTTATAACATCTAGTTGTACACCTCTCTTTTTGGTCTTTCTGTGACTTTCCGTTTTGGGAGATATTTACGAAATGATATTCATTATGACCAAAAATGCAAAGTTTTGGGGGTTTTGGCCATTATAGTATACTAGAAAATTCCCGGTTCGGGAAGGAACCGAATTCAAATGCGGGAAAATTTCAAAACCAACCTCGAAATGCATAACATTTGGCCTAATGCTGTGTGCGTGCCAATAGATCAAAGTTTGTTAACGAAACCATTTTTAAAGTCATGAAATCAATGAAGGTAGTGAACCACTGAAGGCTTTGTCCGCTTCGCTGGTCAGTATATTTAAAGGAAACTCTTTTCTATATCGCTTTATAAACAAGCAAAAAAAAAAAAAAAAAATAATAATAATAAATAAATAAATAAAAAATATCATGAAATTGTGTGAAAGCCCGCTTCGGGTCCCGCTACATTCGGCACCGACACACTCCTTCCCTAACTCTCAGGTGCCTGTCCCTATTGCCTGTGACAATAGCTTACCAGTAGGCTTCCAGTTGGGCGCTTATCAGATGACAGTTTCGAAACGGACAGTATCGAAAAAATTGAAGTAGCAATTTTACATTTGAATTCCAGTTACATATGAACAACACTATACATGGCATAGATATAGTAATAAGACAAAGATTGATCATTGGGGGGAAAAAATGATTCCTTTTTACTCGGAGAAAAGTCCACAATATGGCCGTCTTTTTCCGAGTGAATACACACAGATTATTTAGAAAATAAAATTTATGTATTAAAGGTGAATGAAAAACTGCAGGTACAATTTTAAATTAATTTTTCTTTTTCTTTCTTTCATTTTTTTCTTTTATATATTTATTAATATAATATAGTAAATATTTAAAGTTAAACTCTTTTTATATACAAAAACTAACGTTCTTTACCTACGCCGCTGCTAAATATATTTAAAAGAATTCTGAAAATTCTATATTACTTACTAATACAAAATCTTAAAAAATATCAAACTTTAAAAGACGTATTCCATTAAAAATCAAACCAGTTTTTATTTCATGATAATAACAAAGCAACTGATTATAAAAATTATATTTTTCATAATTTAGTCAAATATAATTTACTTTTATGATAACTTATCCATTTCTTTTCATAAATTTTTTAGAAGAATTAAAAGACGCAATATTTTGACATTTTGAAAATTCATCAACATTCTATTCTACTATAATATTTCTATTACAATTGCCGAGTTTCCATACTACTATATGGCTGATGCCAAAAAAATTTTCGGCATCAAAAATTTTTGCATGATAACAATGGGATGTTAGGTCTATATAAATTACTATATGATACATGGTTTACATAATATTTTCTTTCATGTTATTTTCTCTATTTATTTGATTTATTCGATCAACCATAAAATGACAAAAATTTCAAGCCAAATATAATATTACAATATGCTATGATCGGCTACATCTATCACATGAGACAATTAATTTTTTGTGGTTTTAATAGTAGTTGAGTTAGTTAATAGAGTTGGTATATAGAAAAATAAATAAATAATTAAATATGTAAACCTGATCATGGTAAAGCCTTAATATAGCTCCGTTTGGCGACTTTTGAATTTTTATCACCATTTTAGACAAAAATACTAAATTTATGCGATTAATTTTTCTGCTTCTTTTTCCTTTCCCTTTCTTTCTTTTCTGTTTTTCAATATTTTATAATTTATTTATATTTTTGATGCGCTACTTGACTTAAAGTGGCTTTTGCGAAAGTGGAGTCTTTGGCGAAAAATGTCCGATCTATTTCACCATCAAAATTTTAAAAATTACCCAGAATTATCAATAAGTACAGCTCTTTAATGTAATGCTGAATTAGCTTTCATGCCAAGCGCGATTCATACGTGCCAAAAACATACTATTTAAACAAAAGGGGAAAAAAAAATC